>VSDK01023435.1:69886-110095 GCA_009767595.1 Symbiodinium kawagutii
CCACCCAGCCGTGCGCGGTTTTGCAGTCGAATGGCCACAATTCGCCCCAAGGCTTCCTGTGGAGGAGAAACGTGTGGAGGTGCCATGATAGCTATGGTTAATCAATGATAGCTAGTTTGGTGCCATAGTAACTAGTTAGGTGCCATAGTAACTAGTTAGGTGCCATAATAATGTGTGTATAAAAATTATTGATTATGGCTAATATGGTTAACTATGGTTAAAAGTGCGTAATAAATGAGGGGTTAAGGGCACACCTTAAGGGCACACCATTTTTGGACAAGCCTATACTATGTTCAATGCCCTGTGGTAAACTGACCTGGAAATGGTTTATCACGATATTCTATAGGGAAACTCTCAGAAACCTGCAAGACATGTTGGATTTTCCCCATTGCCAGTTTAGCTTACCAAAGGGTACTGAGTTTCTCAATAATTAAACACTTTCTGAAAAGCTAACTTACCTGAAAGTCAGAAATTGCAGTCTTCAGTCAGCAAACCATATATAAATGGTCTTTCTTGCACTTAGAACTTAGTTTAGTTCTAAAAGGGTATAATCCCGGGGTCACGGATGATGATTCTTGCCGACACATCAACCATATCTTGTTGGCAAGAAGGGAAAGTGCTTCAAACAAGAAGCGGTGGTTTCTCAAAATACTGGTGCCCCCAAGTCCAATATTAATCATTTACGGTAATAAACCAACCATAGCTTTGGGGCTCCCTATGGCTTGAGAAACACCTAAGCAAGGCTAAGCCAAGCGACCCACCGCGGCCACAGCGATCTCCTTCTCTCACGGTGTGAACTCATGTGAATTCCAGGCTTCTTTCGGGGAGAGCAGCATCAGCCCTACATATAAAACCGCCTGTGCTGGAAGCAAACGAATAAACAATATATACATATATATATATAATCTACAAGATATAAAACCTTTTTGTGTATCTACAAAAATTCTTATTGTTTATTACAAGATTTAAAACCGCCTGTCCTACATATAGAACCTACATATAATCGCAAATAAACAACAAGAGATGGATTACAAGTGACAAGGGCGTTCCATATGGCGGTCAAGGGCTGCAAGAAATTGAAGGAACACCCTGTGATTCCTTCACTGTTGGATGATCAAGGCAATTAGTAGTCCCAATTCAAAATGTTTGAATCCACAATCCAGCCGTTCGTAAAAACGACCCGTTCTCCATAGGGCCTTGTTAAGCATCATCAACCCTTATCAAGCGTCATGAACCATGGTCAAACCATTATCTCAAATCTCAACCACGATCAACCGCCATTGATCGATACGAACCGGGAATAATCCCTTACATAATCCAGCATACACATGGAAAATGCATGGCCTTGCTGTCAATCATCACTACCCATCACAATCATGGAATGATTCATCATTATGAGCCATTAATTAACCACTACCCACCATCAATAACCACCACTTAACCAATACAAACCATCAATTCACCTCAATTCGCCCACAACCATAGGCACTAACCAAACCATAACCAATTAACCAATACAAATCTGCAAATCCATGAAGAATGCAGTGTTGAGCAAGAAACACCATCACATCCTCGTATCCAGCAAACGGCAAGCGCAACACCACGTGCATATCACTCCTGAGGAAGCACTGCTCGTAGTGCTTGTTCAGTCGCGTTCAAAGGTCTCGCCTGTTGCGACCCAATCAAGCTGAGAAACAGCTTGAGATCGTGTCTCGTCTGAGCGAGCCACAACAACTTTCCAAGCGCACGTCTAAACCGAGCATACGCTTCAGCTGAAAGAGGGACCTTGTCGTCAATGTGCTTGTCAAGGATGCCACCAACGTCCGGTGCAGCCGGAGAACCTCTGGTCACATTTCACCTCCCACTTAACCCTCAACCATCGATTCACCCATCACTTCACCAACCATTAACCACCCTTAGCCACCCTTAGCCACCATCAACCACCACGATTCATCATCCGCAGCTCTCCTCCAACTCCATGGCTGCTGCCAGGAGTGAACACCTGGCTGTTCGTTGGCGCAGGGAAATGGTTGGTGCTGTTGGTGGGCCCCCAACCACGACTAGAGCTGTTGGTTTATTTGCGTAACCTCACTGGGGGTGATTCCTACCAGGGGTTATAACCCAACGACTATAACTGCCAGGGTCCCACCTTAGCCTTATGCGAACATATACGAACCATTGGGTTCGAATTTTCTTAGCCAAGCTTGGGTTCGATCAGGGCGCTTTCTATATGATCAGGGAGGTTTCTATGGTACCCTTGGTTGCTTCCATGATGTAATGTGATCTAGCTTGACACAACAAAAGAATGCTTGGTTGATTGGATGACCATCTCGATCACCAGTTTGAGATCAGGTCCTTGCACGTGCAAAATTGAACAAACCCCAGTTGTTGAAAACCAACGTGGGACCACAAGAGTATCTTGGTCAGTAACTGGAAGAAACAATCTTGCTGCTGGTCATTGTCTATCGGCGAGCAGAAAACCTGTATTAATGATCAATGAATGCTATCTATGATCGACTCAATTCGACCATACTAAATGATCATCTGTTCTTTGCCGCTGTAAACTCAACCACTCTTAGCCATGATAAACTGTTATTCAAACGCCACTTGTCGTGATCATCCGGAATACTGACATTCACACCTATGATCATCCAGGGTATGTCCATCATCAACGATTGATAACCTCTCTTTTCCCACAACCAAGCAATATATTGTCAACTATTGTCAAATATTGCTTTTGACAGTCAGGATGCGGTTGGCCGCCGGTATCCAGAACGAAAGCCAGATCATCATCGTCGCATTGTGGTCAATAATGGTTTGCGACCATGGTTCGGACGGTTTATAGTGGTATAATGGTAAGTAAATGATTGCCTTCTGATACTTGATAGTGCTGATCAATAGTGGCGGTCAATGGCATACTACCTACAAGGATCTACAAGGTGGGCCCCTGGCAGATATAAGTTGGCTTAAAGCCCCTGTTACTGGTAGTTGAGCCCAGTTAAGTTACTTATAAACCAGCCTATTATAAGTGGCTGGGGGCCCACCTTGTAGGCTACCAGTCGCTGATGATGTTACCCTGTCCGAAACGAACAGCTCGATACCTAGCTTTCCCGGTGCACTGATCTTCCAAGCCCGATCTGGCTGGCAGGGCCCAAGCATCAAGCCACATGATCAACTAAGCATCATCAACCGTTGCCAACCAGGTTCACCATCATGCAAAATCATTCGTTGGGAAACTAATGTGGAAGTTGAATCTCTAACATTCATAGATGGGCTTACCCAGGTGAGCATGGTGATTTCAAAAAAAGTCACTAGAACGTGTACGAGAGTGTAATTTTTTCAGTTTTCCGACCTCGTACATGTGAGGGCTTGGTGGAGTGGCCATGATGTCAGTACTGAGTCCCTTCCCCAGGTTTACCGGAGACTGCCGTTGATAACATTAGAAACTCCCTAGATATTTAGGGGTTTTCTCGAAACAGGAATCTCAAAAAATGATGATTTAGTACTATAAATGATCAATCAACTGGATGATTTCGGGGTACCCCTATTTTGAGAGGCACCCATTTCAAGCGTTTTCACTGGCAACTTCACGTGGTGAAACCCCTGGAAAGCCCCACATTACGCTCAAACCGTGCGCGAAAATGCTGTGGATCATCCACCTAGAGAGGTCGGAGGTTGAGATGATCATGAGCTGAATGAAGATGGGTAACCATATGGGTGTTTCTCAAAAAAGGGGTACCCCCAAAATGGCTGGTTAACTACTACTAAATGACTACTATTGGATGATTTGGGGGGTCCCCTATTTTGGGAAACTACCATATGGCTATGGGTCCATATTAACCAACCAATACTAGGGGCTTCCAAGCAACAATAAGAAGGAAATCACTGGTCAATGATGGGGAACCAGGGGTACAGGGTTCTGACCCACTGCCATATGATTAGATTATTGCCAAAATAAGAATTATTATAATGACTAGCCATCCATTATCATTGAGAGCAGTGGATATCATAACGTACTTAAAGTATGTTAAAATATGTTTAGAATCATTTAGATAATTCATAGTGTCTGTCAATGCTTGACACATATTGATAATAGTAGGACCAGTAGGACTATCAATATTACTAGTAACAACACACATAGCCAGCATATCGCCGTCATATCGTGTGGCTATCATTGACAATCCTGGAAGCTTTATCACAATCACGGGTTAGCATCGGTATGCATCATTCAACCACAATTCAATCACAATTTCACCTTTTTTAACCATCATTTAACCATCTTTATTTGTATATCATTTTACCATGATTAACCATCATGATTTACCATCATCAAATGCTTGGCAGCAACGTCAACCATCTGGCGCACCTGTGTGTCAACAACGCTCGCGCACGGGTGGCGCTTGAGCGCAAGGGTACAAGGCACCCACGTCTGAATTGACAAACAAATGTATCAATTGCTTGGATGACATTACAGCACGCATCATCATCAAACAAGTATCTACTCACACCATGTATCCATCACAAAAACTTTTTTCATAAACCATCATTGACTGTCATTACCATTTGCTTAACAACGAGCTGCCAACCGTTCACATGTCAAGCCCCCTCCAGCAACTGATGCAAATTCTGCTGGTCTCGCAGTTCAAACAGCTACGGTGGATGCGAAGCGATGTTGGGGCCCTAGGGTCTGGGAAACCATTGACGATGGCTCGTCTGATGCAAGAATAGTGACTCTTAGTATTTTACCTGCAGGTATATCTTTGGATAGACATATATCATATATGTATACATCTATACACATCTCCTTCTTTTTCGCTATCTGTCTGTATCTATAGCGCCAAGGCGCGTAGACATGCAATAAACACAATGCAAAACTATACATACTTAAAAGGAGACCCATATCAGTAGACCACTTATGTTTGATGGTAGATCAAAAGTTATTTCCGGTAAACCGAGGGGTGGTTTATTGATACGGATCTGCCACTATATTCTCAAATAGGGCAACCCCACATTCTCCGCCAAGAGTCTGTTTTAGATCACGGCTTGATGCTAGAGGGTCCCAAAATTGGAGAAACACCCATATCTGCCTGTGTGTATCGTCTGTTGTCCTTCTATACATCACTAATCATGATTAGGCATCATTAACCATCAGATTCCATGCATCTGGGTGAATCAAACAACAATTAACCATGGTATCACTAACAATGGTATCATTAACCATCAGATTTCGTGCTATTAACCATCACTAACCATCAGGTATCACTTACAACCATCACCAAAGGTTGTTGTTTGTGTAGATGGGTAGTGGTGGTGATACCCGAGACACAGTTTTAACCTCCAAACTGCACTAGTCATTTTTTCTGGCCCGGGGTCCGGGGTCAGCTGATCTAGCCATACGACATGTCAACTTCATGCTGGTTGTGTGCGTGTGTGCCAGGCAACCACGGATTCTGTTGGGGAATCCATCATCAACTTGGGGGGCATAATCCTAAAGGATTGCAATTCTCATTGTATCAATTGAACCCGATGAATCTTTGTATTTCATCTTTCTATCAATTTTCATCGTTCCCAAAAACATGTGGTTTTTGATCCTGAAAAAGACTGTTTCTTGAGGTGTTTTGTTGAACAAACATGCGATGTTTGCCAAGCGTTGCATTGCGAACTAGATGAAAATCATGGGGAAATCCTGAAGAAACGATGGTTTCTTGAGGCTACTCCCCCAGACAAGTCCAGGGAAAAGCAGGTTTCTCAATGCTACTACTCCAGGGACTCGAGGGTGTCGCAACTGCTAAGCCATGACAACTTTCAGCCCACAAGTGTGCACGGAACATTGATGCACAGCGAATTCACCGCCTTAGGCCATAGTATCAGCCACTGTTTAGCATTGGGGAAAATGCTTTGGCACGAAGTCAGGGGCACATCGAAATCACATCTACATGCAGATCAAGCTGTATGCACTAGCTTGTTCATCAAAGCAAATCGATCGTAAGCCTGGTTCCACTACCAATACAGTAACAATAGTTGAGCTACAGCTAACTAACCATCGTTGACCCCTGTTTATAAACCATGATTAACGATCTTGTGTGGGCCGACACCGACAGTTGTGAACGATAAATAACCACCATTACATTATGGAGCTATTAATCATTATCTATCACCATCAACTATCATTCACCATCGTAACTGAATCGTAACTCAACGGAAGCCATCATTAACATTCACCAACTATCACCACCTATCAGTGGTGATTTCAACCTCTCTGAAAAATAAGTAAATCCGCCAGCCGCCACCAACCATCCCAAATATTGCACAAGAATCAAATGTCTAAACCACCACCAAGTCACCCTCATGAACGATCAGCCAACCATCAATTGATCATCAACTAACCGTCAAATAACCAGCAATAAGCATCAATAACCATCAATAACCCACATGGCTGTGGGTCAGTTCACCCTGTACCCCTGCTTCCCCCACCATTCACCGTTGTTTTCCCTATAGATTATTGGGTAATATCCCCCATTGTTGATGGTTCATATTAAAAATAATTACCATCAGTTACCATCAATGTCAATAACCATCAATAACCATCAAATAAACATCAAATAACCATCAAATAACCATCAAATAACCATCAAATAACCATCAAATAACCATCAAATAACCATCAAATAACCATCAAATAACCATCAAATAACCATCAAATAACCATCAAATAACGATCAAATAACCATCAAATAACCATCAAATAACCATCAAATAACCATTGTTACCATCATAAACCCAACCAATCCTTCCCCGAGACACCGCCTCCCACGTCACAACTCGCTTCTCTCGCCTCAGCTGCTGCTGGATCGCCTGGCGCCAGCGCCAGCGGAGCGGAGTTTCGGGGGAGTTGTAGGGCTTCAATGCAAGGTGGCCCCCCAAACGTTATAAGTTGATTAATAAGCCATCTCAACTAATGGCTAACCATGGTTAATAGGGGTCAATAAGGGTCAACTAATGGTTAACAATGGCTATAAGTTGATTAATAAGCCATTTAACGAGCTAGTTATATCTACCATTTGCCTGGTAGTTACCCTAGTTGTAACCCAAGTTAGCTAACGTTTAGGGGGCCCACCTTGTATGAGATCTCAATAATGTTTATGTCTCATAGCTGTATACTTAATGACTGTATAGTCACTTGATTATATAGTCATTAATGATTGATAGCTTATCACCTAATCCATCTTAATGTCTGATCATAACATTGATATATATATATATATATATGTATAAATATATATATATATATATATGTATATATACATAGTCCACATTCAGCCAGCTCTCAATGAATCTACATATAAGTTGTCATTGATTGTATGTTATCTAAGTACAGTAGCTGATTCTTAGCAGGACTGTTACTAAATGATAACCTATATCAGCTTGCTGCTTAAAACTAGTTGACTACTTGTTGACAAACTATTGATGATAACTTGTTCTACTACTTGACAAGTGCTTATCGTGCTATGTAGTGTTAGCAAATCAATAGTTCTTGATGTTTGTCAATCAATTCGCTATCCACCAGCTAGTGGTAGTTTTCAACCCCCGACAACGGAATCTAGTTGACGTAATCATCCCATCCACCACTTTTGTCCAGCGTTGTTCTGGCTACACTACTCCTGGGGGCCGCTCCTGGCATCGCTCCCCCAAGGTTAGAGCGGGATAATGCGACCCGGAACGGCTCAGTTCATCGCTCCCAACCAGCAGCCAGAATCAAATATCCATTCAGCAACCCATGTAGTCACACTTGTTCAATGGATATTTGATTCTGGCTTTCAATGGTTGTTAAGTGTGATTGTGAATGGATATTTGTCACACAGTAATGAACATTGGTTCATAAACCATGGCTTTCAATGGTTGTTAAATGTGGTTGTGAACCCATAATTCATTATTATCCCTCACAATTCACAATTTATCAACTATGACTTGACCATCAGTACTTGACACTAAGGAAGCACTTATTTTCTGTGGTTCTGAACGATTTCATAGCTAGACACATCTAGGCACTATCAACCTGAATCAACCATCATTATGCGTTTACATTACTGGTAGATCCAGAAACTTCCAGAAACCTCTATGATCAACAACTGCTAACACACCATGAACCGTATAGATCTGCCATGAATCAACCATTCACTGATTAACTGATTACCTGTTAACAATCCGTTTGCGATCTGCATAGGAGGTGGGCCCCTGGCAGTTATGTTCGTTGGGTTAGTTCACCCCTATAACCGATAGTTCACCCCAGTTTAGTCACGCAACTAAACAAACTAATAGTTCACTAGTAATATAGTTTACTACTAGTCTTTTTGCCTATTCTCAAACATCATCTTGGTGGCTGTTAGATCCCTTGCTGTTTTAACCTAAGTTAGTGGGTATAAGCCATCCAGTCAAACATCATTCACAATTTACTGCCGATCATTCACCATTCATGAGCCATCCGTGCTTGGGGGGCCCACCTTGTAGCACCACTAACACGCCTTCTGCGACGTCGGCTGCGGCTTCGCTTGGGGCTTCTTCGGCGCGAAGGGCCTACGCGCTGGCAGCGCTGGCAGCGCCGATGTCCATGGCCCCGTGTTGGAAGTCCAAGCAACCCCAAAAGATGGGTCCAGATATTTGATCAACCACTTCTGTTCAAAATGATGATGGATGATGATGCTATAGTTTTTTTGATGATGATGATGATGATGATGATGATGACGACGACGACGACGAGGACGACGAGGGCGACGAGGATGATGATGATGATGACGACGACGACGACGCTGATGATGATGATGCTGATGATGATGATGCTGATGATGATGATGCTGATGATGATGATGCTGATGATGATGATGCTGATGATGATGATGCTGATGATGATGATGCTGATGATGATGATGCTGATGATGATGATGATGATTTGTGAGGATTCATTTGGTATCCTGTTGATGATGACGGTTGATCATTGATAAATGATGATCAGTCCTTGGATTGAAAAATATATGGGTTTATTACTAGCAATGATTATGATTATAAAATGATGCGTGCTAATTAATGATGGTTGATCATTGGCACAAATCACGGAGACTGGAAACAACAAAACTGGAGGTTGGCTAAACTGTAGTTGGCTGCAATAAACAAAAACACAGTGCACCAAAAGTCTGAATATTCTAGGTATGCCAACATATGCCAGCGATAAACGTGAAAAAAAAACAGTTTTCTTTAATGCGACCATTTGAAACTGCTTGAAACTGTTGGAACTATGAAATGCAATGAATAAGTCCATAACGGGCCGCCTGAAGAAAATAATGCAGTGGGGTTTTCTTCGTAAATATGAGGACTTGCACTGCCCAGTTACCTGATCATAGCACAAACGGTACAGGCCCTGAAGAAGTTTCACCCTATTTGTAAAACTAAAAAAACAAAAAATGCAAATTAGAGTCTTGGTGGGGCCCCCTCCAACAAACTTTCCCCAAAGAGTCCAGTGTTTTTGTTCTTTTGATTTTTTTTTTTTGAGGCCCCAGTCGGCCCTCGAGGGTCATGGCCCTCGTTTAGTCCTCCAAGAGTTTATCGTTATTCTTGTAATACTCTAATGTCTGCCATTAACAAAATTATCGCCTAGGCAGACCAACCCAACTTTATCAAACATGTGTGTGTGTCTTTGTCATAGTCAAAAAAATGTTATCAACACGTTAGGGTTGGCATACTAACTGAAAATTTGTCCTGGCCAGCTATGGAACATTTTTCCACTTGTGTTTTGGTGAAGCTATGTAGGGACCAAAAGTTACCGACCACAAAGCTGGACACAAGACTTGTAGATGGAAGGTTGGCAACTAGAAAAACATTTTAACAATCATTGAACACGTCGTTTTCAACAGTACTGTTGCAATCTAACATGTCATCCGTACCTTCCATGTGACTTATCATTTGTCACATGTTGATGCAGATTCAAATAGGCGCATTTCATGTTGATGGTCATGAGCACTCACTTCGATTTCGCGCTGGGCTTCTTCATACTGGGCTTCTTCATGTTCGGCTTCTTCATGCTAGACTTCTTCTGACAAGAGCACGGTTTGGATGCTGGGCGTTTGCGAGCACGTGGATGGAGATATTCTGGAAGACCTTGATCAAGATAGCTGTTGTGCTTTCTGGCCAGGTACAACATCATGAACTGATGTCGGTCTATGCGCATTTCATTCAAGGTGTACTTGTACCGCTTCAGCCAAGAGAATGTTTGCTCACAAATGCTCGAGTTGATGCCCTTGAGGCGACGATCAAAGATCCAATGCTGCTTCTTCCACTGTCCTTGCTCGAGCCAAGAATTTCAATGATTTGTTTAATCTTTTCTTGCATATGGATAAGATAAGGATGTGAGGGCTTGCCACGTTCTTTTTTCGCTTCCCTCATCATTCAAATGTATTCCAAACTAAAGAAATTTATAACACTCCGAATGATTCGAATGCCCTCCCGACGCAGTTGGTGTAGGTCTGCTTCTGTCCAGACAGGGGGGTAAATCAAGAAAGGAATATGATATGTGTGTAGAATATATACATGTGTATGTGTGTGGTGTATAAGTATGATATTCATATTCATTTGGGTTTGTATTTCAGTGACAAAATATGATCTAGTCATACTCATATTGTAATATTTACAAACAGATTAAATGGACCTAAAGGGATTTCAATAAACACATATGTTTGTTACTATTTGTTTGCAAAAAAGAGCACTGCCACAGCGTCCGAGTGTCAATACATACTAGCCATGAAGAAACACGTGCTTGAAACTGATTGATGCGAACGTGTGCATGACACCCCCTTGCCATACGTGCTTGTTGGATAGAGGGTTAGGTTCATGCCTAAAACTGGAATTGATAATCGTCAAAAAACTGCCAACCACCCCAAGATGGTAATTGACTATCAGGATGGGTGATCATCCCTCATGCCTCTACCCATCATGTCTGACTTCGCCAAATGGTCATATATCCATGATTGTTACCAAATTTCGGATTTGAATACCCCCCCTGTACCCCCCAAATCGATTTGCAGGTTTTTAATCTTGATCTGAAGTAAGGCTTATTGTTGCTCAAGATTTTCTTTTGGTACATTTCCACTTGCCTAATAGACACTTTTGTTGTGCAGTAGTTACTTTTGTGTTGTTGCTACAGGGCCCAACCACATTCCTATTTATATTGCCCTCAAAGCCAAATTGTAATACCAACAACATGTATCCCACTTATCAACCAAAATCAAGCATATTAATTACGAGTTTATTTCAAACGGCCTTACTTCAACCACAAGTAGTTAACCATCTTACTATCCGTGTTCCCATAGTTGCATACTTATGCCCACCATAGCCACCCGTCCCGGTGTCAATACAATCAACAGTCATTAAATCATCAATGCCTAGCATTCCAACCATTTTATAAATCATCAGTCAACCATCTATCAACCATTCATTCGCCCTTAAACCTTCATGAACCTGCATGAGGTATGATCAACCATCTATCAAGCATTATGAATCCACTCATTCACCACCCATTGCAGCAAACATCAACTAATCATTGTGTTTTTCCCCGTTAGCCATCAATCACCAACACGTTTACCTTTTTTTTCCATCAATCACAATCAATCATCAACTAGCCATGTCTAACCATTAACTACTACTAAGCTGCGAACAATGACCATTGGGTATATCGGGTATTACCGTATTAACCACTATTGTCAACCATGGGTCAACCAACCATTGACCAATTTGACCCCTATAAACCCTCTTAAAAATCCTGTTAGCCTTATAGTAAGCATCATTGACCACTAACGATCTTTCTTCACCAGCATTCACCAATGTGTATAGAAATTTTCAACCCCTATCAAGCATCATCCGCCATTCGGTGTAAACCATGATTTGCCATTATCAACCACTATTAAGCATCCAATAACCACCATAATAAAACCATCAACATCTCATTCCAAACCATTAACTACAACTCACCACCAGTGATTGATCGTATCAACAATCAATTATCAACCAGTGTTGTTTTTTTTTGAAAATGGTGTACGCCAAAACTGGCAGTTTCTCTATTCATCATCGGGGTTAGTAAGTATTCCCGTTGGTGGTTGAACCACCCCTATGAAAAAGATTAGTCAACCAACCATTTGTTAATAATTACTAGCGAAAATAAAAAAATGCCAATCAAACCACCAACCAGCCTACTGTTAATCATTAGTAGGCATTCTAAGACCATCATTAGAAATGGCAAACCCATATGGTATACCCCCAATGTATTGGTTGTTATGACTTTTGATCAACCATTCACCTTTGTAACCCACGAGGTCTTAACCATATAACCTATAAATGGTACACATACTTATATATATGTATATATATACATACAACTGTACAAATCCCAACCACATATTTATATAAATATTTACCATATCAACCCACTACAATCCATCATAGGTCCTTACATGTTATTTTGATATTAATAGTCCCAAATCTATTAATGAAGTATATGTATCAACCTTCAATACCAATCCGATTTTGTCATATTCATATTAATATCCTGACTATAATCCATGGGACAATCCATACTTGTTTGGTATAGATATATGGTTGAGATAATGGAGTTAATCCAAATACAATCATTAATTTGTATAACCATCGTTGGATCAATTACATTTGGGACTATATGGATTTGGGACTAAACCAGAATATTGGATCTATTACACTATATGTGGTATAGCCCCAAATCCTTGTATAACTATACCAAACATAATCTTGTATAGCGATACCAAAGATACACTATTATCTGCATCAAATGATTATCAATACAATTACTGTAAAACCATGATTGAATCTATCATATTCGGGGCTAAAAAATCACCTATCAGCAACCTTTCACCGTTAAATAAACCACGTGATATAGGTCTGAACCATCATCAGCAACCATTATCCCCTATTGACGAACCGTTACTAAACACCATTAACCATAGCCAAACCCATGATTTAATCGAAACAAATCGGAAAAAAACCCGTGATTAACCATGGAAAACCCCATGATTTATTGGAAAAAACGTGAAAAAAAAAACATTATGAACCGTTTTTCCCATAGAAAACCCCACAGTTTCCCTAGAAAATCCCATGGTTTCGCTCAGGTCGTAGCTAGGTTCACCACCCGTCACCCCTGGCGCTGGGACTCCCCGGCTGCGCTTGGGCCGCCGCGGCGTCGGCGAACGCCGGGGCCGCCGGGGCGCGCTGCTGCTGCTCTTGCGGCGCCGTTGATGCCGCGAGTCGGGCGGGGGACCCCGGTCCGGGCGGCCTGGCGGAGACCAGGCCAGGGAGGGTGACGTGGTGGTGGTTTTCATCGGTTTTTTCATGGGTTTTTGATGGGTGTTTGATGGTTTTTGATGGGTTTTTCATGTTTTTTTCTTGGGTTTTTCATGGTTAACATGGTGATGAAATCAAGGTCAAATGATGGTGGTGGTGGTGGTGAATAATGGTTAAGTGAGGCTTGAAATGATGGTGTTGAATGCGGGCTGAATGGATTAAATGAGGGTTTCAATGATGGTGGTGGTGGTTGAGAAGGTTAAGTGATGGTGAAGTGATGGTTTTTCGTAAAGAAGTGGTGGTGAAATGATGCTTAGTTGATGGCTGGCTCATGGTAATTCAGCATTGTAGGGTGGTGGTTGATGATGATAATCAGAGGTGAACATTATACTGGGTAAGTGATGATGATAACAAATCTATTTCTATAATGGTTCAATTGATGAGCATCAATTGCAAAAACGAGATGAAGTTCAAATCATTACAAACAAGTTGAATCAAAATACTGACTGATTGGTTTTACTACTATTACCTAGTATACCTAGTCTGGTTTTGATGCAAGTTCAAATCATTACCGAAACCACTTACACTGATCTAGTCTAGCCATCCCTCGATGATGGTATCACCACTCGGTATCCAGCTTGCCAAAGAGCGTGAAATGCAAAGAAACACGACCCGATGTCCTACATTGTGGGGCACCGTAGACATTATAACTTGGGTTGTAAGGTCATTCTACATAACCATAACCAAGTTCCTACAATGATAATGGTTTCACAACCAAATTCAATTCCTACCTTTTAGACTATAACGTTCACTAAGTTCCTAAATTGTGGGTCAATCCACATCCTAACTGGCATACTCACCCTGGTAGTTAACCACAAGTGGTTCAGAAGTGGTAGATCAATAACTACCATTACTACCAAACCTGAGAATTACCCTGGTCATGACTTCAGTTAGCGATCCCTGGAGGCTTCCTAGGGATGGGGCAACCATCCCCTGGCAGCCGAATCGGCTGCCATCACCACGTGCCTCACTTCCAAAATCGCGGCCTAGATCTAGTCTCTGATAGATTCAGCTGGAAGCGACTGACTATTTTTTCAACGAACCTTCAACATTCCATGCATCGTAGATTTATCCACACCAGTGAAAGTAGGTGTTTTGCCACTGTTGTTACTTACTATCCCCTATCACTAAGCATCAATAAACCATTAATTAACCATTAACTAACCATTTTGTGGCTAAACTCTGAGTAAATGTACCAGCTCCCTAGAGCCTCTGGGTCAAGCACCGCTCCCTCCCGCTGGCATTTCCAGGCTGGGAAACCTACGCTGCTCTTTTTTTGCGATGGGCCTTGAGACCCAGCCGGTCAGAAACCTCCAATATCAATATATTTCGTGGTAAATCACCTAACTATGGGTCAATATTAATCAACCAACCAATGGAGGATTCACCAACAATGATAGAGAAAACAATGGTTAATGATAGGGGAACCAGGGGTACAGGGTTTTGACCCACAGCCACCTTACAACTATTGAACTCGTAAATCAGTGCCCTTGATGGATTTACCATGAATGAATCCACTATTTTTTGTCACAGCTATCACCTTTCATAGCATCCAAATGATTATTTCGCAACTATGGGTGGTCTGGTCACACGGTTTTCATGATTGCCGATATCATTTACCAAATGACTATACTGGTTGGTGGTTTCAAACCCTATGAAAAATATTAGTCAACCAACCATTTCTTAATGATTACTAGTGAAAATTAAAAACACGTGAATCAAACCACCAACCAGCTATATATTTCAGCACGGTAAACCACCATGCGCAGCACCACACCATGGGTAACACGGCGTGCACTGCGCGACGCAAGACTCGCCCCGCCCCCCGAAGGCCCCTCGCCTGCTGCAGGAGTTCCTTGGGTGACCAAAGCAGCGGTTACTGAACGGAATGAAAAAGGATGAGGATAATGAAGAAACATCCTATATAGTTGAAATAGAAGCTGAAATGTCCTAGATAGTCTGAATCGAAGTGTTTATAGAAACATCCTATAAAGTTTTATGAGAAGCTGACCAAAACAACTATATATATTTGAGCGGTGGTCAAAATGTTTGTTCCCAGAAAGCGTCTTTTTGGTCATTTACATGGGGGCCCGCTGCTTACAGCAATCATTTGGGAAACGACATGAATGACCTATGGAGTTCTTTGTTTTCTGCTTGAGACATGGGAAACTGCTCAATGGTTCTAGCGCGGGGCCCTTTTGCAACTGCTACTTGAGCTGCTACTCGAGCTGCCAATGTCTTTGACAACCCTTTGCTGTCTCAACTTTGGAGCTTTGCTCTTTGCCAAAAAATCTTGGATGTGGGAACAGCGATAAGATTGTAGATATCAGAGTTCTACGAGCCAATAACTATATTTACAATATTTTAAAATTTAATCTGCCTACGATGTGGACCTTGCTCCACAATTCAGATCTGCTCCAATTAAGTGCTAGCGCGAATCTAGCGCCACGCTAGCGCGAAAAATCTTAGATTTTTTCACAGACCACGGTTTTCGTTCTGACGTCACAGATGTCCTTTCTGTGTTAAACATGACAATGCAAATAAATGGCTCCAGCTGCAGGCAGTGCTTTAGGCACAGCTTGATTCAGGCATTCGTAAAGTCATACTTTCAAAGCAAATCCTATAGGCACAGCTTGATTCAGGCATTCGTAAAGTCATACTTTCAAAGCAAATCCTATAGGCACAGCTTGATTCAGGCATTCGTAAAGTCATACTTTCAAAGCAAATCCTATAGGCACAGCTTGATTCAGGCATTCGTAAAGTCATACTTTCAAAGCAAATCCTATAGGCACAGCTTGATTCAGGCATTCGTAAAGTCATACTTTCAAAGCAAATCCTATAGGCACAGCTTGATTTAGGAATTCATCCAGGGATTCTGATTTTTTTGTTAGGAGGGTTATAGTTGCGAAACTCACATGAATAATTGAATAGGTGATGACTAATCATCATGATAACGAATAACAATAATAGTACTAGTAGTAAGAAAGGAAATCAAAAATGAATCAGATCAATGCCTCAAAACCTAGCGCCGATCTAGCGCGAATCTAGCGCTGCCTTGCAGAAGTAGGTGATTCTGCTGGGGGCCCGCTGCTTAACGAAGTTTAAAAACAACACCTGTGATATCAAAAAGGTACTGCTAGTTTAAAAAATATTGGTATAGAATTTTGACCGCCACTCATATATATTATAATAGAAAGGAAATTTTGGAGGACTGAGGATGAAGAAGAAACTGGAAAGCGATCACATTCATTCTCAAGTAGAATGGAAATAATTCTCCGTGATTATTGGGAAATCTACTTTAGAAGGTTCAGAAGCTGATAAATATATAATTTAAGTAGATAAATAAGAATGGAGATTGTGGAAGCTACGAAAACCATGTGAATCGGGATAAACAAACTATCAAAATAGCGTTGCATTTCTCTGGATACATGAACCCCCGGCTCCCAATGTAAACCAAATGATTCGGATGGCATTTCAGCAGGACAGGTCGCTGGTGATTATACCCGGTTCCCCGGATTTCGATGAACTGTTCGGTTGTTCGGGAGAAGGCCCGTGTGAAAATCACATCCACAACACTGGCTAGTGATTGTTGATAAAAATGCGCTTTATGAGCAGTATATCATTTCAAATCATAAAGAACGCTTTGAGTAGATACTTCCTAGGGAAGGAGCCAGCTTACATCGTGAAACTAAAACGGTTGGCTGCAATCCCATCCAGTACATTCTTGTTGCTAGCTCCTGATTTCATGGGTCATCATACTTGATGGCTAACTGGTATGAGTGATCCAAAAGCTGAAGCTGAAAATGATCACTAGTTGGTGGTGCTCACCACCCCGTCATGAAAAATATGCTTGCCAACCAACCAGTTGTCAATGAATACTAGGGAAAAAAAAAACATGTCAATCAAACCACCCACCAGATCAGTATTGGTGACTACTCATTACTCTATTTGATAATGCTGAAAAATCATGAAAAATCATCGTGATTGATGATCCAACTGATCATGACGATCAATTTTACAACGAAAATGGCCGATGATGTCCTTCCAAATAATTTCCTACCCTTCCAGTTACCGTATGTAACCACCCCCAAGCAACAATGGTAGAAACCAGCTGGGTACCTATTATATATATATATATATATATATATATTTATATGTATATATGTATCTGGAAGGCTAGGGATTTACATACGGCTGGTATATCAAAATGGATCTGATCTAGCATTTCTATCGCCACCAGCAGTGTCAAAAACTATTTCGGCCGTTACCATGACAGATTGATTGTGATGCAAGTGATACTACACAGTACTGTACATGGTATTTGGTTAATCAATTAATTAATAATTAATTATCTGATTGAACGCATTAATCATTAAACAACTCTGCTTGATATCAACCAAATCAATTAGCATTGATCAGCCGAATCAAGAGATAATACTGAAATACAGCTTAGTTGCCTATGAGATCAACCGCACATCGAGCTGGTTCATGTATTTCTCAATAATGTCTTGCTGGTTCATTGAGATTTTGATAATCTCCCCTGCATGGGATCTTCACTCACCCATTTGTCTGCATTGTCTATGAACAACCATCAAGCCCCACCTGCCCATTGCTATGGTTAATGATGGTAAACGACTAACGATTTACCAATGATGATCAAGAACGATGGTGAACGATGTTTGTTGAAAAACTGTCAAGTACTAATAATGGCTAGTGACCATTGGTTACGAAGCATTTAATAATGATCTTTGATGGTTGATGATGGATGATGAGGATCATAAACGGCAAAACAGGTGGATGGAACTGACGTTACCAATAGCATGCGATAGCAACCGACAAGCAATGGAGATCATGATGGTCCATTGACTGTTGATAGTGGCCGTAATCATGAATCATGGTCAGTGATGTTTGACGATAAAAGCTCTTGATGCAGGTTAGTCAACGATCGTCAAACATGGTTGACTCAATATTGATGATATATATATATATATATATATTGCTATGCATGGGTAGCAGCGGACCATATGGATATGTGCCAAAACGGTGGTATCCCAAAACCAATGATTTCCCGTGGTTTCCTGTGGTTTCCTCGTAAATCTATCATTTTTGGGTGGGGCCCAGAACAGTTACCCCGAGGCACATGCCGCGCTCTATGGATTCTTGATGGTTACTAGCGGTTGTTTTTCGGGCTGCTGGTACGCCGGCAGCTGCCCGTTGGCCACGTTCAGCGTAGATTCATCATCAGCATACAGACGAGAACCGCTTGTGGAAATCGTTGGACCATTGTCAGGGGCTGGTGGTTTGATGGACATGTTTGGCATTTTTTCCTTAGTAACAACTGGTTGGTTGACTAATAACCAGTATTAACCAGCCCAGTTATGAATTACTAAGGAAAAAAAGCGACAGTACTACTAACAGTCATTCACAGTTAGTCAGCCAACCAATCATACTTGACAAATATTTCATCATTCTCAACAGAGACAGTATGAGCCCACAAAACAAGCCTCCTGGGGACAAGGAATGTATTCACGAAATCTTTTCGACCTGGGCCGCAACCTGAAACGTGGACCTGCAAAACGGACTGACGCGACGCAAAACTTTTGGCTCGTTTAGAGGCATCTGCGCAGCGCCAGGTTGGTGATCATACTGCAGTCCAATTTTTGGGGTTTTGTTGAGAGAATGGCCCTTGGTTGGCCATATATAGCTGGTATCTCCCATCTCTTTGTTGATTATTAGCCATGATTAACCAACCAAATAGTCTAACAGCTTAAGTGGCGAAAATGGTAAATCAATCATATCCCAAAAAGCCTGAAAAGCTAGCCGGTAGTAGCTATAATCCAGCCAGTACCCAGAATCCATTCCAACACAATAGCTTTCAACAAATATCACTTGTCAACTGCAAAAATATTGCAAAGAAATTTATGCATACTTGTGAAACCTAGTCGGCAAAGGCACTTTCTGAAAAAATGCTACAATAACAGAAACTGATCTTGGACTGAAGAGCTGTCACCACCAAGATCTGGATCGCCCCAGGTAACCACTGCCCCATCGCCAAAAATGGCAGCAAAGGCGTCATCTGTGCCCTGAACTTGCTGAACGTTCCTGAGCCGATCTTGCACAGCAGAGCTGTCACCACCACAATTTGGATTGCCCCAGGTAACCACTGACCCATCGCCCAAGATGGCAGCAAAAGCACCACCTGTGCCCTGAATTTGTTGCACATTTCTAAGCTGCTGTTGAACTGCAGAGCTGTCACCGCCACATCTTGGAACGCCCCAGGCAACCACTGACCCATCGTCCAAAATGGCAGCAAAGGCGGCCCGCGTGCACTGAACTTGTTGCACGTTCTTGAGCTGATCTTGGACCACAGAACTGTCACCAGCAAAATCTGGATCGCCCCAGGAAATCACTGACCCGTCGCACAAAATGGCAGCAAATGCAGACTCTGTGCCCCGAATTTGTTGCACATTCTTCAGCTGATCTTGAACTGCAGAGGTGTCACCACCATACTCCGGATCGCCCCAGGTAACTACTGACCCATCGCCCAAAATGGCAGCAAAGGCGAAGAATGTCGCCTGAACTTGTTGCACGTTCCTGAGCCGATCTTGCACAACAGTGCTGTCACCACCTTGATCTGGATCGCCCCAGGTAACCACGGACCCGTCACCCAGAATTGCAGCAAAGGCACACTCTGTGGCCTGAACTTGTTGCACGTTCTTCAGCTGATCTTGGACCGCAGAACTGTCACCGCCAAAATCTGGATCGCCCCAGGTAACGACAGACCCGTCACCCAATATGGCAGCAAAGGCACGAGGTGTGGCCTGAACTTGCTGAACGTTCCTGAGCCGATCTTGCACAGCAGTGCTGTCACCACCATGAGCTGGATTGCCCCAGGTAACCACTGACCCGTCGCCCAAGATAGCAGCAAAGGCATCGTCTGTGCCCTTAACTTGTTGCACGTTTCCGAGCAGATCTTGAACTGCAGAGCTGTCACCACCGCAATCTGGATTGCCCCAAGTCACAATAACGTCACCTCCGCGGCACCACATTGCAAAAGCTGTTTTCGTTGCTGCTACTTTGGGCTGTTGAGCAACTGCCGTGAAGCGATCCCCATCTTGAATGCTTGAAGCTTCCAAAGAGTCCATGAGGTCAGTCAGCACATGTCCCCTTTCGGTGGCAAGCTTGAGGAAACTTTGTCCAAAAGACGTCTGGGCCAGCACTTTCAAGTCCCTCACAGTGGCAAATGGTGGGAGTGACAGTGTTTCACTCCGGCCACTTGGAAGGGAGACGGTAAGCTGAAACATTCGGAACTCGATGCGCAATGCACGATCTGTCTTCAAATAACAAAGCTCTTGAGCCACTGCCGCGTCACCGTTGCTGATATTGTCTTGGATTCCGAAACTGTCCTTTTCAAACGTCATGAACATAGCAATGAACCAACTGGCTGACAATGGGATCAATCCTGGTTGGGAGCGGTGTGCTCATGTCATGAACAGGTCCGGTCATGCAATAACTAATGCTATGATCAACCTGTCAGAGCCGCGCCACTGGTATAGTTCCAGTATACTGGCTCTTACTGGCATACTAAGTGAACTTGCTATAACTTCTTGTGAATTGGGGCCCTAACCAAGCTGTTCATCCAGCTTGTGATTGGGTCATCGCTCATAGCCTTGGTCAGAACTATAGCAACTTAGATCATCCCATTTATAGATAGGCCACCTCCCAACTAGGGTGAACCCTTCCCCGGGTGATCACAAGATATCACAAGGATATTGCCAGAAAATCCCCTGCTGACGACTCGGGTCCTGTACATTGCTCCAAAGATGCATCTTGCCCTGACAAATTCTTTGTGTCAAAAACGAATCGCCTGGGCTGGTGAACGTCTTACCAAAGCTCAGGGCTGCATTGTGGAGGCCTCATGGCATTGGTGATGTCTAGACGGATCCTCTATGACGGAATGTGACCGTGCATCGAGCTGGTTGATGGGTCCTACCCTCGGTTCTCTTGATTTGATCATTGGCGCAGTCAAGCCCCAACTCCCCATGATGATTCCGAAAGCACCAATGATGATGCCCCCCATGCTTGCTGCATCTCCAACACTAATGCAATTTTCTAGAAAGACCTAGGTCTGGCTCAGTACAACCAACCAACCATTCAACTAGCCAACCAACCAATCAACCAACCAACCTCCAAACCAACCGGCCGGACTTGTCAGCGGAAATTTGCTTCCAGGAACTGCGATCGGGCATCGGAGGACCTCAGCAGCTGATCGGGTGATCGAAGTTTGATGGCGCGGTTGGCGCAAGTCGCTGGTCGTCGGTTGGCGCTAGTGGGGAGTGACTCTAGCAATGCCAAGTAGTGGTCACTAGCGCGGGTTGGTACTGACCATGTGACTACACTCATTGGCTTAGCAGATTGATGTGGGCCAAGCGCTACTTCTTGGCAGGTCTTGCGATCATTTGCTATGTGCAATGTCATTCACCAGTAATCACCATTATTCAACATGATTAACAATCATCAACCATACATTACACATCCATTGACCATTCATCACCGTTACTTCCACAGCAACTGTTTTAACCATCATCGTTAGCCGCTCAACAACCATTTGCAACAAATCATTAAGCATCATTATCAACATTCATTAGCATCATTATCAACCATCATTGATCAATCAACATTCATTATCAACCCATTAATCAGGATTGATTTATGATGCCAAGTCATGCCAGCGACCAGTGGATTGTTTCTTACCACTCTGACCATGAATTGACGACCAACCACGAAGGGTTCCATCATTACAGGGTGGGCCCAAAGAAGCTATAAGTTGGCTTATAACTAGGGCAACTATCAGTTTTGGTGGATATAACTATAGTTAAATGGCCTTATAAACCAAGTTAGAACTCGGGGTGGCCACCGTGTCCCTTTGGTTAGAACACTCCTGGTAGCTCCCTTTAAAGGGCCATGGGCCACAGGGATACCCCTGGCTCCAAATCGCTCCCAATCACCAGCCAGTACCATCATTATGGCCCCAAAGAAAAGCCACCCAACCACAACCAACTTTGGTGAGTTTATCAAGCCAATCATGAATGAAACACCCAATGATTTCCGCCATTGTAGGACCATCTTGGAGCAGAATACGAAATTGGAAAATCTTTAATGATCTAGTAAATATATTATCCAAGTATCGAACATATAGATAATATTCAGCGTCTACCACCCTTAGCATTAATTTGCCAACAATTGGAGCCACTTTGCGAATCAATTTGACTACCACTTGAGAGTGGTTCCAAATAATTAGTTCATGCAACATATCAACACTTAATCAACTTTAGAAAATGACATCACCAACATGAGTTGGTGAATTGAGAGTTGCTCACAAATCACAAACTGGCCAGTTAGATGACTAGTCATGATAAGTTTGTGATGAATCAACTTTCTTCAATGAGTGATCTGTTAAGTACTAGTTGAAAACATGTTGGGTGATCATCTAAATTATCCCCAAACAATCCTTCTAGGGATGTGACTAAGAACTGAAAATTCATCCATAATCTTGCATACTTATATCCATTTAGTGATTCATCAAGGCACGCTGGATGAGCCGCGAGCATCTGATAACCCTCTGCCCTGTGCTCAGAAGGAACGCATTCCAATCGTCGGAATGGCTTCATAGCGCTAAGCGCTGAAGAGTCTTGCTGCACTGCATCTTCCAGACATCACATCACACGCATGGATTCGCAGTCCTGTAGGCAGTCGGCTGACCATGAGAAGCTGACCATGTCACAAACAGCTCGTGCCACCGACCCACGATGCCAGCTGATCGGTGCACCCAGACAGGCAGACAGAGAGCTTGCCATTGTTCCTGCCGTATTTTCGGCACGTCACAACTCGGAAAGGGAAGCCTAGACTTCAACTAGTGGATCACTTTGGATAATAATCACTTTGGATATCAATCACTTCAGTCATTGATTACTTTACTTAGGGATTAATATCTCTATTTAGTTGTTCAGCAATTTGCTTCTTCATCATTTAGATTAGTAACCTCTGGCGGATCAATCCTTTAGTTGATCACCTTTGCTCACTTTGGTGAGTAATCACCTAGATCAAAATCACCTTTGCTGGATCAGCTAGTAGTTGAATAATCTAGTAGTTGATTAAATCACCTTTTGATTCATCACCTTGATTAAATCAAACAAATACAGCATCAAATTTGATTATAAAATCAAATAGTTACTTGATATCAGGAGGTTATCAAAAAGATAAATTAATCATTAAAGCGTTCTCAAAAGGTTACCAAAAGATCCTTGATATCTAGTACTTGATTCATTTTGATTATCAGTTTGACTATCAAGTATAACCTTTGATTTCTGACCAAAGTGACTGGTTATCACCAACATCTCGATGGTTCTTTAACTGCCAAAGGTTCCTAAAGATCAAAATTGGCTGAACCATCTGGTGATATATAATCAAAATGCCTTGATCACTATTAATTCATTCACCATCACTAACCATAATTAGCAATCATGAACCATCATCAACCATTGGCCAAGGCTTCCAGCAAATGCCAAGTCGGCGGCAGGAAGAGATTGGCTCATCATCAACCATCATCAACCATAATTGATCAAATCAAAATCAAACCAAAATCAACCAAGATCAACCATTTTGGTTAAACATCTCTTAGATAAACCACCTTTGGTGGATTAACTATCAACCCATTCACCATCACCAACCATCACTAGCAATCATGAGCCATCATCAACCATGATCAACTTTCTTAGAAATCACTAACCATCATTAGAAATGGGGAAATTGATGATGGGAAGGTTGATCACCTTCCATTTTTAACCAAAATTGTTAAGAATCTCTTAGATGAATAACTTTGGCCATCTTCAACCATCATCAACCATATATAGTTGGAATATCCCTTAGTATTGTTGGTGATTATCCCCTATTATTAACCATTAACCAGCTAGGCTTCACCAGCTCGTTGTTGGTTGGTGAACTGCCATTGTTGGGTATATCCCCTACTATTGTTGAATATTTTCCTTATTATCCCCTATTATTAACCATTAACCAGCTAGTTAGTTTCCCTACTATTAACCATGAACCAGCTAGGCTTCACCACTGGTTGATTGGTTAACTGGAGGATTAACCATATTCACCACTAGACTCGTATTATCTCCTAGTTAACCATTGGTTGGTTGGTTGATATTGACCCATTTCCTTCCAAGGAGAGGCGGTCCCTCCCCTGGGCTCCCCTGGCGGTGCATCTCTGGCGCAGCGGCCACCGGGGCGGGGTCCGCGCGCGGCGGCAGATCAGCCAGGCCGGGGCCTGGGGAAGGTGGTGATTTGGTGGTGGATTTGGTTCATGTGTTGAATGATAGTGGTTAATAGTGGTTAAGAATGGTTAAGATAGTGATTATTAATGGCTAATAATGTTGGTTATCAATAATGGGTGTTGGTGCTTAATGATAGTGGTTACCATGAGCCCCCAAAACCATCATTTTTACGGACTATAACCCATATTTTGGAAGGTAAAACGTAGCTTTTTTAGGGTTTTGGTTGCTGATGGTAATAGTGGATTAACATAGTGATTAATGACATAGTGGTACTGATATTTACAGTGTGAACTGGTGTACTGATAAATAATGATTAGTGGTCGACTGTGGTTATAATGGTTAATTAATAGTGGTTAATAATGGTTGAGATAGTGATTGTTAATGGCTACTAATGTTGGTTAAGTGGTATACTGATCATAATCTGGTTGAATGATTGTTCAACAAGAAACCAACCAGTTGTTGGTGATTGGATATGAACAAATTTTCCCATCATTGAATAATTTTTTGGTGGTGAAAATCATTGACGGTTTTTTTGGTGGTGCAAATGCATGGTAATATCAACAAATAATGGTTGATGATTGAATAATGATTGGAGGCGATTAGATAATCGATGTACGAATAATGTAATGGGCAACAAACGTGGTGAATGAGTGGAAAGGGATGATTAATGATTGGATGATGGGCAACTGCTTGGAAAATGGTGAATGATTGGATGATGGATGATCATGGTTGATGATGAAGGATTGGATAATGGATGATGATTGGTGAATGGAGCAGCAGACTTGGTACAGTAAGCTAACTGGATAATTGATAACGGTAGTTGGTGCATGATGGTTCAAATAATGGTAATAACAGCAACTAATGGTTATAATAACAACTATCTGGAGTGTTGACAATGGTAGTTGATAATGGTACTTTAGAATGATGACAAGGGTTCATGGATTGGAAAATGGATGACGGTGGTGAATGGAGCAACAAACGTAGTGAATAATCGGAAAATTGTAGGGTAACTACCACTATCTATCACGTATGGAAGTGTTACTTGTGGTCAATGATTGCTCAAAATAGCAACAAATAACGGTAATCATGCTTACAAGCGCGCGGTGTGAAGGTTTAATTCAATTCTGTCAGTTAACTCAATCATTTGCTCAGTAGTGAAAAAAAGTTGGCTGTTGGCTCAAACCTTGCTCAAATAATCAGCGACAAACATGGCCAAGATTGGTGTAATGATACTGTTTGAGAATGGCTGATGTTGGTGAACAATTACTCAAACAATGCTAACGGGAGATGCCACGCTCAACCGGCTACATGCATCAAGGTGCTCTGTACCCCCGAGCCATAGGGTCTCAGCAGACTGCACCATTCCCTTGGCTATTTCCAGGCAAATGGCGGGCTTTCATCAATGGATTCCCCAAGAATCCACATGGGCCATATGGGTATACCTACTGGTTGGTGGTTCGTTGCCCAATCTCAACATTATGATGGTCAATGAAACAAGCATCCTGGGAAATGCTTAAAAGGAAACCAGGGTATCCTCAACTAACTGTTGGAAGGGAAAATCCACCAATAACAACGTTCCCATGGTTTCCTGTCAAAAATGGTGGATTTTCTATTGCCATGTTAGTTTACCAATTTGGGTAAGTTTGCTGGTGAACATGGATGCACCCTCTTCCTTACAAGGATTGTTTACTTGGATGCGCATTCCAACGGAGCAACTGACTAAATTCACCATGGTTAAGAAGGTCAGCTCTCCCGCCGCTATTCTACTTGTTCTGTCCCAATTCCAACCCAACCTGCTCAACCAAGCAAGATTTTTGAGGCTAGTCAAACAGTTCGAGTTGTAAATGGGACTGCCCCGTACAAGGTCGGCCCCTGGCAGCTATAAGTTGGGTTATAACCCCTATAACTGGCAGTTCACCCCAGTTAACTTACTTATTAGCCAACTTAGCTTCTTAGTAGTTCTTATCAGCTATTCTCAAGTATTATTCACCACTAACTGCCTATGTAGTTGACCCCAGTTAAGTTACTTATACTTATTATATAACCAACTAACCTAAGTGGTTGGGGGCCCACCTTGTAGCTACACCAGCTGCCCCTGGTTGCAGCGTTGGTCGTCAATCAGTCGCAACGCCGTAGCGGCTACCTGACGGTCGTCCTCCGCCATGGCCAGCCCCACCACCAAAGAAGTCCCTGCCGCCACCGCCCCCGCCACTGCGGTGACGACCTCGAATCCGTTGCCATGGTGGTACCCCTCCAAGGTCAACCATCCCCAAATGATCATCAACTAATCATGGGGTTAGTAATGCTAGATAAGCCAACAAACTAACAAACTGCATTTAAGAAAAAACATGTTAGTAATGGTGGGTTGTTTTCTTAAACTAGTAGTAATAGTTTGTAAGCAAACCAACTAACTACATTCAAAAAATACATTGATTTTGATAGGCTAATGAATGTATAATGCAATCATACGCAGGTAGAAAATTAATGATGGGTAGTAGTGATGGATTGTCATGGTTTAGTAACTACCAGTTGTGGTCAAGCAATCACGGAAATATGATGGTTGATCATGGTTGTAATCAATTGTGGCCAATATTAGTGCATTGCTAATCTTAATCACCAAGAATGACGGCTGATGAGTACTGACTGATCAGGTACTTAATGTCAATCTGTAAAAAACCTATGATCAGTAATATTTTATACATAATATATATAAACAATCACATCAAGTCATGGCTGATCGTGGTTGATAATGCATAGCAATATGCCAGTGCCACTCCGCAGTTGTTTGACACCTGAGTGGGGCTGCTCGGTGCAAGGCCGTCAGAGAGGAGCCAACAGAAAGCCCCTGATTCCAATACTGTGGGTGGCGCCATTTTTTGCAGCCACCAAAATCGGCACAGCCACCGCCATCGCCACAACAAGGAAAGCAGGCTTGCAATGTACATTCTGGTTCTGGCTGTGCACTGCCCAGTTGCCAAGGTTTTAAACCATCACGGGTACAACACACGTGACCGGATGATCGGCACTTGACCGGCAGTCTCCCACGTGCGTGGCAAATAGAAATCATCCAGTTCCTCAACCCATCGAGTGGTGAGCATTGCTATTCCAACACCTGCTTGTGAAAAACCCAATGAATAACCTGCCAGATATGATCATCGCATATAAACTGTCATCTATCAACCAACCAGGTTCTCTTCAGATTTTTGGTGGCACACCCAATTCTCATTCGAAGTTAATCAATTTTCTATGTCTTCTCTTATTACTGTTTGATGGTTTCATGCTGGGTATGCGCTAGTCGCATGTATTAAGCGATGGTGGAAGTTTCCACCCACGATCACCAGCCATGACTGTTGATGATTGTCGGTTCTTGCTGCTTACCATCCTGGTACCCAGGGATACCAAGGGTTGGTTTCTTTTGAATAAGCAACCATGCTGGAACAAGTGTTGAAAGGTCGTTTGCATCAAGGGGTTAGCAATAATCATATATGGCTATGGGTCAAAACCCAGTTCCCCATCATTTACCATTGTTTTCCCTATTATAGTTGCTAAATATTGATCGTAAATATTGATCGTTAATATTGACCCATGGCCATATAACCCAGCCCATCACAAACCAACACCATGAGTCGCACTCCTGGCTTGATCATTACCCATGCGTGAATGTGCCATGTCCGCTGCTGGTAACTGGTTGCCATGTTGATGAGGAACTGCGCGTCCAAGTGGACTCAAACATCAGCAACCTGCTAGAACTCTACCTTTTAGTAGTTAGAAATCACCTCAAAAATGCCAAAAGAACTAGGCAACCGGCTGGTTGAACTCTAACTTTTAGTAGTCATACATAGTTTTAATCTAAATGCCCAGGATCAACCTAAAAAATGCTCAAAACCTATGCAGCCGGCTGCTAGAACTGTCCCAAAAATCCGAAATAAGTAGTTATATGTGGCTGTGAGTCAAAACCCTGTACCCCTGGTTGCCCTAACCATTGTTTTCCTTGTTATTGGTGGTCATTGTCCCTAATTATTGGCGGGTTAATATTGACCCAGCTCGCCATATCATGAATAATTAGCTATCAAATCCCAAACAATTTCTTTACACATCCTGAAATACCCATCATCCTAAATAGCTATGAAATCCTGAATAATTAGATTAGATATTACATCATATAACATCCTAAATAATTTGCCATAAAATCCTTAACATCTGAAAAACCCATCATGGCTATAAAACCATTTAGGAGTTTATAGCTATTTATTTAGCAAATCGATTTATAGCTATTTGCCATAAATAATTTTGCCAGTTATTAAATCTGAAAAACCCATCATATTTGCCAAAAACGCTCAATCAGCTGGACCAGTTCTGCTGGGAACTGGCGATCCACCGCCGCACCGAACCAAGTGACGCATGGATGGCGGTGGAGGACCCGCTCTCCTGGCGTCAACGAAAGAAGCCCCATGATACCATGCCAGTAGAACCCATGGTTAATGATGGTTTTATAATGTTTTAAAGGGGATATACTCATGGTTAGTAGTGGTTAATAATGACGAATTGTTGGTAATCGTTCATAATTGCTAGTGATTTGTAACGGTAGTGATGTTTTTATAGGTGATAGACTCATGGTTAATGATTAACATGGCTAATAATGGCAATAATGGTCAATATTTATTAATGGCTAATAAACAATGACCAATCATGTTAAATTTAAAGGGGAAGATTATTAATTATTAACCAATAACTACTCATGGGTAGTAATGGTTAATACGTTTCTGAAACATATGGTTTGATAAGGGATCATGATGGTTAATAACAGGGGATAATCACCAACAATAATTATAATGGTGAATTAAACAACTACCATAAGGGGTTTCTTAAAATAGGGCACCCCTCAAAATGGTTTCTGTATCATTGTAAATGACTAATATTGGATGATTTGGGGTCCTCTATTTTGAGAAACACCCAAATAATCTCATGTAGGATTTGGTGGGAAGGAATGCCTATAACCACTGGCTTGTTTAGTGAAGGTTAGTTGAGGTTGCAAAGTTCTGTTCAGGACCTAGTGAAACATTCCAGCTTTAACCAAGGATGCTACCAGGAATCAGGGAAGGAATGCCTCCCGACCTGGTGAATCATCAACTTCAACCAACAAACGGGTCCGGGTGTTTCTCAAAATACAGGACCCCTAAATCATCCAATATTAGATAGTCATTTACAATGATACACCAACCATTTTGGGGAGTTCCCTGTTTCAAGAACCCCCCAAACCCATACTGGCTCCATGATTCATAGGATGGGTGAGCCGCATCCCTTCAAGGGAACGGGCCCCGGTTATGAACTGGCAGATATCCAAAAGTTTAGCAGTCACTCGGCAAATAAACCAACAGCGCGTTCAGTGCTTGGGGGCCCACCTTGTGTGGAAAAAATGGTTGAAACCACCAACCGAATGAATAAAGATCAATGAACAATCAATGAAGAGACAAGCCCTCAGATGATTCAGCCAGCTACGGCTTTTATTTTGAGGGCCTTTTCGCTGATGATGGAGGCACTGAAATGGGAGCATTTCACTAGCACGGTAAGAGTCCATTCCTAGAAGTGGTTAATTGGAAAAAATATTGCACAAGAGAACATATCATGGGAGGCAAGAACCATCACGATTCGTAGCTAGCCAAGAGCAAAAACATCACCGGCCATCGCAAACCATCATCAAGCAACATTCACCATCGTTAACCATGATTCAATATTCATCAGCCACCATCCGTGTTGAAAAACCATCATCAGCCATCATGAATCACCATGAAACCAAATCCTTTCAACACATCAGTAATGTCCAGTTAGCCATGGTGTTCTCCACAGTCCTCACTGGTGGTTTTCCATTGGATGGTCTTCGTTGGATGGTAAGTTGGATGCTTCTAGTAACTGTTCGCAACTGGTGCCATCAGCACACTGGTTGTACCCCCCCAGGTTACCTATGGGCGGTTTCCCATTGGATAGTTTTCGTTGGATGGTTCCCACCCTTTGAGGTTACTTGGATGCTTGGACGTTTAAGTCACCATCACGGGTACGTTCCCATGGCTCCCATGGTTTAGCCATATTTTCTAGTGAAACCCTGGGAAACCACCAATAAATTTGATGGATTTTCCATTGCCACACAGGCTGGGGACTACCAGAGGGTACTTGGATACTTAGCGGCACCACCAGTCCTGGACCCGCTTGCGCCACCGTCCCGTTGCAGACCGCTCCTGAGCATCATCTCCACCTCCGGCGTGATCTCCTGGTTGGTTCGTTTCATGACCTGCGGAGCTGCTGTTGGCACGTCCCCGTGGTCCCCCTTGGTAGTACCAGGCAGGTTAAGGTCATCCAGCGCCAGCTGAAGTGGTAGCAAAATAGCCAGGGTATGCTTGGAGAATGAGGGGCTAGGCTAGGATATTGAGCATAAATCAAAGCTATTTCTGCATGATATAAAGCTATGATATGCTAGTCCCGGGATATATCTACAAGGATATTGATTGAGGTTCAATATGGTTTGATACTAGTAATTAACCTCCAAATCATGTGAAGTTGTTGCGACTAATCGTACCCTGCTTGTGATCTCGCAGCGATCTCATCCACCCTCCTTAATCAGTAGAGCACCCTAGGGACATGTTGGTTAATAAATCAACTGACACGCCGGCTTTTTTTGTAATCAATTGTCGTACGCTAGTTCTGATAAATCAGTTGATTTAACTGGTAAATCAATTTCACCAATTTCACCAATCACTGTTAGTGGCGCTAGTTCTGAATCAGTTGAGATAACTATGGGACACTGAGCGGGATCAAAGTTTGATTCGGGGACAAAAGGGTAGATGTTGATGATTAAGACTATCCGTTACTACAAGGTGGCCCCCCTAGTTATAGCTTGGTTTACAAGGCCATTTAATTACTATTATATCTACAATAACTGGTAGTTGCCCTAGTTATAAGCCATCTTATAGCGGGGTAGGGGCCCACCTTGTACTATCGTTGATAAAACAATTATACTTACACTTCTCATAAAACCATTCACAGCTATCGCATATAACAACCATTAATAAAATACGGTACGCAACGAGTTCGTAACAACAATAGTCGCTAATGGTAACAATGATCTGTTACCGATAGCTGTCAATACTTTGGAAAAGCGATAAGTTAATGAAAACCTATTTGCTGCCCGGTAGCAATATATCAAGCATTTCAAAGCCATTAATCAATCATCAATCATGTATAATCACTTACAAGTAACCAAGGACCATTGCAAAACCCTTTTGTTGTTACTAATCACTATAGTTGTTAATCTACTATTCATTACAAACCAATTGATGCCCATTGATAACCATCAACCATAATATCATTATATTACAACATATGATTCTGAAACAAACATATTGATGATATTATGATCAACCATTCACAACCATTGATGAACATTGCTGGTAATTATAAATCAAATGCATTTATGACTAGAAAAAAACATTGACAGCCATGAATTAAAAATCATGAAACCAGTTGTTCATCAACCTACTTGTTTATCATTAATGCTTCAGAGCCATCAATAATCATGACCATGACATGAGTCTACAATTGTTGCTTTATGATCTTTATGACTTTAATAACTATCATCAGTAGACTACATAGCCACTCCTCATCAACAATGATCAATCCCAATCAATTACCGTAACGTCCACATATGTCCGCTAATCGGCATTGATAATCATAAACCATAATATCATCATGGTATGTAATCTAATCATTGATAAACATGACAACCATGATTCTAAACATAATAACCATTATTATAACCATAATAACCATGATTTCCATCACCATATATCTTAAATTTACCACTTTCTTCATCATCAATAATCACTAAGACTCATTAATTTCAATATCCATTTATCTTCATGATTAAAGGTTATCAACCAAAATTGTGGAACTTTGGCTAAAATGATCCAACCATTAACCATCATTATCACAGTGATGTAACGTGATGTAACCATTAATCATTCACAGTAGGACCAATGCATCATTCATAACCATTTACCATTAATCATCACATTAAACCACGATTGAATCATTTAAAAAATCAAATCATTAACCGTTAAGCATTAAACCCAATAAACCAACCCTTGGTTCAATGGTGATTATGTTTTTAAACCATAAACCTCTAAATCATGAAGCATCATTAGCCATTAAACCAATATATATATATAAACCATGCATGCATCTCTACTTGGATGTGCAACCCCACGGCTCGTAAGTGGTCACAATTCCCATGGCTTCCAGGGGTTAGTTCAGCCACCTTATACGCCGTAACTAACCATGGTGAACTAACCCCAGCTGCACATCCAAGTATTGAATCTTTAACCATAACCATTAACCATCCTATAACTTTAACCATTAATCATCCTATAGCCATCCCCATTAAACCCTGGTTTTCCTGTAAAATCCCATCATTTCGAAGGCCAACCCTTGGTGCCATCACTGGCCGCCTCCACAATGCCCCGCAGCGCATGCGCGTCGCGCTCGACGATCAGCGTCACAGCGTGACCCTTTTGCCCGGCGCGGCCCTGCGCCGCGGCGCCGCGGCAACCAAGGCGCTCACCGGGGGGGTCACGTGATGATCGAAATGATGAGTGGCTACTTGGCTATGGGTTTATAGTGGTTAATATTAGGGAATCATAAGGGTTTTATAAGGGATTATAATGGTTTTATGGGGGGTTATAATGGTTTTATAGGGGATTATAAGGGTTTTAAAGGCGATTATAATGGTTGTATGGGGGATTAGAAGGGTTTTATAGGGGATTATAAGGGTTTTAAAGGGTGTAAGGGATTATAATGGTTAATACTAGGGGATGATAACTATAAGAACTATGTTTGAAAAATACCAACTATATGGCCATGCGTCAATATTAATCAACCAACTATTGAGGGATAATCACCAACAATAGTGTGGAAAACAATGCTTAATGATGGGGAAACGAGGGGTACAGGGTTTTGACCCATAGCTATTTGTATATGAATTATTGATTAATCATCAATGATGAGGAACGTGGTTGATGGATGATGAAAATTGATTATGTATGATTACTGATAGGCATGGTTGTTGGTTGATGGATTGATGGTTGGTTAATCAACATAGGTGATTCATGAATTTCATGAATGATGCTGCTTTTGAATGGTTAGTTTTGGTTACATCATCGTTAAAAACGCTCAAAACGCTGGTTTGGTAGTGCCGGTTTGGCAGATGCCGTTGGCGATCCAGTCGACGCGGACGGTGCGCCGGAGCCGCCGGAGCTCCTGGGGAGGGCGGTACCTTGCAACTGACGGGTGCTGGAAATGCCGGAGGCGTCGTTGGAGTGCTCCCAGACGATTCCGCCGGCAAGGCCTGAGGCAACCGAGCCGGCGGTCGGGACCTCGAAGCAAACCCACTGGCTAACCTCAGTGCAGGCGTCCCCGGTGGCTGCGCCGAGTACCAGGACCAGCTTGCGTCACCATGTTGATCACGTTGGACCTTGCGGAGCAGGCGCGTATCTGGGTGCCGAACGCCCGGAACCTGGCCAACTGGGCGACGTCGACGTCCTTGCCGACGATGTGCCGGAAGAAAACGACGTCCGCGAACAGCCGTCCATCAAACAACGCTCGGCCGTCGAGCGAAGGCTCCACAGCGCCGAAGTTCAGCGCAGGTCGCCGAGCCGACCCGTGGAGGTTGCGAATGAATCGGCGAGCCAAATGATTGTTTAATGAACGATCATGCTCTCTCAATGATCAAAACCAATTATATTGATGGCAAATCTCAGACTCCTTCATGGCAAGCGTCGCCTTTTCCCGCAACTAATGCTCCTGTGGTGCCCCTAACGTGAAGCGCAGGAACCCTTCCCCAATGTTCACCCGGGGGCATTGCATCTCCAATGGGGATTGACCATGGGCCGAAAACGGCTCCTCAAAAGATAGATTTTCAGCCACCAAAATATGGATTGTTCATGGTCAAGTCATAACCTAGAAAAATGATGGTAAATTTGGGGATTCACTGCTCACCATTCATCAACCATTGATTAGGGATCTCTATGGGATTTGGAATCACAACACACTGACCATTACTTACACTCTGGTAAACTAACTTGGCAATGGAAAATCCACCAATTATTGATGGTTTCCCAGGGTTTCTCTACAAAATATGGTGATTTTCCATTGCTATGTTAGTTTACCAGAGGGTAATCATCCACCATCTCTATGAAGATTCATCGCTACGGGATGGTTCCCATCCCGGGAACCACTCACCCCCTCCACCGTTCGCGCCGTTCGTCCGATGCGGTGCACGTAGTCTTCGGTGTTGCTCGGGGCGTCGTAGTTCACCACCAAGGTGACCTTGGGATCTCTCAGCGACTCGGCATGGGTGAAGAATGGTGACCCTTTGGCTATCTAACCACGGGAAAATGTCAATGTTGTCAGTTTATTGATATTTTTCCAAGTTTTTTTCGGTTTTAACAATTTCTGGTTGGTGGTGCTCACAACCCCTATGATAAGTATAATGGTCAACCAGCCAGTTGTTCATAATTCATAGGGAAAATAATCAAAATGTTCAAAACCACCAACTATAGTAACCATCTTTTAAAGAGAGACCCTGGGAAAAAGATAAATAAAATCATTCAACCATGGTGGGATGCATGATAATCAATAGCATTGCTATGTTGATGAAGCCCTACTATTGCGTGGCAAAGTAATATGATTGACCACCCTGACAACCGTCAAAACAACACATCACAATGACTAATCATTTTGAACCACCGTTCATCGATCATATTCACAATTCCCCGCAATGATTCACCACTCTGAACCAGGACTATATTCAATCATAACTAACCATCATCAACGAGTCTATAAAATCCAATCAAAAACCATCATTCAGCCACTAAAAACCCTCATTTCAGCACTTCAAAAATGAAAAAAACACCAAACACCACCATAAAACCACAATTGACCCAACAAGGGCTAAAGTGATAATTTAGGAAATGTTCACTAGGGTGCCGGGGCCTTGACCCACATCCATATCTATCACAACCGGTTGTTACCAAAGTGATAGAACAAGTCAGCTATCGTCCCACCTTGTAGGTAGTGTCGCTGATCAAAAACAGCAAAACGGGATGCCGCACCGCCCTCGCAGTGGTGACATGTCGCCACTGTGTGTTCTTCTGCTCTGCCATCAAGTGCTTCACATCTTTTACAAGTACAACAGTTCAACAAGAGGCAATAATGCTTGCTTCAGTGGCTCATCCATGTTGAGACATGACCATCATCAATTTTGCATACTGTTTCAAGTAATGATCAATGATCAACTATGACTAATTATCGATCATCAGTTGCTAATGAATGTTATCAATTTTGCAAGCCAATGATTCAGTACCAACCTCTGGTCGTCGAATATGGCCATGGAAATTTCGCCAATCGTTGATAGTTCCAAACGGGTTTCTCTATAATAACATGTGGTGATTTTCCAGGCAGCTATGTTAGATTTTCCAGGCAGCTATGTTAGATTGCCGGAGTGCAATCTGGATCATGGGGTGTGGTTGATGATGATTTCTGTACAAAATAAGGCTAATCTACCATCATTCACTGGGTTAGTTGATGGCAAAATCTTCAGGAAACGAGAAAACCTTGTCTTGAGCACCAATTAAAAACAACCAGGCTGCTCTACCCCCCCAACCATAAGGCCTTGGCGAACCCTGTGAGTCTTGGCCCATGCGGGCAAGTGATGCCGCAGAACGCACAAACTGCAGTGCTGCCCTTGCGATGGCAACCGGCCAGAACCGGATTCAAGAGATGATATGATGTCTCTAGGGCATGATGTATCCACAAAAAACATCAATGAAATGCAGCTGAAACTAAGCAAGTGCAAGTGTAAATATCTATAAAAAGAAAAATATGTAAAATGTATAATATGATATATGATCTGACAACTGTTCATTTCATTTCTTTTACAGCCTTACAATGAAGTCCTAGCTGTTGCTGCCAACTTGATTCTAAACAACATATGTGAACAAGAATCCGCACTTTCAACATCCGACTTTAAACTTAGAGTATATATTAATGTAAAAATAAATATATTATATTATATATATATTTTTTTTTTTTGAAGTGGTTGCTTTGCAATGTGGATGGAAACCGAGAATCGACGCAGCAAAGTTCTTTGACTCGTTCACAGGCTTCTTCTTTGCTTGGTTGGTGATCATGCTGCAGTCCTGTGTTCGGTATTTCTGGTACCCCGAAACCAGGCTTTGGAAAAGGCCTTGGATTCATCAGTTCACACTGACTGACTGCAATATCGAAACAAAAACAAGCTTCCAGCACAGTCAGGAACACGTTTCCATGCATGGAAAACATCTCTACAAGAGCAAGAACATATCCTGTACTGCAGAGCTGTCACCACCAAGATGTGGATCGCCCCAGGTGACCACTGACCCGTCGCCTAGGATGGCAGCAAAAGCAGCAAGTGTGGCCTGGACTTGTTGCACCTTCCTGAGCTGATCTTGAACTGCAGAACTATCACCACCATGATCTGCTTTACCCCAAGTGACTACTGACCCTTCTCCCAAAATGGCAGCAAAGGCAGCTTGTGTGGCCTGAATTTGTTGCACATTCCGGAGCTGATCTTGAACGGCAGAGCTGTCACTACCATACTCCCTATCACCCCAGGTAACCACTGAGCCGTCGCCCAAGATGGCAGCAAAGGCACGACTTGTGGCCTGAACTTGTTGCACCTTCCTGAGCTGATCTTGAACTGCAGAGCTGTCACCACCTTCCTATCGACGGCCCCAGGTGACCACCGACCCATCAACCAAGATAGCAGCAAAGGCTAACCATGTGGACTGAACTTGTTTGACACTCTTGAGCTGATCTTGAACTTCAGAACTGTCACCACCATTCTCTGGATCGCCCCAAGTGACCACTGACCCGTCACCCAAGATGGCAGCAAAGGCAGTTGATGCGGCCTGAACTTGTTGCACGTTCTTCAGCTGATCTTGAACTGCAGAACTGTCACCGCCAAAATCTGGATCGCCCCAGGTGACCACTGACCCGTCGCCTAGGATGGCAGCAAAGGCAGCAAGTGTGGCCTGGACTTGTTGCACCTTCCTGAGCTGATCTTGAACTGCGGAGCAGTCACCACCATGTCGTGGATCGCCCCAGGTAACCACTGACCCGTCACCCAAGATGGCAGCAAAGGCCCAAAATGTGCCCTGAACTTGTTGCACGTTCCTGAGCTGATCTTGAACTTCAGAACTGTCACCACCATTCTCTGGATCGCCCCAAGTGACCACTGACCCGTCACCCAAGATGGCAGCAAAGGCAGTTTCTGTGGCCTGAACTTGTTGCACGTTCTTCAGCCGATCTTGAACTGCAGAACTGTCACCGCCAAAATCTGGATAGCCCCAGGTAACCACTGACCGGTCGCCCAAGATGGCAGCAAAGGCTCCACCTGTGGCCTGAACTTGCTGCACGTTCCTGAGCTGATCTTGCACTGCAGAGCCGTCACCACCAAGATATGGACGGCCCCAAGGCACAATTCTTTCACCTCCGCAGCACCACATTGCAAAAGCTTCGCGTGTTGCTGCTAGTTTTGGTTGCTGCACAACTGCAGTGAAGTGATCCCCATCTTGAATGCCTGATGCTTCCAAAGAGTCCAGAAGGTTGGTCAGCGCATGACCTCTTTCTGTGACAAGCTTGAGGAACCCGTGTCCGAACGACTTCTGGGCCAGCATTTTCAAGTCCCTCACTGTGCCAAGGCGCGCGGGAGTGACAGTGTCTTTCTCTTGCCACTCGGAAGGGACACGGTGACGTGAAACATTCGGAACTCGATGGGCAAATCACGAACCCTACAGTCTCTATTCAAATTGCTGAGTTCTTGAGCCACTCCCATGCCACCGTTGGTGATTGTCAAGAGCCTCCAGTACCGTGCTTTCCAATATTCACAAACCCGACAGTCAACTGATTGACAATGGAATCAATCTGATTGAGAGCGGTGCTCTCCTATCGTTCATCGTGAATCCTTCACCAAGCGAGGTTGTTCAATAATAACTGTTTTAGTCAACCTGATAGAGCTGTGTTATGGTTATTGCTACAATTCCAGTATATTCGCTTACTTTGAACCTGCCGACTTCTTGGGAACTGAGTTCCAATCCGGACAAAACAACCGGTTCATCGAGGTTGTGACTGGATCATCTCTCATAACATCTCATAACCGTCATAACTCTGGCAACGAGTCGACCATCTCCCCGTTATGGATACGCCTTAAAACTATGGTGAACCCTAGAGTAACCCTGAGTGATCACCAAAACATTACCAGAAAAACACTTGCTGACTGCTACTGCGGACATTTCCCCAAGATGGATGGTTTCTAACCATCAAGAAACCATCATTTCACCACCATTGAACCACTCTAAACCCATCAAAAACCACGATTTTCCCACAATTTCATCATCAGAAACCAGCATCAAAACCACGGGAAACGCCGTTGCCTAGGACCCCGGGCACCCTTGATATCCAGTCCACGCGCCGCCACGTCTGTGGCCACCAGCAATTTCAACCTCGCCGAGGCATGGGTAGTTGAGGGCTTAAGTGGTTGGTGGTTGGTATCTATGACTGATGGTTGGTTGGTTATTGGTTGGTTAGTGGTTGGTTAGTGGTTGGTTATGATGGTTATGATGGTTGGTTATTGGTTGGTATGTTGGCAATGAGTTCGATTGATCGGTTGGTTTTTGGATGGCGGAGTTTGGTTGAGTAATGATGGCTATCAACCATGATTAATGGTTGATGGTTGGTTGATGATTATTGGTTGGTATCTATGACAGATGGTTGGTAGCATTGGTTGGCACAGAGTTGATCGGAGTGATAGCCCCCCACTTAGTTAAGTTAGGTTCAGATGGCTATGATGGTGGTTCATGATGGTTGTGATGGGGGGTCACCAGGACCATGACCAGCAATGGTTAAGTAATGATGGATACCAAGCATAGCACCCAGCTGGATGATGGTTCGTATGATGGCTGGTATGATGGGAAAATCCACATTGGGTATGGTCCATTTCCCCTCTGGTCCAGTAGTCAACCATGCAAAGGTAATCAAACAGTTTTCTAGGATACATGTTTTGCATTTAGATGCTGGGAAAAATCTAGGTTCATTCACGATCAATTTACCTTTCGATCTCCAGGAAGTAGAAGCCATCACCAGTTTCAAGGGTGGTAAACTAGCTGAACGAAAGATAGACGTCTTGATTTTTTTTTCTATGGCATACCAGCCCATGGGTTCCTCTATCAAAGCTAACGAGAGAGTGCTGGACCAATGCTCTGCAGAGGTCCAGCAAAAAATTGCGACTGGCCACGTGTAGACCAGTGGCGACATCCCGCAGCAAAAAAAAAACACTTGCCCTCTGGAACAGCGGCTAACCCCGCCACCCGGG
>VSDK01023435.1:114557-128191 GCA_009767595.1 Symbiodinium kawagutii
AAATCTTTTGACATCCTTTCTGACACATCTTCTGACGTTCTTTCTGACAACTTTCTAGTCGGACATTCTTTCTGGCAAATCTTCTGACATTCTTTCTGACATCTCTTCTGACATTCTTTCTGACATATCTTCTGACATTCTCTCTGACATTCTTTCTGGCATATCTTTTGACATTCTTTCTGACATGTCTTCTGACATTCTTTCTGACATATCTTTTGCCATTCTCTCTGACATTCTTTCTGACATTCTCTCTGACATTCTTTCTGACATCTTTTCTGACATCTTTGAGGTCCGGCAGCCACCACTGGCCGCGCATGGTCGTGGTTCAGGTCCGGCAGCCACCAGCAGGCATACATGATCGTGGTTGAGGTCCGGCAGCAACCACTAGTCGCGCTTGGTCGTGGTTGAGGTCCGGCGAGACAAGGAGAAGGAGGAGGAGGAGAAGGAGGAGGAGGAGAAGGAGGAGGAGGAGAAGAGTCAGCTCTGATAAAATCTAACAACCCTCACCTGACAGGTGGGGAAAAATAGAAAATGTTTAAAACCACCAACCAGAATAATTCATCATTTACTAGAATTGGAAATTTTGACAACTGGATGTCCAACCAGGGACCCCTCTCCCCAAGTCGTCGTGATCAGACTTAGAGAAACCCCAACCAGTCGTGGGGGGTAGTTGACGTTTGATATGCCTCCTCAGGGTGTGATAGGGCAGCTTTAGTCAGAAACATGGCAACCGGTATATCTAATAAGTGGTTTTCCACCAAAAAGCTGTGAAGTACAACAATCACATTGAGTGCATATCCAATAGTTATGACCAATTAGAGTGATCTATGCAGAGTGGTACCCCCTGCTCATACGTTGGGTTTCAAGCCACCTAAGTATAGTTATATCTGCTATTTGCCTGGTAGTTATCCAAACGTGAACTAACTGAAGTTGGCTAATTGGGGGTACCACTCTGCATAGCTATATCAATTTGGTGGTTTCTCAAAATACGGGTACCACCAAATCATCCTGTTCTAAGCATTTTCAGTAATAAGCCCACAATAGCTTTGGAGTTTACCTATGATCTGAGTAACCGCCATTTTGGTCTGATTGTTGGTCACAATGTCCTATGATCAACAAGTATAGTCCCCACCATTTTTGAGAAACCACCATTTCACAGAGTGCGTCGTAGGATTCAAAAAGCAACGAATGCCTAAGCGGAGCTTCCGCTGGGCAGCACGGGACTAGTGGTTCTGGAACCAGTCTTTGTGCGGCAGTTGGCTTTGGAACAGAAGCAACAAGCAGTGAAACAATCATGACCAACCGCAACGAAACCAGCATTCAATGAATCATTAACCCAACCATTATTATTTGCGTTTGTTGGCTGGTCAATAAATAAATATATATATATACAACCAATTAATATGACCAATGATTAACATAATCCATGATAGAACCAAATATAACCAATGATTAACATGACCAACCATAGCAAATGGTGGCTTGGTTGTTGCTTTTGGCTAGCATTCCCCATTAATGAATCATTAATCAACCACTATTCTGTTCATTTCTGTACTATTGTTGGTTAGCATGCCTTTTAAGTAGCCACTAAACCAACAAAATTCCAACCAAAACGAGAAGCAAACAAGCCTAGGACGAAGAAAACAAAGAACAAGGCCTCATCCCTCCCTGTCGGCCACCAGCCAGCAAGCCTTCCTTCCTTCAGACCATTCAGAGCATGTTCACGCTCTCGCTGTCCCTCGAGCTGCTTGTGGTAGGAAGGGAAGGCCCAATATCCTCAGTGCCTGTTGGTATCTATGGTTGATTAACCATCGATAATAGTGAGGAATGCTTCATAACAATGAGGTTGGTTGGTGAGGTGTATGTTTAACCACTTGATAGTGACCATGGGTCTTTCTCATGGTTGATTAATGTTTCAGTCTGCCTTTCAATAGGTCAGAAAATGATGAATAGTGATAAAAAAGAAAGTGGCTTTGAAAGCGATGATCATATTGTTTACAGTACACATCACAACCCGCAGCAATTTATGATAAAAAATCATGATCAGTAAATATGTTTGCCTACAAAATTATATCTGACTATGATGGTGCATGATGATATCCCAAGTGATTACGGCTGAACATCATGATTCATGTTATTGACATATACTACCTGTTAGCAATGACTCATTAATGATTAATATTGGTTGAGAATAGGTCCATCATGGTCTATATACACTCGCATTCCATTTGCCATTAGTTAACTATTAGTAGACTATCACTTAACCATTAATTGTACCCATATTCAATCATTATCAACCACCAATCACCAAAAAAAATCGCCAACATTTTCCGGTCCACAAAAGAGTTAGTGAGTGAATCTCCGGCATGGTCGATATTCACGACCATCGACCAGAGTTCGGTTGTGTTCAGTTGAATATCAACCATGAAAACCGTAGTGGATCAACGTGGTTTATCTATCAGTATCTATTTATATTGCTAACCATTTGTTAATAATACTACAGTACTGGTTGGTGGTTTGATTTACTCTCTGGCAAAGTAAGCTGGCAGTGGAATATCCGCCTAGCTGATTCGCAGATTGGAACTGGTGATTTTGAACTTCCAGGTTACTTTACCAGGTTATCCATATAGTTATCCCCCATAGTTATCAGTATCTCCTTTCTTTTCCCCTATAGTTACCCTATGTCTAACATCTATTGCTGGTTATTTTCCCCTATAGTTATCGGTATATCACTAGTTACCCACTAAAGATTCAAAAGCACCAACCAACCTGTTGCTTGTAGTCCCATAGCTACCCCCAGGTTGCACCATAGTGGATTTATGTAATCAAACACAGGCAAATCAAGGAAAATCATGTTATGTGAACCCTGCATTTGACCTTTGTTAACCACTATGAGAAGAAAACCAAAGAGAATCATCAAATATCGGGTGGGTTCCCTACATAGAACCAACAACGGTCCTTGGGACCGCTAGGGGCCCCACCATCATCCCACAGTAGAATTACGACCTTCATCATCAAGCCCCAATGATGGTGAACCATTAATGATCAGCAAATGGAGGATTCTTAAGCTATAGGGAACCCGACAAATGGCTGGTTTCATGCTAGCAATGGCTAGTAAAGGATGATTTAGGTGTACCCCTATTTTGAGAAACCACAATGTATTAAACTATTGATATCCAGTTCATAGAGATCTTATAACCCGATTCATGGTTGCTCAACAAATTCTTGCTTGGTCTATCTATTCGAAACCTTGGTTGATCAATTACTGAATTATTCTGAAATATTACTATATTGCTTGACTCTCAATACTAAACTGGGTACCCCTTAAAAAACACACACCCATATATAATACAAACATGTAATCCAGTTCACCCTGGTGAATCATCAAGTTGTTGACCCCGTGCCAACCATTCTGCCAACCGTGCTTGGCCCCACAACCTTCCGGCACCCGAACTTCCTGGAACCGACCTTCGAAACCTGGACCTGGCACCTGCACGCTGTTGGGGAAAAACGTGGCCCTTCCCTGCATAGTAGTTGTTTGACCATGATTGTTGGTCACTATCCCCTATGAACTGCGCTTTTACAACAAAAACACACTTTGAATATGAATGGGTACTGTTGGTTGCTATTTATTCATGTCAAGTCAGGATTAATAAAATGCCCTAGTTAATCAACCACCTCCTCAACCATCCATCCATTCAACCATCCAACTTATATGACCATCCATTCACCATGAATTTTCACAATCAATTCATCCATCAACCAACTATTAACCGACCATTAACCAACCATTCACCATCCATCCAACCATCCAATCCTCACCTTCCCTCGCTGCCGCGCCACGTGGCAGGTCCCATGGTGCCCCATGCCCCGCCTTGTCACCATGGACCGCAGCACAGGGGACGCCTTGACGTTCCAATTGGTCGGAGAGCCTGGGGCCCGCGGCGTGGCGCCCAGCGTCGCGAAGGCCCCGTGGTTCGGGGGAAAGGTGAGAGGTTCAACGGTCACTTGACGCTTGATGAGCTGATTAACAAATGGTTAATGATGGATTAATGATGGGTTAATGGTGGATGAATGGTGGATTAATGATGGGTTAATGGTGGATGAATGATGGATTAATGATGGGTTAATGGTGGATGAAAGATGGATGAATGATGGATTAATGATGGATTAATGATGGATTAATGATGGATTAATGATGGATGAATGATGGATTAATGATGGGTTAATGGTGGATGAATGATGGATTAATGATGGGTTAATGGTGGATGAATGGTGGATTAATGATGGGTTAATGGTGGATGAAAGATGGATGAATGATGGATTAATGATGGATTAATGATGGATTAATGATGGATTAATGATGGATGAATGATGGATTAATGATGGGTTAATGGTGGATGAATGATGGATTAATGATGGATTAATGATGGATTAATGATGGATTAATGATGGATTAATGATGGATGAATGATGGATTAATGATGGGTTAATGGTGGATGAATGATGGATTAATGATGGGTTAATGGTGGATGAATGGTGGATTAATGATGGGTTAATGGTGGATGAAAGATGGATGAATGATGGATTAATGATGGATTAATGATGGATTAATGATGGATTAATGATGGATGAATGATGGATTAATGATGGGTTAATGGTGGATGAATGATGGATTAATGATGGGTTAATGGTGGATGAATGGTGGATTAATGATGGGTTAATGGTGGATGAAAGATGGATGAATGATGGATTAATGATGGATTAATGATGGATTAATGATGGATTAATGATGGATGAATGATGGATTAATGATGGGTTAATGGTGGATGAATGATGGATTAATGATGGGTTAATGGTGGATGAATGGTGGATTAATGATGGGTTAATGGTGGATGAATGATGGATTAATGATGGGTTAATGGTGGATGAAAGATGGATGAATGATGGATTAATGATGGATTAATGATGGATTAATGATGGATTAATGATGGATTAATAATGGATGAATGATGGATTAATGATGGGTTAATGGTGGATGAATGATGGATTAATGATGGGTTAATGGTGGATGAATGATGGATGAATGATGGATTAATGATGGATTAATGATGGATTAATGATGGATTAATGATGGATTAATGATGGATTAATGATGGAGATTGATGATGGATTAATGGTTTGGAGAACTAAGAAATCTTAACAATTAATTATCAATGGTCAATAACTGGTTCACACTTGTCAATCAACCAATTTGTTCAGAAGTTTTAATTGATGGATTGTTGTGATGGATAGCTGATGGTCAACGATGGGCAAAGGATGGTTAGAGTATCCTGAAAACGAGCTCATGGAAACAACACAAGTTTGAGCAGGTAACCCAGTAGAAATTATGGATTTTGCACTTCCAGGGTCATCTGCCAAAGAGAGAGTAGTGATGGCCAATGATAGTTCTCATGCTGTCTTTGAAATGTCTATGTTGAACAAACAACTCATAACCGATAAACAGATATAGGGCCATGAAAACACGTTGACAAATACACTGCGACACCCTCGGGCTCTCTTTTTTGCTCGGATAAGCTCTCTTCAGACCCTATCGACCGAGGCGATTCTGATGTGGCTGTGTAAAAACACCAGCGACAATTTTGGTGGTAATCAGTATAGTTAATGCAGTTGAATACTTATAATAACAATATAATACAATATATAACATCAATAATATCTATCAAAACAACCGATTACAACATCAATCAATCACTACACACGGACAATAACGAATACATTTGCTTTGATTGTCAGTTTTTAATCACGAAAACCCGGCATCCGAACCGCTCCTGATTTTTCCTTTGCATGCTCTGCATCGGCATCGAACTGCAGGCGCAGCCGCAGGGCAAAGCAATGAATGTGCGTCAATTCTGCTACAAATCTGCGACTTGGTCTTGGACAGCAGAGCTGTCGCCACCACATTCTGGCTCACCCCATGTCACAAGCGAACCATCTTCCAGAATGGCAGCGAATGCACCAACAGTCGCCTCAATGTGGCTTACGTTCTTAAGCTGCTGTTGGACTGAAGAGCTGTCGCCACCCATGTCGGGGCGGCCCCATGTTACAACCGATGCATCTTCAAGCACAGCGGCAAAGGCAAAAATGGTGGCTTGAGGATGCTTCACTGCCCTGAGCTGGTCTTGAACTGCAGAGCTGTCACCACCATACTCTGGGTCACCCCAAGTCACAACCGACTTGTCTTCCAGGATAGCAGCAAACGCGCTATCTGTGGTGTGAAGCTGCTTCACTGCCTTGAGCTGGTCTTGAACTGCAGAACTGTGACCACCACTGTCCGGGAAGCCCCATGTCACAACGGAGCCATCTTCGAGGATGGCAGCAAATGCACCACTCGTCGCATGAATGTGTCTCACGGCTTTAAGTTGCTCTTGGACTGAAGAACTGTCGCCACCCATGTCCGGGAGGCCCCATGTTACAACCGATGCATCTTCAAGCACAGCGGCAAATGCAAAAACAGTGGCTTGAAGCTGCTTCACTGCCCTGAGCTGGTCTTGAACTGCAGAGCTGTCACCACCATACTCTGGGTCACCCCAAGTCACAACCGACTTGTCTTCCAGGATAGCAGCAAACGCGCTATCTGTGGTGTGAAGCTGCTTCACTGCCTTGAGCTGGTCTTGAACTGCAGAACTGTGACCACCACTGTCCGGGAAGCCCCATGTCACAACGGAGCCATCTTCGAGGATGGCAGCAAATGCACCACTCGTCGCATGAATGTGTCTCACGGCTTTAAGTTGCTCTTGGACTGAAGAACTGTCGCCACCCATGTCCGGGAGGCCCCATGTTACAACCGATGCATCTTCAAGCACAGCGGCAAATGCAAAAACAGTGGCTTGAAGCTGCTTCACTGCCCTGAGCTGATCTTGAACTTCAGAACTGTCACCACCATTCTCTGGGTCACCCCAAGTCACAACCGACTTGTCTTCCAGGATAGCAGCAAACGCGCTATCTGTGCCCTGAATGTGCTTCACTGCCTTAAGCTGGTCTTGAACTGCAGAGCTGTCGCCACCATACTCTGGGTCACCCCATGTCACAACGGAGCCATCTTCCAGGATGGCAGCAAATGCAGAAGCTGTGGCATGGATGTGTTGAACTGCCTCAAGTTGATCGTGGACATCAGAGCTGTCACCACCACTCTCCTCATTGCCCCAGGTGATGACTTTGTCACCACGCCACAGCGAGAAGGCTCCTGCATACGTTTGGAATTGTTTTTTTGTCGCTGTTATCTGTTTCGCTTGTTGTGGAATGGCGGTCATGTGGTCTCCACTCTTGAGCCCGGCAGCCTCCAAGGATTGCGAGTCAGCAAGAACATGTGCATCTGCAGTTGCAAGCCTAAGCGAGGCTTGTTGGAAGACCTGCTGGGCCAAGAGCTTCAAATCCCCAACTTTGGAGGATCGCAGGATAGAAAAGGCTTCAGTTTTACCGCTGGCCAAACCAATAGTCACGTGAATTGTGTTCAAAGTGTCTTTTTCCAGGCCAGCCCCTTCAATGGCATGTTCCTTCTTTCTTCGCTTGTTTTCATCAAAGGACATGGCGGTCAGGTCACAGCTACGAAGAAACTCTCGAGCCAAGCGACGTTAGACAACCACACATGACAAGCTCTGGTCATTTTGCACCAAGCATTGACCAGAACAATATGGCTATGGGTCAATATTAGCCAGCAATAATGGCTTAACGTAACCAACCAAATCATAGGGAAAACAATGACTAATGATAGGGGAACCAAGGTCACGGGGTTTTGACCCACAGCCATATCACCATAGATCACCTTCGGTCTTGTTTCCCCAACCCGGCAACTGGGCTTCATCATGGTGAGAAACTCCAACGAGATTCGTGACATGGCTACAAGGAATGGCTCCCAAGTTAGTTGACTTGGTTCAAGACCAGGGTAACTACTGGCTAAGGGATACAGAAATAGTTAAAATGGTGGTTTTTCAAACTAGGGGACCCCCCAAATCATCCTATATTCACCATCGTTTATCAATAAACCAACCTTTTTTGGGGTCCCCTATTGTAAGAACCCCCCAAATGGCTTATGTTTCGATGGTCGCCGCGAATCATCTAATCTCAACGGGGTGATGCCAAATTTTCATCGGGCCATGATGGCTCGTGATAATTAACGGATGGGTAATCATTCGGCTGTGGGTCAATATTAACCAACAATAATGGGCAATATAAACCAACAATGACAATAATAGGGAAAATAATGGTCAATGATAGGGGAACCAGGGGTACAGGATTTTGACCCAAGGCCATTCATCAATGGATGGTTGATATGATGGTGTAGCAACCATATGAATCACATCATCAATTGATCATTACCACATCATTGGCATAGTAGCATAATATCACCATGGTGTAATGATGGTTCAATTGATGCTTGTACTATGGTGATATTATGCTACTATCGCTGATGGTCAATTGATGGTCAATAGTGGTGAATGCTGATTATTCTAGTGTTCAATACTATTGTTGCTAGTGATTATGGTGCTTCGACGTGGCGAAACCATACTGTTCACCATGAACATAAGAGTTAAAACCATGGTTTATAATGATTGTGGTCAACACCATAGGATAGTCATTATGGTTCACCATGGCGAAATCACAATATTGGCATTACATATCAACCACTCTGGACAATCAACCACTATTGGCATTTACAATGAATCACTGTTGGCCACAATTGATGTTTAACACATGGTTGATACTGGCTCGCAAAGTATCACCATGAGTGAAAATACTTCAGGATGGTGAGTAGATGCTTGATCGGATACGAAGTGACCAGAGTGGTGCGAAGTTACCATGCCAGAATTGGTAGTTTCGCAAAATTGGTGGTTACCCATTCTCAATTGAGGGTCAAAAATGCTTTTTTTAGAGATTTCCATGATTCTGATGGTGTAATTATTAATAGTAACAACCGGAATGACGGTAGTAGTTCCTTGATGATTGAGAATGGTTGATGAAGGTACCCATGGCAGCATTGCAACACCTATCAGCTGGCTCATTCGGCAATTATAACGTTCCCTGATGGCTAGTGGTGGTTCATTGTGGTCAAGACCAATTGATGATAGTGCAGTAGTGCTGATTAAATATGCCTGATTTGATTCTGATTGGAGATGTCAACTAAAGTTGATATCGTTGATATCATTTATTACTGTATGTGCGATTATACTTCATGGCCTTCGAAAGCCTCCACTTCTGCTGTGCTGATGGTTAAGAATGACTGATCGGCCCAATCGTCCTAGGATCAAACCTCTCCATTCCTCTTCACAGTCCATCGCGATCCTTCATCATGATCAAGCAGTCTCTCCAGATGTTGATACGAGAAACATCGGTGATCGTTCAACCCGGGCCTACCTGGATGCTTTTAGCAAGGGGTTGGTGACCCTTTCGAGGGGTGCCTTGAACTCCCATCTTTCAGCTAGGCTCGACTTCACCTGTGCCGCCCAGCAGTAGCAGTCCAGAATGAGGGTCCAATTTTTAGGGCCACGTGAATCCATCCTATCCGTTTTTGGAGTTTCACTGCGAAACCACTTTCAAGCATAGTCAACCATAGAAAATCCCAGGGTTTCCCTTTAAAAACCACAGGTTTCCCTTTAGAAACCATAAGTTTCCCTGTAGAAACCACAGGTTTCCTCATAAAAATCACAGCTATACACCCAAACCCTCGACATCTCAACACCTTGTCCGCCCGTCCAGCCCAGTTGCTGATTGCACAAACGTTTTGTCGAGCAAAAGATCTCGGGGCCGCCGCGGGTGCCAAGGGTGCAAGGTGTCATACAAGGTGGGTATAACCCTTATAACTGGTATAATGGTATGTAAATGATTGCCTTCTGATACTTGATAGTGCTGATCAATCGTGGCAGTCAATGGCATACTACCCACAAGGATCTACGAGGGACCGGGCCCCTGGCAGTTATAGTCGTTGGGTTGGTTCGCCCCTATAACTGGTAGAAATCACCCCAGTTAAGTTACTTCTTAACCAACTTATCAGTGGTGAAACGGGGCCCACCTTGTATGATGCTGTTCAGCTATTCATCCAGCAAAGGAGCATCATTACTGTAGGTAATCTGGTTGCTGGTGTCAACCTTATCAGAAATATTAGTCAAGCAACCATTTGTTAATAATTGCTGTATAGTGAAAATGAAGAATGTTTAGAACCATCAACCAGTAAGATTGGTGCCAGTATCAGGTGTAATGCCAATATTACAGTCTACCACATCAAGCCATAGGCGACCCAAAAATGGATGGTTTATTAGTAATTCTTCTCTTCCCATGCCTTCCATTCCTCTTGAGACCAGCCATGCAACTTGTCATTGGACCAGCTGGACCACTTGTCATTGGACCCGGCCTGCTGTGACCATGACCACTTGTCATTGGCGTCCTGCTTCGTTGCTGTGGCCGGTGGTTTCGGCGCTGCTGCCGTCTTTGCTGTGGCTTGACACGGTCCCTGCGCTGGTTGCGCTGGTCCAGCTGCTGTGGGGGGTCGTGGCGCCGCCTTTCCAGATTTGTTTGGGGCAGCAGCTTTGGCGTGCGCTGTTGAGCTGCTTGCGCTCGGTGGGAGCGGTTGTGGGAAAGTGGGAGGTGGTGCTGGGCCTTGTGGGGTCGCCTTTGGCTCGGCTGCTTTTCTGGGCGCTGTGGATGGTGATTTCGGTCTTGCGGCCCCACCTTTGGGGGGTTCGTCTTTTGCTTCATTCAGGCTTCGGGGCGTTCCTGGAACAGAAGTTGCTTTTTCTTCTTTCGCCTTACCTCCCTGGGTCTTGGCTTTCATCACTTCCTTCGCTCTTTCGTTGGTGTCCATGGTAGGTGGGCGAAGTGAGCGATGCGAAAAGAAACCTGTGTAATCCGCTTCAAGTGCGATGACTGTTGATATTGACTATAGCTAATAATGCCATATATACTATTGGCTATGCTAATACAATATGTTGGCTATAATAATGCAATACATAGTATACTAATCACGTTTTCAATTGTGCTTTACTATACTTGATACTTAATCATGATCGATGCCAAATGATAAGGAGCCAGCATCATTCTAAATACCAGTTACATCAATCAGCGCCATCCAGCAACAATCACGAAACATCTTAGCCATTGATGTCAAGGTCTTTGGAAAACGCCAACAATATTGTGATTAAGTATGAACAATAAGAAAAATATTTGAAAATGCCAGCATTGATTCTGAACAATAAGAAAAAAAGAGCTCTTCCATCAAAACATATTATGATGGATCTGAATCTCCCAGTCTGTGATCAACTGACCGCCATAAGAACTTCAGCCAACGCCAATCTAGGAACAAACAGTGTTACTCTCTGGCCAACTAACTCAGAAATAGAAAATCAACCATTGACAGTCATTTACTTTTGAAACATCATGATGTTTAGCTTCAAAGGGTAATCACCATGACTATCAATCATCAATGACACTCAATTCACCATCTGTCAATTTATCTTAACGTTCTATCAATCATTAATGATCAATTCAATCATTAGAAAGTGTTAATCAATTATTGTCAATAATTTGCCACGATGATCCATCATTGATTATATCTAATCGAAGCAAATCCCACGCTTTCCCTATAATTCATTGAGGACCAATCTTCACGGTGCCCGCGTGACTGCTGCTGATCCCTCACTAAGACTTCGGATGGTGTTCACCCATCTAAGGAAAAAAAACGAGTCAGTTAGTGGCTGTAAGCCACCCAGTCAATCACTATATATAAACAATAATCTATAAGTATGTATAAGTATGGTTTGTTCATAAATGGTGATATCCCAAACCACATCCCCAGCAAACTGGTCGTTTCAATGGGGAAACCAACCAGCTATAGGGCTACATCATGGCGAGCCAGGATCAACCAGGAACGCCGCAACGCGAACCAGGGCCAGGACGAGCCCTTTGGCATTGGTGTTGCCGCGATCCGCCACACCCGCCTGGAGGCAATGGATGGGTCATGAATCGTTGCCATAGCATGTGGTAGTGGGAATAAAGGCATCATATGGAGGTTTCTTAAAATTGGGGAGCCCAAAAAAATGGTTGGTTTATTATTGGAAATGATTATTGAAGGATGATTTGGGGGTACCCCTATTTTGGGAAACACCTATATGGTGGTTTCTCAAAATATTAGACCTAGAATAGTGAGTTCATCACAAATAAATGATTGATATTGGAAGATTTGGCGGTATCCCTACTTTGAGAAACCACCATATCTACAGTCATCATTGCAATAAAGGCAATGGTATCATGGTATCATATCTAATGGTACAATTTACAGTAATTAATCATTACCATCAATACCTTACTGCACAGTATGGGAATGGTGCCGTAATAAAGATATTATGAAGAGGTGTTAATGGTAATGAATGGTTAGCCATGTTCATGATGTTGATCAAAAGGTTGTAAAGGGTCAAATTAATTGAGATGCTCTTCAAATAGCATCAATAGCTATTCTCAAATCGTAAAAATGGCCCAAAGGTTTGAATTTCACAAGCTTACACATGCTGTCAGTTGGTCAGTAATCAAAACATTTTCTGGTGGCTGCTGGAACCACCCCTATGAAAAATATCAGTCAATGAACCAATCATTTGTTAGTCATAGGAAAAACATGTCAATCCAATCACCAACCAGTAGTTGTTCAACCATTCGTGTTGCTCACTATCCCTTATCATTAACCATAATGTATGCTTGTAGACCAAATAAACCCCTTGTATCAAACCACCAACCAGCAATCATAGAACTTGGGAACAACTATTAGGAAACAACCGTGCTATTGGTTCCTGTATGCGCCATGGCTAGGAGTGCAAAAACAAATGTGAACATGAGTACACTGTTGGCTTTCAGGTTAGTTTACCAAAGGAGATTGCCGTCATAAACCTTCACAACTGGGTAACTGCGGCTGTTGAACCATGGTCCGCAAACATAGAACTGGTTGTTGGTTGAACCAACCCTGTGAAAAATATGCTTGTCAACCAATTTGCAAATACAGCTAAAACAAAAATGTTTGAAACCACCAACCAAATACTATAAACTATCAGCGACCTCTTCCTTTGATTCATAGTAGTAGCTTGAATAAAAAACTAGTCAATTAATAAATAAAATAAACAGAAATCATAAATACTGCAAACAATCAATGTAGTAGTAGCATGTAGTAGCTTGAAATCGAGATTGGTTCATTTCATGAGATTTCAGCAACGATTCGCACTCTGGTTACTCCTGGTAGCTACCCATCGCCTTGCGCAGCAAGTCCGTAAGAATCATATTCCTTGGCAGCTGGCGGGGTCACCAGGTATGGATCCCCACCGCTGGGAAGCTGGGAAGCGTTGGGAGTGTAACTAGCCCCAATTTGTTGGTTCCATCAGCAACCAAGGGCCCCTAACAAAGGTACCTTCCAAATATGGGTTAGATCCCGTAAAAATGATGGTTTTGGGAGCTCATGGTAGTTGTATCGTGGATAAACAGCTTGACCGACCATGGCTAAGTACTAATCACTTACAAGTTGCCATGCTTAGCAACCATGGTTAGCAACTACCCTTCTTGTCAGTTATACAAGTAGTTCCCGCACGAGGCGGAGGCGGAAG
>VSDK01023436.1:0-16021 GCA_009767595.1 Symbiodinium kawagutii
ATAGCCCTGTGCAGGTTGCCTTCCTCCAGAGCCCAGTCCTAGAAAATTGAACAAAGGCCCACACTAGTCAGAAGAGACGAGTAAGGAGACAATTTGAAAAATTAGGAAAGCGAAAGCAATGGGTTGGATAAACGAAGATTATTGAGCCTGGCCTCCACGTCACCTGGCTCAGCGAGCCTGTGTGCTGCGCCCACCGCCCAGAGAGCTTCCTGAAAGTTTGCAGGATCGATGCGTCGAGTTTTCAGAATGGAAAAGCAAAATGAAGCATCACCAACATCAGCATCACCAACATCAGCATCACCAACACCAGCATCACCAACATCAGCATCACCAACATCAGTCCTTGGTCTCTTTTTCTGTGGGCGGGTCCACAGCAAATGAAGGCAACCAATTGAACATGAACTCTGTGTTTCGAGGGTTTTGAACCTGGCCAGCAAACATCACCCAAACTTGACTGACTAGACAAAGTTGTCAGACTAAAGTTGTTGAAGCAAATTAAAAAAGCCAGGCAAGCGCAATCTTCAGTGATGCCCTTTTTCCCAACATCCACGAAGGAGAACGTCACTTGTGCAGGCACCTTCAAACAAGTCTCAGATGTCTTGCTGATTCTTCACAAGATTGATCCTTGCAAGAATAGGGGCGTGCCTTTCCATCCTGAAGAAGTTTGCGAATCTTCCCCTCCTGAAGCCCTTCCTTCTTTCCAAGCTCCATAAACCTCTCTTCGCGGAAGTTGCCCTCAAGCTGTTCTAGATAGAAGTCCTGACAGTGCAGTGACCAGGATCCCTAAGAGATAGGCAATATTACACATATCAAGTTCTAGATAGTGACTGATGGCATTGCCCTATAGTAAGCTAGTGCGGGAGAGCCTTCAAGAGCAGAATGCGTTTCTTGTCAGGCTTTGTTCCGGGCATGGCTTCTGTGAGAGCAGGCCGCGATAGCAGCTTGGTGAGAACGTGGACCAGCCTTCTTTAGTTGAAGCTTTATTGGTGCATGCTGTTGTGCTTTTTGTCGGTGTGCAATGTGTTTCAAAGTATGCTTCGCTGCGAGCCGGTTGATCTCTGTTGAAGCGAGGAGCTGATGACTGATGCTGGTATCACCAATCATTGACCATCCCACCAATCACTACCGTACCACCAATCCTGCTGATCAATTGGGGATAATATCACCAGTGTTGCTTACACCATTGAATCATTGGTGGGAATCGAAGAGTACCTTGATCTAGCAACTGAAATCCAGAAAGTGGCACAAGCTGCACTGCAAATGGTGCATGGTGGTGGTGCGTACCATAGTCAGTGTCATCAGTCTCGCCATCGCCCTGACGTCGCAGCCCTCGGCGATTGGTGCAGAGGAGAGGGAAAAAAAGAAGTTGGCACCTTTCAGTGAATGGCTTCAAAGTAAGATCCTGACGCCTTCGAAGAGCCTTCTTCATACCCACATTGTTTGAGCAAAGTTCTACAGAAGATGGGCGAGTGAAGAAACATCATCAGATCAGTTGGGCCATACCCAAACTTAGTATTTAACAAGTACTAAGTTTCACCTCCCCAAACATAGCATTTGACAAATACCAAGTTAAACTTCGCAGTTGACGCCCAGGGTATAGTTAAGTTATTGTAGTCATATCATATCTGCCATTTGCCTGGTATTTACCCGGGTCATGACCCAACTTATATAGTTGGTTAGGAGGCCACCTCGTACATGGAGTGGGTCATATGGTGACCCTCCAAGCTGCCGCGGCGACCAGGTGCAGGACATCCACGAAACGTTTTGCACCAGCTTCGCTCAGTCTCGAATTTGACCGGCTGAGGGAGCGATGAACGGCCAGGGGGGTATCCCTATGGCCCTGCGGGGAGCCGGTCGCTTGGGAATCTGCGGCTCAGATTTGCGGTAGCCTCAAAAAGTTTTTTAAAAGTGTAAAGAAGCCCTTTGCAAACTTAAACCTATGGTTGACTAACTTATAACCAACTTATAAGATTGATTAAAGTTAGGTGAACATAGTCTAGTAGTTATAAGTTGGTTATAAGTTGGTTGATGGCTAACCTTACCCCCCTTATCACTGTGGTTGACTAACTAGTTACCTAACTCAACTATGGATGATAATGATAAACTAGGTTGGCAATCCATGGTTGCCCAATGGTTACCTGAGGCAAACTATGGTCAATAATGTTTTATGCTGTTTAAAGGCTGGTTAAGATTTGCCATTCAACAAGCTTGCAATAGGCCATTGAACCAATGGTTGTCTATGGGCAAACTATGGTTGGTAGAGCTTAAGATTGGCTACTGATAAATTTAGTTTGGTTACGGCTTGCAATTTAATCGCAGTTTTATCTACCATAGCTGCTAGTTTGCCTACTTATAAATCAACTTAGCCATGTTAGGGTTTGCGACCTTATGAAGTTCTCAGTGCATAGGCAACCCTGGAGATGTCCACTTATGTTTAGCATCCTGTTTCGACATGTTTCATCCATGTTACTTTTGTTATAATTTGTCTATCTATCTCTCTGTTTGTTTCTTACATATGTTTTGTTTATCTAATATCTAAATCTATATCTACATTGATGTCTACGTTTTTCTCTATATCTTGATATCTATATATTATATATCTATTTAAATGGGGCCCTGTGTCATTACTAATGATCCCGAAAGACGGACGGTTTTCCACATCGCTCGACTAGCTTAGTCGTGGATTGGGGATATTGACCCACAGCCATGCAAGGTGGGCACCCCTAGTTACACCCTCGTTGTGAAGGTCATTGAACAAGCTAGTGATATGTCTACCATTTGCATCCATGTGCCGGGCAGTTACCCCAATGATAACCCAAAGACTATAGCTGGTGAAACCGCGCCCCTGGTATCCAATTACAATCTTCCCCCCCTTGGTGATGTCCGGTGATATCCAGTTTCAATTTTCAATCCGGGTGTTGTTGATTTGGGATGGAACTGAGCTGCAGTCATGCAAATGCCACAGCAAGTCCCTCCCCAAAGGGGAGCAGTGCTGGGAGGGGTTCAGGAGACAATGGTGGGAGACAATGGTTGGCGACAGCGGCAACAGCAAAATTCTCGCAAGAACACAGTTTGATTAGTTCTTGGGGGGGGCTGGTGGGTTCAAACAATTATGCTTTCCTATGTTGTCCGTTCCCATTCGGCATGATGAATCTATAACAACTTTATTAGGTTAATTGATAGACTTAAAGCAACTTTAACAATAACAATAATCAAACTATGGGGGGGCACAAAGTTGCTTGAGGGGATTGACAAAAGCCTGCGAGGCTTGGGGAGGAAGTGAGCTTTAGAATTGCTAAGCCATACTAACCCCACACGGGTTAAAGGTTTACAAAAGTTGACGCTTGATAGTGGCGGTATGACGGGTTGATGATCACCTGCCTCTTTGCAACTTGATATTTGCTGATGGCTAAACATGAATATCCCACGAAGATACAGGGTTACTGCGAACAAACACCCTCTTAGAAACAAGTGCATATTCAAAGGCTAATTACAACAAAACAGGTATCAAGTTAGCAATCCGGTTAATCGTTGTTGTGAATCAGCAATCTTATCTTGTTACGCCTTACCAGTTCGGTCGGTTAACAAGAGGCCAACTGGGTCACAGTTAGCCAGAAACTCAGCGGTTTTGTGATTTTGGGATTAAACAGGTATCTATAAGCCGCTCAGAAGTCTAAAAGCCATATAATATAGTTGGTATATATCGCCTATAATTGTTAATTATCATATTAACCAGCTATTTTTGTTGGTTATTCGCCATTATATTACCCATTATTGACCCACGTTCACGACCGGTCAACCATTGGTTGACTCATTCAGCACTTCCACGTGTACCCATTGGCTCGTGGACACGCTCAGCGACGCTTGCAGATGCTACACACCACGTGTGAAGCAACTCCTTGAAGACACTGCAGAACTGGCGTCGGTTGGTTGGTTAGTAGGTGATTTGTAGCGTTCAGCTACCAGCTAACCAACCAACTAACCAACTAACCAACTAACCAACCAACCCACCAACTACTCATGCTACAAAGCTAGTTGGTTGGTTAGTTGGTTAGTTGGTAGGTAATTAGGTGTCTCACTGGTTGGTTGGTAGATAGGTGATGTGCAACCTTCGATGTATCACTGGCTGCTCAACTTGCATGATTGATGTTAACCCTGGATCAATGCCAACCGTAGGTTTGTAAATGGGGGGTACCATTTGAGACCAGTTGGCTCAACTGGGGATACCTCCTATTAATCAACCAGGGGGAAGTTTATATCAACAAATGGTTGCTAAACAGGATGCTTCGGGGGGCCTTCATGTATTTAAGCAGCCACCAAATGACCCAAAACACCCGTTCCCAAAATAACGTCATTGACATGATGCTGTAGCTGCATGGGAAAAGCCAACGATCCGCCCCCTGGGAAATCGCCAGCAGGCCATGGCATAGTCGGAAACTGTTCAGTTTCTGAAAGCGTCTATGAACTATACAGATAAGTCCATCAGCTCAGGTTTTATCAGCTTGAGATCATGGCTTGACCACCACCATCCATGGGTGTTTCTCAAGATAGGGGGTGCCCCCAGTTATCATCCAGTATCAACAATTTATAGTGATTAAGTGTAAGAAGCCAACCATTTTTGGGGGTTCCCTATTGTGAGAAACCTCCAAATGGAAAATGATTGCCATATTATATTGCCATGGCAACCCACCAACCAACAGTTCTGAACGACGAAAGGCGTGGCCTGCGACAACCGCAACAGCCAGCGCCACACAGTGCAGCGGGTGTTTCCGGCACTCGGCGAAAAAAGAATGTACCAAACTATGGCTGGTGGATGTTCAGTAGTCGCTAATGATGATTAAGAATGGTCTATAGGCTGGTTCATAATGATGGTTAAGATGATAATAGTCAATAATGATTTCAGTAGTCGCTAATGATGAGAAAGAATGGTTTGTAGGGTGATTCAGAATGGTTAGGAACAATGGTTTATAGGCTGGTGAACAATAATGATGGTTGAGAGAATAATTGCAAATCATGATTGTTAATCATGGTGTGTAGGCTGGTTGGTTCATCTAGTTTCTGGAAAAGGAATAGAAATTGTTTTAGGGCTAGTTAAGAACAGTTAAGAATTATTCATACACGCTAGTTGTTAGAAAGTCACAGTCATGGGGAAGATTTATACTCTGATTAATGATGGGTGTATAGTAATGGTGGCATGATGGTTAATTGATGGGTCGATGATGTTCAACGATGATTAGTCAACGCTGGTTTAAAGTAGAGTCAATGAAAAATGATGGTGCAAACCCACGGTGTTTTTAGAAGCAAACAATGGGTAGTGATCAGGGATTCTTAATAGCACCAACCCCGGATTGATAAACCCCTAGTTGATTGGATAGGGTGTAATTATTCTCCACAAGCCTTGGTTTCCCATAAAAATGGTAGCCCCCCAAGTAATAAATCCATGGTCAACATTCATCAGGGCTTAACATCAATGATTCTTGCCATAGCTTACTCTGGGCGCTTCACCGTGGCAAATGATTGTTTGCCAAGCAATGGTGGCTGATGTATGTGGCTCATGTGGCCTAGACCAATGAAACGCCGCCCTTGCCAAGGCTTGATAATGCTTGATGACGCTTATATAACTGCTTGGTGGTTTTGGACATGTTTTATTTTCCGCTGTTTTAGAAGATAGCTGGTTGATTAACCAATATCTTGCGTAGATCGTAGGAATTGAAACCACCAACGAGTTCATGATTGTTGTTTGCCACGTTGGGCCATGTTTTATTTCAAGTATTGGCCTCTTTCTCTGTGGCCCTGTACGGCACAACCCATCAGCACGTAACACAGTATGTAACAGAAAACATGCCCAGCACGTACGAAGGTATGCACAGGATAGGCTAAGGATGGATCCGAAAAGTTGGAACAAAGACTTGTGCCAAATCACAAACCATGACATGTTTAGATTTTTTTACTGTTGGGAGGAAGTGGCTGGGGAATCATTCAGCACATGTCCATGTCTGCGGTACCAAAGGCCAAGTCCAGACTTGGCTCATCTGATGTGGTCAGCACCATTAGTGCACGACAAAAGGGCAGCATTTGCACATGTAAGAAAGTCGGCAAGTGCTGTTAACAAATACAGTAAACGATTTCCAAGCGGGCTAGAGAGGTGGCATGTCCCACACGTTTCATTTTACATGCCATTTCCCAAAACACTTGCATGGCCAGAGCATTGAAGAGGAGTTCATATCACATCATAGATGCTAGCCTGAATTCAAGATAGTTTTGCCCTGGTTCGTTACTTGATTTTGATATTGTTGTATTGATATACTTTCGCTGCTAGTCGGATTGAATTAAGTATAGCTAAATAAAATAAAGCTAAATATAATAGCAAATGCCATGCTTTGGCACGTCAACAATGTGTAGAAATTAATCTCTTACTGTTCAAAACCTTGAAAAAATGTTGAGAAGATCTGAAACATCTCTACAGAATAGGACAACTCAGCTGCATGAAACCGTGCACAATTTCACACCCAGGAAAACTTGTTCAGACATGCGCAGCCAACGGAATCCCATGGATGAAGGAATAGATGTTTAAAAATGAACGGACATGACGGATGTTTTCTTATTTAAGAAAAATAATTACAACATATCACTGCAATAGAAAGTTCCCCTGAAAGGTCAGTGACGGTTCCTGGATCTTGCCGGTTATCTTTCCAGAACGGTCATTGACGGTTCAGGCGCTACGTAACAACCTACGTAACAACCTTCCAAAACCCGAACGGTTCCTGACGGTTCCTGACGGTTCCTGAACTATATTGTTTTAGCGGGGTTTTCGACTTGCAGGACTGCGGAACGGTCATGAACGGTTCCCGGTTCCAGCCCTCAAACTTTCAAGAACGGCCGTTGACGGTTCCCGGTTCAGCCCTCAAAATTTCCAGAGCCGCCGACGTAGAACAATGAAACGCACAAATACATAAGCTCGCAGCAACGCGAACCACAGCGCCAACTGCTTCATGTTAGTTAAAAGCCCTTCTGGAACCGTCAGGAACCGTTCTGAACCGTTCCTGGACGGGCTGGAGAAGCCCAAATCCATGTAACACATTATAACAAATTTTGTTTCTGCTTCAAGTGTTCGGCAATTCCTTGAAATGATGGGGGCCCCTAGTACGTTGGCGTGGCATTTTTTTCAAATTTCCATTGGTTGAGCCGCAAAGGCTCGGCAAGCGGCTGTACCGGGGGGCCATTTCACGGTCGTATTTGTTCTGAACTGGTTGGGTTCCAAAGTTCCTAAATGAAACAAACCCCAGCGGCAAAACTTGAATCAAAACTGACCGGTTGCGCGCCGTGCTGCCGTTGCACTAAGAAAACATTTACTAAACACAATTGTCTAAGAACGCACGCCGGCAAGTTCTGGCATGAATGGGGATAGACAATTTGGCATCCGCCAAAGATCTTGAAGTACTTGAAATGAATTTGGGCTATGGCGAAGGATGCTGCTGCGAAAGTAGAATCCAAACAGCGTCTATTTCACAGCAAGGAGTACATTAACGAAACTACTTTTAGAATCTAAATTGTATAATTAGGATTATGATTCAAACCTTATTGCATGGTGCTGATGGTGGTAAGTGAACCACTGAACTTCGCAAATGACGATGGATGCTGTGTGGGAACCGAAGCTGATCCGGTAGATGCCAGTTAGGTGAAGGAGAAAGAATCTGAGGCAACCCGGGGTTGCAGATTTGAAGTAACCACATAATTAAAGAATCTGCATACATAGTTGGCACGAGTATGAATTTTGCTTGCCAAAGATATGAGAATATAAAAAATATGAAGCAGCGCTGCCACCAACCTGCATTGTATATACAGATTTTGATTGTTGTGAATATTAGCTGGTTGCTATCGCATTGAAGGCTGTACCCAAAACTGAAAACCATCGGTGCTCGATTTCAGAGAGCCGTTTCACCGTGCTTTTTGTGTTTCCATTAGGCCCATAACAAAGTTGTTTGGACTCAGATTTGGACAACATACCGTGCAAATCTATGAGCGATTACGGCGCCAGCATCGTATGATTTACAATAATGTCAGCCGAATACCGTATACACTGTGTGTGTGTGTGTGACTTGCCAAATTCCTTGAAGCAGGAAACTGTTACATGATAATTTGATAAAGCTTGACCCTGCATTTGTTACATCAAATCTTGAACAAACACCTCTATTTGTTACAAAGATTGGACAGTTCCTTGTCTACTCCTGATTCTGTACGGCCAAATTCACAGAACCACCCAAATAAAGAGGCCACTACTTGAAATAAGCCATGTTTGTTTGTTTTTTTTTTCGCCTGGAGCCATTGAAGGCTTGGCCCAGATGCCATCAATTCTTCTCGCAGCATTTTCTAGCGATTTACGGTTGCGGCATGGGAATGTTCCAATCCAGAAATTTTGAAGTGTTTGAGAAATAGCCTTTACAAGCAGCTGTAGTTCAAGCACATCCGATGATCTTGATATATCTTGATGTAAGACACATGATACATGATATAGCTATCTACATTTTGATAAATGTGCCCTCTGCTACTGGAAAATCCATCTTTTGTCAGGAAAACCGTGGGAAATCATTCATTGACGGTGGATTTTCGATTGCCATGCTAGTTCACCAGAGGGTAATGTTAACAAGAATGATTATCCGGGAGATTTGATATAGGTTTACATAGACCGTTGTTTTATAGTATAATATAAGCCGACTAGTGTCAACCCAGGGTTGTTATGGGATATCAACCTATTGATGTCAACGCAGGGGTTGATGCCATTCTGGGCGCCCAGCAGAGCTGGGATGAAGGAAACCGCTGCTCGTGGCACACCCAAGCCATGGCCGCGTTCGCTGGGGAGCTCAGCCATGTTTGGGTTGATGTTTACCGTGTGGTGCTTGGACGATCATCCCACTTAGTAACTGGTTAGTAACCATGGTGAGGAACTACCCTTTCTGGCGGTTATCATTGATAAATAGTTTACCCTCTGGTAAACTAAGATGGCAATAGAAAATCCACCATCAATGGAGGATTTCCCACAATTTTCCTGACAAAATGGTGGATTTTCGAGCCAGCCATGTTAGGTTACCAGAAGGTACCACGTCCAGCAAGCATGTAATATACAATGTATATCAATGTATAGTGCAAACCGTACACTATCAAGAGATTCGTTGTAGTACAGCGACCCCTGCCTGGCCAACCGGAACTGCAAACAGCCACACTGGCCTTCTTTGAGGAGGGCTCACCCAGTTGGAGAAGATATAAGATGCCAGCATCAGCATCTCAGAGTTAGAAATTTACCAGCGATGTTTGAGCAATCAGTTGCAGAAACTAGGGAATTGGATGCAAAAATCAGGCATTTCCCCAGCAATTTGCTAGACACTGGTCATTACAATCAACTGGTTCTTTATATTCCCGGCTGTTTCTTCCAAATGCCACAAACCATCAGCAACCATTAACTGTAACTGTTGCCATGATTTCTTGCCAGCGTCCATACCTGAGCAGTATCAGATTGTGGAGCGCTGACGCGGGGCGAATCACTCGGTTCAGCTCCAGTGATGACGTTAGTTTTGGGAATGAGGCGGCAGCATTTGCTGGGAGACCATATGGCCCTGAGCAAAGGGCCGATCTGCCTGGTCACCCTCAGGTCCAGCTGCAAAACTTGCATTCCCTGGCGATGAAAAAAGATCTCAACCATCTACAAGCAGTGGATTTTCAGGCCAGCTATCTTAGATTACCCGAGGGCATGGTTCACCTTACGTTTTTATAGTATAGTAGCTTTTAAGCAAATACAGCTTGTGACAGAAACCTAACATGAAGAGACCACCATTCCTTCTAAGTAATGGTTGTAAGTTTTACTGTAAGTAAAATGCCCGGAAACCTACCATAAAGATACAAAAACCATTTGCAATATCCACAGGTAATGATGATATCATTGTTATGTCAGTTTTGGTCAAACAGCGAGGTGGCTACAAATCCCTAGGAGGGCTATGGGCATGGCAACATGCCATGATCGTGACCCGCTTCGCTCGGTGCATTGGGCTCAAAGCTGCCATGATCATGAAATGATGGGCCATCACTTGGAAGAATCAGAAGCTGCATCCCTTTTTTTGCATTTGAAGATGTGCATAATTGTATAAACGCCAATTATCCAGCAAGGATTTGCTCAATTTTTCAGTCAGTGACTACTCGGATGGAACTGAAGCTACTTCCAGCTGGGGCAACACTCAACTTCCCCCCTTTTCGGCTTGGCCAACATCCCTAGCAGCCATTCCAAGAGTAGGTCCGTTACAACCTAACCCATCCCACCGTTTCACAATTCTGCCATTTCACCCAATGGCTGATGAAGTATTGGCCGCAGGCTTTAACCCTGTTCAGCCCAGAGCTACTTGGCATGAACAGCAAAGTTTCTGTGTTTCCAAGTACCTGCTGCTGCGCTAAAGCATCAGTGCCAAGCTGTTTTTCATTTTATTCCTGAGGGCCCTGGGGACGTGCCTGGAAGCCTCGGAGACCCAGAAGCTTCACATGAAGATGCTGGAAGCCTAGGTGAAAAAACCACAGGAATCCATAGGACCATACGCAAACCCCGGCAGCTGGGCCCTGCTCTCACCATATCTCACCCTCATCCCGAGGCCGAGCACCACGCCATTCCAACTGGACCTGATGCCGCGGTCCCAGATGAGGTCATGGCAAGAAAGCAAGAAATCAAACACTGGAGCTGTTTGATTTTGGGATCTGGAATTTTTCCCAGCTTGGTTTGGCTCGTACCGATCAGTCGACTTTTTGGGAGGTTCTTTGGGGTTGCAGTTGTTTGGACTCGTGCCCGGCCTAAGCTGTGCCCGGCCTAAGCTGTGCCCCCTAGGCGCATGGGCCAAGCAAAGAGGTCCAAGACGAGGACCCCGGGAGACACTGGGGACATGTTGGCGCTAATTTGTTCATGGAGAGCTTCGAAGAACTTTATTTTTCCATTTGTTTGTCTGTCTGTGTTCTCACTGACTATTTGTTTATCATAGTGTGCTCATGGATCTACAAAATGTGAAATGCATGTCTGCCTGCTGACAAGATTCCACAAGAACGATGTGACGACGATGTGATATAAGAAGCGAAGGATCAATGAGAGCGCGAAGTTACGTAGTCCAACAGAATTTTCCGAGACCGAAAAGGATAGCAGCTTTGATTAGTTCAGTGGTCCTATGGTTGGACCTTGCAACAGCAACCACGCTGAGTCATAAACTTGAGCGACCGCTCACACCGTCCCTAAACCACATTCAGCGGTGAACATCAAAAGGCCTCGCCTGGCTAATTCAGCCTTTTACCCAGTATAATTTGTTTTCTTTGGCTTTAGATGTTTCATTCCCATTGGTCTCAGACTATGTTCGGGACTATGTTTTGGTTTTATGTTGTTAAAAGCTGTCATGAACCATGCTGCAGCTTTTCCTCCCGGCACTGCAGGAATCCGATGCGGCGCCAGAATCAGTCCCTGCAGCTTCTGCTCAACATGTTTTGGTTTCGCCTGTTTACTTTGCTGTGTGCGCACTGTTTCATTGGTTCCAACTGTGGCGAGTCTGGTCGCGTTTGGTCTTTTCGTCCTTATCAATGAAATCCAACCCAGCCCAACCGGCTGGTCCCTCTTCGACCCTTTTAGATCTGACATTCAAATAGAGGTGCTTATGTTTTATTGAGTGCTAGGATGTGTGTGGTCAACGAGGGTGGGGAGTGGTGTTGCAAAGAGTCGTTGCTGCAATATGTTGCATGTTTTCCGGAGTATGCAAACTTGAGTTTTGTAGTATGGGAGCTGAGGGACGGAGGTTGGAAAGAAATGTAGCGGTACACAAAACTTATTAGTGTGTTGTGGTTTTGACGAGCTATCGCCACTGGGACACCAGACCTTTTTGAGGTGAAGAAACCTGGCGAGTGGAGCGTCGCATCAGAGAAGAAGCTCTTGAAGAAAGCCATTGCATATGCAAAGAATAACAACAAGGCGGAGGCCATGGAGTGGCTCCAGAGACAGACCGGTGAGGCCAGCTTGGACGGAATTGGTAGTTGCACGATGCTGCACAGCGCAGTGGAATTTCGTTCTGGTCCCACGCAGGCGCCCACGGAGGTGGTGGAGGTCCTGCTGTGCTGCAGCGCCGACGTCCAGGCCCGGCTGGATGGGCTTGGCTGGACCCCGCTGGCATTGGCAATGATACCTCCCTGGCGGCATGACAAGGTGCAGCTGCTGGTGGCGGCTAAATCGGATCCCATGGCTGTGGACAAAGACGGCGAAACCCCGTGGAGTCGGGCCAAGCGCCAAATGGATACCCTCAAAGCTGGGGAGCTGATGGGGAAGTTCACTGGTTTTCTGATCGATCTGATCCAGGTGGAAGGCAACGAGGCCGTCGAAGTCCTGGAAAACTGGATGGAAAAGGCTCAATACACGGTTGGAGAACCGGAGGGTTGGATACGGATAGAAGCTCTAGACGACTTCTACGACACTTGGTTCCAACCAGAATCGATTAAAGCTGCACACCTCTCGGAGCGGCTGCAAGTCATCCTCGCCAAAGAGCACAGTGCATATGATCCATCAGTAGCATTCGGCTCAGAGTCCTACATGAATTTCTCAAAGCAGAACCTCTTCTTGAAACCAAAAGTGAAAGCGCAGTTATGGTACCTCCCTGGCTTGAGTGCCCAGGATGCATGTCACTGTAAACTGTTGGAAGCCATGGTGGACACCATGAATGAAGCCGCATTGCAGACGCCAGTTGTCGAAGCAGTGGTGTCATCTGCTTGGGCCCAGATGAGAGTGGCAACCGCATGGGACGTTTTCTGCAGCATCCTAACTGTGGCCTTTCTTTGCCATGCATCCTTCTCGTTTCGCCACCACGAGCCCTTCGGAGACGAATCTAGGCTTTGGATTGAGACATGTTGAACCATGATAATTTTTGTTCCCCTTTTTGGAATAGCATGTGAATGTTGACTTCATGAAAGGATATGATTAATGGATTTCAATGATCCTCTTGAACTCGTTTGTGCAAACCGCAACAAGAAGGTTTCCCTCGGCTTGGTCGCTGTTTTCCACGGAAAAAAAACACTGGAAGAACTGTGGCAGTATGGTCGCATATGCTTCCAGTACATCAAGGATTGGCGGTGCCGCAAGGACAGCATCCAGAAGATCAACATATTGAACTTTGACAATTTTGCGGACTTTGTGTTTCTTGTCGCTGGATGGTGTGCCATTGTGCGGCAAAGCCTTGACATACATGTGCTCGAAAAGCCCTGGATGTCCGTGTATTGCGGCATGGCTTGGCTGCGGCTCTTGTATTGCCTCCGCGGTGAAGCGTGGATGGGGCCGAGGCTTTTGCCCATCCTAGCTGCAATCAAGGATACCTCCGTGTTTTTCCTTGTCACAGGCATGAGGGTTTTCTCAAACATTGATCAAGGGTATATCACAGGTTCCTGTATTGTTTTGATCATTCTTGTATACCCTATGACTCGCCAGCCGTAGGGATGCCTCAGATAAATGTGCAGCTCAAAGAACCTAATGGAAACCAACAGGAAAGCTATTTTATATAGGAAGGACACATTTAGGAGTATGAAAGCTATCCAAGGGACCCCCATTCACAGGCACGTGTGTTGCAGCGGCAGCGCATGCCTATTACAACTTACAGATGAGGGAGGACCCCAGTCCGACTTACGCAGCGGTCATGCAGATCATCCGTTTAAGTATTTTCGGGGACTTCGACCTCTTTGAGTTCGAAGGTTTAGATCCAATTTATCAACTGAGCGAACTCGAGAATGAGACAAGTGATGCTGTCCAAGCTTGGGAACCTGTCGATCCAGATCCGGGACCAAACTATGTCAGCTAGCACTTTTTAGCGGGCATAGTTTTTTTTGGTGATGGCCACACGCACATATCATCACATATCATGTATATTTCCGTTTTGTAAACGATTTGTTTGTGTGGCAGTTTTTGTCGCTGCTCTTTTCATTCACCTTTTGCGCCGCATCAGGATCCTTACAACATCTTGAAGCAATTTAGTTGACGTATGCAACGTTTCCGATTTTAGCAGTTCATGGAGCATGTTTGCCTACTTAGCCAAGGTGTTTGCCCATGCCCTCTTCTACTGCACTGGGGTTGGTGTCACCATCCTACTGATGAATCTTTTGGTGGGCGTGCTGGGTAGCAATTATGAACGTTACGAAGACCGGAGTGTAATTCTCTTCCAGCGAGCTCGCGCAAAGATGTTGCTGGAGATGCAGCACAGGCCCTGGAAACACCTCCTGGGGTGTATGCTGCGTTTCCGTTTTGGGCGTTTCGTGTTTCTGATCGGAGGCATCATGGTGCTCCTCCTGTTGTCTCCTCTCTTCTTCAGTGTGTCCACCTGCCTGATCTTGATCCTTCTCTTCTTGCGAATCGTGTTTCAGATGCAACTGAGCGGCATCTACTATTCACTGGAGGTGGCTTTGGGATACTTGGGAGAAGGGTGCACGGAAACAGCAGAGGAGTGCCGCATTTGGGTAGTGAAGCGAGAGGATGCGTCCATGGACGAGACAAGGAGCCTGCGCTCAGCGATGAAAGCGGAGATGGCAGAAACGGTGACGAAACTCGCAGGATGTTTTTAGCTCAGGGATTGACATTGCTATTGTTTTAATTGTTCATTGGTCGTTTGGAAAATTGTTTTTTCAGCCAATTTGGGATGATATCAAATTTGACTTTCATAATTTATCAGGTATGCTTTGAAAGCACCAACAGAAGTACGTTCTTCCCCAGCAGCATGAGCCTACGGATGGTTTCTTGCTTGAATCCATGATGAGCTTCGGAGGCCTCTGCAGCTTTTAGGTCAGGTTCTGCAAGGCTTGCAGCCTATGGATGAAGCATGATGAATGGCTAGTAAACCTTTCCATGGAGATTTCAAAGTGATAAGCTGCAAAGTAAAATGATGACAAACCACAGCATGATTAGAGTACGAGTATTCCTTTTCCATCCTATTTTCCACCAAGACGTGCGTATAGTGCGCCGGAAGTCCCGCACTGATTGTACCAGCGCTTGAGGCCAGGGCACCAACTTAGACGAAGGGTGAATAATTGCAGAGAGGAAAGTGCTACAAGCAATCGTGAGCGAAATCTAGATACATTGCAGCAATGCAGGCAACCACTTATGTGCGAAAGCCTTGTTACTATGTTCGAAACCCCAAAAGGCACTTGTTCGTTGTCTTCCGTGAATGACGTGGCATTGCAGTATCTACTGGATCCAGGTCTTTCATATTTGAAATCAGAAAAGAGCATCGCACCCAAAGACCGGCCATGAACATTAACATTTTCTAATTTTTGGGTTTGGATTCGGTCCACTGTCCCATTGTAATGCCGAGTTCAATCCGGTTACTGTGGCTGACACGTGTTTCATACAGCGGGGCTCTGCTTCATCTCACCAAACTATTTGTAGCATCTGAGTGATGGGGGTTCTGTATGAGTAGGGTTTTTGAAGAAAAAAAAATATAACTTTTTTAAATTTTATATAGATTTTTTAAATTTTATATAGATTTTTTAAATTTTATATAGATTTTTTAAATTTTATATAGATTTTTTTAAATTTTATATAGATTTTTTAAATTTTATATAGATTTTTTAAATTTTCTATTTTGCTGCAACCGTCTTTGGTCACTAGCTATATGTTCATGGGTCATGTGTCCAAAGCATGTGTGTGTGTGTGTGTGGTGTCACATGGTGTCACCCACTGTCATTGCACAAGTTTAACTAAGGTTTGGTGTGATTCATTCTTTAATATGATGATGTATGATGGTATGAGAATGATGATGCTAGGTTAAGATAAAGAATCAAGATTCTGCAGCATTGCAGTCATGAAGTCTTACAATTTTATTTTTGTAATTTGTGTGTAGTAGTTATGTAATTGATTTGTAGCAGTAATTTACTTTTCGTGCTGGTAATTCAATTTGAGTACCGACGATTGGCCCATACATTTGTTCAGTATTTCCCATGATTTTTTTGTAGTGTTATTTTCTTTTCGATTTACATTTGTTAT
>VSDK01023436.1:16031-28398 GCA_009767595.1 Symbiodinium kawagutii
AACAACTGATGGGAGGCAACTGAGGGGAGGCAAACCAAGTGCTCAAGGATCCTGGAGCGAGTGGGAAACATATGGGAGGGGAGACAAAGGGACACATGTAATCTGTAGGGATAACAATGCAGCACATATACAAACGTGAAGCCGAGCAACGCTATAGACATGATGCCACACAAATCTATAGACAAAAATCGAAACAAAATCTATGCACCTGATACTGCGCTAATATCCCACACAACAGTTAGGCATCCAGGAACACAAGACTGCAGCCTTTTACAATCGTCTAATCGAGACCATGGACATAAAACTACACACATTTACAGACACGAAACAAAGCAAAACCCTTGGACATGACACTGCAACGATCGATGCACATAACAGCGCGGCAATCTGCAGACACAGCATTGCAACAATCTGCAAATGTAAAGCCGAGCAAACCTATGCACATGGCAGCGAACAAATCTACAGATACATGACAGGAAACAAAACCTATGGACATGACATTGCACTAGTTTACGGACATAAGCTGCAATGATCTGTACACGTGACAGTGCAATAATCTATGGACAAAACATACCCACTAATCATTGATGCACATAGCGCTGCACTACTCCAAAAACATAACATTACCCCAATCTAAACAGAGAAACCGAGCTAATCTATCGAAACAAGATTGCTAATCATGTATGACCAGAACAGCGCAGAAATCTATCTACAAGACATTGCAATAATCCATAACCATAATTTAAAACAACTACTGATTGAGCGGTTAATGGTACAAAGACATGGGGCAAACATGTGTGAATATAGTGGCACAAAAATTTCGCAAACAACATGCTGCACCAATCCGAGCTACTTGAATCATTAAGAGTCAAATTCAATTACGAACACTACAATTCCTGGGTAAGTAACAAAAATGTTTTTTTTGAAGAAACTCGTTTCAAACATAAAATGCGAAAACATGCAAAAACTAAATGTAAATTGCAATTACGAAAAGAAAACACGAATGCTAAAAGATAAATTGCAATCATCAAGAATACTTAAGGGGTACAAATAGTCAAAGTGAATTGCAAATAGCGAAAATAATTTACCAATATTAACAATGAGCCACGGATACAAACTTTAAATTAGGAATACTAAGCATGAACTGCGAATAGTCAAATTAAATTATCAAGACTAGAATTAAATTACAAATATTGAAATGAAATTATGAATATCAAAAATCAATTGCCAAAGCCAATAAACAATTACAAAGACCAATTGACAATTATGAATACACAATGAAAATTACGAATACCAATCCACACTGTTGCAATTTCCAACCGTCAATTGCGAATACTAGTGAACAATCGCGTATATAAATAAACAATTAGACAACTGTGTTGCAACCGTGGAGCAACCGTGGGTCAACCGGGTAATTTTTTTTTAAAAAGTTTAAAAAAGTTTAAAAAAGTTTAAAAAAGTTTAAAAAAGTTTAAAAAAGTTTAAAAAAGTTTAAAAAAGTTTAAAAAAGTTTAAAAAAACTTTAAAAAAATTAAAAAAGTTTAAAAAACTTTAAAAAAGTTTAAAAAAGTTTTATGGGTTCATTTGTAAGTAAGGCCTACCCGGGAAAAAGTTCTTAAAAAAGTTTAACAAAGTTTAAAAAAGTTTAATTACAATATTGAGATGCAGGAAATAAACTCCAAAATAATTTGCACAAATCGTTCCTAATCATTGAAAAAATGGAAAACGCAAATAGAAAATACAACAAAATGACAAACCACAAAAAAAATCAATAGCAAAAAACACACATCTAATATGGCAAAACATTTTTTTCAGCGAACAAAAATGGAACAAATGCAAAAACAACCGAATCATTTCAACAATTCTAAACAAGCAACAAACAGATTCCCACAATGCCGGCGTCTATCGTATGCTGCTATTTTTCGCGTTAGTATTCTCGGGGGCAATAACGTTTTTGCATGCTGGTGTTTTTGCGCGCTGGTGTTTTTTACGAAAAGATTAGTTCGATGTACGTCCATAAAGTGCGGTGTTATGCGCACAAATAGGTCTAGAAGTGAGTCATGACTGACTACAGACTCATGTCAATGGCTATTGCGGCGGTGTGTCCATGGCTATTGGAGCGCTCAAATCTATTGACGTGCCACCGCAAAAACCATGCACACGATTCTGGAGTCCGGACACAACACGGTGCTACATTTCATCTATGCACATTACGCCGCACTAACTTATGAACGCAACATCGCACTAATCTAGTGGTTAAAAAAAATCACCAGCCCGTGAAATCACCAACACGCGATAACGCTGTAACCCAACAGCGCCATATACATATTCCATCTTATTGGCTTGTAGTCGAGATCTCTTACAACTAGCTCAGATTAGTGCAGTGCTATGTCCATAGATTATTTCGCGGGTTTGTGTGTCTACTGAAATTTAATAAGTATTTTTGCACATATCTATATATTCTTATGAAATAATTTAAGCTGCGTCACTACATTCATATTCATAGTCCGTACTTAATTGAGTTTATGGCCATGGATTATTGCAGCGTCTTGTAGATAGATTTCAGACACATTCTGGTCATACATGCTTTGCAGTGGTATCTCGATCGATTAGCTTAACTAGTCGTAAATGGTGCTTTTGCTTATAATACCGGAATCGTAGCGACTGAAAACAACTCAACAAGTCCTAAATGGTGCTTTTGCTTATAATACCGGAATCGTAGCGACTGAAAACAACTCAACAAGTCATAAATGGTGCTTTTGCTTAATGTACCGGAATCGCACCTACTGAAACCTGCATCGGTTTGCGCAGTGCCATGTGCATAGGTTTGCGCGGCCTTGTGTCTGCAGATTGTTGCAATGCTGTGTTTGCAGATTACCGCGCTGTTACGTGCGTAGATCATCAAAGTGTCATGTCCACTGGTTCTGCTTCGTTTCATGCCTGTAAATTTGTGTCGTTTTATGTCTACAGGTTTGCTCGGTTGGACCACTGTAAAATGTTGCAGCGTTGTGTCCCGAGATGACTTACTGTTGTGTGCGATATTAGTGCAGTATCATGTCCATAGATTTTGTTTCGTTTTTGTCTATATATAGATTTGCGCGGTGTCATGTCTATAGATTGCTTGGTTTCACGTTTGTTTGTTTGTTGCAGTGTTATTAGCTTCACTTGTCTCCCATCAATTACCTCCCATGTGTTGCCCACTTGTCCCCCGCTTGATCCATGGATCCTTGAACACTTGTCTCCGACTTACCATCCGTTTGTCTCCCATCAGTTGTTTCCCATCGGTCGTGGTTTAGGTCATCGTCACAATCGTCCTCATCCTTGCAGCTGTCACCGTGGTCAATCCAACGATGAAGAAAATCGATTTTATGGAAAAACCTTAAAAAGAAAACCAGAAACCAACCAAACAACCCATCCGCCCCCGGTGCCATAGCTCAGTGACGACCTCGATGACCCTTCTGACAGAGACAGGTTGGATAGACAGAGGGGGTTTAAAAGGGGGTAGGGTTAGATCAGCCATCTTGCTACAAAACGTTCCATGAACCAGCTTACAGACTTTATTCCTTACTCTAAGAAACATGCATCAACACACAAAGCGTGCACAAACTCCCATTGCCCTATTTACAAAATGAAGTGGGTCACACTGCATCCAACCAAAAAACCCCAGGTTGCCGCTTGCAAAATGGCAAGTGAGGTTTGGTCATGACATTGCAACATTTTAGTAACAAGAACACGGATCCTTACAACGTGAACAATTTTGTATGATCCTCTTGTACCAAATGATTGCTTACCTAGGTTTGTTCGATTCATCGCGGTCGCCTTCTCATTGTGCACTTAAATTCTGCAACATGATGTTACAAAGTTAGCTGTAAACCAACTGTTTGCCTAACGCTGGTTACCGTTTGGTTGCCTTTTCATTACTGATAGGGGCCAATGCTTGCTAGCTTTGTTTTACTCAGCTTGAACTAAATTTGTTCCTGAAAAATCTAACTCATTAAAAAAAATATAGATTTTTTCAAAAATATTTAGATTTTTAAAAAAAATAAAAAAAATAAAAAATCTATTAACCCAAACCCTATGCAACCAAACCCCCTTCATACAAGTGCTACAAATAGTTTGGTGATCATTTATCCAACAGAAGATCTTGATTTTCAAAAGGTTTTTCTTTTTGGTAATATTCAGAAGGTGATGAATTTTGGTTGGAACCACAAAACTTTGTAAACAAGACTGCAACTGCAACTGATTCACTTTTTGCGCCAAAGATGGGAGGTGGAAAGACTTTTGAATCGTTGGTACCCATGTCTTGGTTCAAGATACGGCAGTTTTGCCCAGAAGCCTCAGACTCCCAGTTGGAAAACCCAGATGCGCTCAGGAAAAAACTCGAAGACAGACTGGATGGTATGGAGAAGCTTGGCGTTTGACATTTGCCATGGGAAGGGGAGAGGCTGCAACTTGGAGGATACGGATACGTAAAAAACATGGTGGCGGCGCCTGTGGATAGATGGGGTTTTCTTTATCATTGCTTTAAATTGAGAAGCGCAAGCAAATTCCCCTTGGCCAGATAGAGACCAAAAAATCCATATACCTTAGATTCGTAGATAGACAAGAATCGACAAAGTTATTGCAATTTCAGGCGTTAGAACCATTGTGCAGTGGAAATATTCGATTGGCTCATGATTTTGCGCTTCTTCCTGGGAATGAAACCATGGGCCTGTCAGGAAGAGAGTGCAAGTGATGGCTGTGGAACAGACGGGCAATCAGCAAATCATGCAGAAGTTTGGCATTGCGTATTTGCTTTGCCAAAAGGGAGAAACTGCTAAGTTGAATATTTTTGGGCTGATGTTCAGATTCAGAGTCCATTTAAAAAAAAATGGGGAGGGGGAATCTGTTGATATGATTCAGGATGTAGAAATGCTAAGGGCAAAAACTGCTGCATGAAAAATGAGCATTCTAGTCAACCAAGATTGAGAAACGAGAAACTCCTTGGCCGGGCGCAGGGGTTCAACTGTTTGGGTAAATGCTTGTAGTTTTGATGCTCTGCCTAGGCCTAGATGGTGCCAGTGTAGCATTGGTTTGCAAAATTTTCCCAAGAATATGAAAATGAAACCATGGGTCTTGTCAGAAGGGTGGGAACAGACAGGAAATTGTGGAGTAGGATGATTGAAGACACTTTTAGATTCACAGTACATTCAACATTTTCTCTGACCCATTTGAGCGGGAACTTTGTTGGGCACAAATTTCCCAGAGAAGAAATGGGATGGCGATGTGGTGTACAAATATCTATTTAGATACAACGCAATGACTTTGCAGAGACAAACCGGCGAAAGACAAACTGCATGAGGGTTGCACCGAACCTCTGAGTATGAATCAACACAAGTGTTTGCGCCCGGTGTAGGGATTTAGTTGTCTTATGTTATTTCATTGGTCCCAGTATGAACGTGCCACCAAAGGTGCTCTGAACAGGGACGAACTGCATTCAATGAATATACAGGGCATGTGGTGATGCAGACAAGGGTCCATCGATTCTGAGGAACAAACTGGGGACTTTGACCAATCTGGTCAAACAGTTGACAGAGACAAATGGCGTGAGAATTCACGGGCGAGACAATGAGTCCCCCCGGGCAGAGAGAGAATGGCCACAGGGACGAAACAATGGCCCCAGGGACGAGCGAATTGAGGCAGGAGACAGTGAGGACAGCCTTGGCCTTGCTTCCTATGTTGAATCAGGCTGAGACTATATTGAAACTATGCTGGCTGGACTTGTGTATGTAGCATTGCAAATTTGTATCTGTGCAACTCCATGTGACATGACGGGTCAAGTAGCATGATACTTGCATGCCTGTTGAACATTTTCCCTTGAGACTGTTTGAGACGGTCTCCGACGGTTTCTGATACAGTGCGGAAGATGTTTGAGACGGTCTGGGACAGTCCGAGACCGTTTCCACGGTTCCCACTGCAATGTGGTGTTGCCGTTGCGTGGCTGACTATTCGGTTCCACGCATAGTTTTTGAAAAATCCAATACGGTTCCAAGGTAGTCTCGACGGCAAAAAATTGCCTAGATTTAATAAGACCATCATTCATTACAATGTATGTCAACTCTCCGATCCTCATATTATTCATAGATCCAAGGTTTCACTGCCAGGTGGCCGAAAATGAGTGCCATGGCAGCGTCGCGACTTTGCAATTCACAGTTTTTTCGTGTTTCAACCATGGGCATCAAGGGGGGAATACTTCGAATCTGAGGTGTGCGAGTGCTGCACGCCACCCCTACCGAGCAAAGAGGCGGGCGACTCAGCACTTGCCCCCAAACTCACAGCCCAAATGCCTCGGTTTGAGGCTCAAGTTCCATTACTTTTCAGGTCGAGCTCTGCTTGGGCTTCCCAGTCGACATCCAGGATAGCAAACTCAATAAGTTGATGATAGTTAATAGTTATGGTTACTGCAATAGTTATGGTTAATAGTTATGGTCAATAGTTATGGTTAACAAACATGGCACATTTGGTGCCGATTGAGTTGAGACCACATTTTTCCCAGAGATCAGATGAGATGGCAAGCTGGGCGGAGACTTTGCTACGAATGTTTAAAAGAAGTTCTACGAGCTCACACTGACTTAAGACACTCACGCAGTTGGGTGGTTAACAGCGCTCGTTGATTGCAAGTTGTTTCTCTTGTCAAATGCGAACAGTCAGATCCACCTTCAGCAGATTGAAAGCGGAGGTGGGAAGTTGTAGCCGCCACCTGGTCATAGCCTTTTTTTGGAAGATCCCAATGGTCAAGAGAAACTCATTTTTTGCTTCCACCATAAGATTCCTTGGGTGACTTGGTATCACAGGATGACCGTGGAATCTTCACATGCATTAGGTTGGCCTAGGCCAGGTTGTTGCCACCAGCCATGATCATGACCCACTTCGCTCGGTGCATTGGGCTCAAAGCTGCCATGATCATGACATGATTGGCCATCACTTGAAAGAATCAGAACCTGCATTTGATATTTTTGCACATGATATTTGATATCAAATGATAGATGCACACAACTATCTACGAGCAAATTGTCCAGCAAGCATTTGCTCAAGTTTTAAGTCAGTGACTACTCTGATCAAACTGAAGCTACTTCCAGCTGGGGCAACTCAACTTCCCCCCGTTTTGGCTTGGCCAACCTCCCTAGCAGCCGAACAGCCGGCCCTTCACCGGTACCAGTTGGCACCATGCTGAACAGCTTGCTGGGCAAGGACATGAATAGCAACCTCTACGTGGCGGGATTGCCTCCCAGCACCTCAGAAGAGATGATGAGACAACTCTTCAAGGAATTTGGTGAAGCCACTTGGCATCACTTGGCTGCTGGTGGGGAGCGAGGCCAGGAGCCAGGGGCGTTGATCATCGCTGTGAAGACTGGTGCTGATCGATCATCATGGCCACCAATGGCTACGGTTCATCATTGGTAAACGATGTTTTTTGCTAGCACTCGCGGTTCATGATTGTCGTGGTTCATTAATGTGTATGATCATTGTTTATAACTAGCCGTGATCAAAAATGATGATTGCTAAAACAATTTAATGATCAAATTTATCAAAGATAAACTACAATGAGTTGAATCATGATTTTGACCACAAATGGTCCAGTGATCATATTTCCCAACGGTACATCACAACTAAATCATGATATTTAGTGATCAATAAATCAGTTCATGATTAAAATCATGCATCTAATTCATCTTAATTAACCATTAATAGTGGTAGTTAAGCACCATCACTTAGTGGTTAGTGTCACTTACACATCATCAGTTAAACACTATCAGTTGTTAGCGGTAGTCAAACACCATCAGCTTATGGTTAATTAACAGTTAACACTATCAGTTGTTAGTGGTGTTAGCACCATCAGTTATTAGTGGTATTTAACTGATTAGTGGTAGTTATTAGTGGTAGTTAACCCATTAGTTACAACACCATCAGTTCTTAGTGCTAGTTACAACCATCAGTTCTTAGTGGTAGTTATCCATCATCAAACATCCATCACTTCAGCATCACCCCGTGGCGCCCCTTGGATCCTCCGGTCATTCTCCGCTCAGGTCGCTTCAGTGCGGACCTTCTATGGGAAGACGCCGACCTCGCCCAGCTATGGCTTCGTGAAGTTTCACCGGGATTCGCAGGCCGAAGCAGTGGCAATGATTGTGAATGATGATGAGTTATTAACTAATACTATGATAGTGATGATTAGTGATCGCTATTAACCATAATCATGATTCATAATGATGCAACTGATGGTAAATTGATGGTAAAGTGATGGGATTATGAGTAATTTTTGATGATGATGAAACAATTAATGATGTTAACTATTGACCATTTGAGTGGTGATATCGGTTAATGATGATTAAGTGATGGCTATGAAGCATAATCATGATTTATGATGATGCTTAACTGATGGTGAATTGCCAATGACCATATCAATGATAATGACCATATCAAATAACTAATATCATAATGATAATGATGATTAGTGATCAACTAATAATATGATAGTGGTGATTAGTGATCACTATTGGTGATTATTAGTGATTAACCGGTTGATATCGGTTAATGATGATTAAGTGATGGCTATTAACCATAATCATAATTCATGATCATGCTGAACTGATGGCAAATTGATGGTGAACTGATGGTGAATAAGCTAGTGATGGTCAATCTGGCCCTTGCTTGGGGAACGATGAGCTTTGCCAGGGGTATTACGCTCTACCCTTTGATGGAGGAGCGAGCTAAGGAGCTACCAGGAATGGTGTCACCAAATGGTAGCCAGCCTTAATTCACAAAGCATTGTCTATTCACGTATGATGTAGCTACCAAATTCCTTTTTGATTGGTAACCTGCATCAAGTGTTATAAAGCAGCATTGGCCAGCATGAATCACTACGTATTGGATCCTAACCATTGTTCAACACCAACCATGAAGCCACTGAGGTTGGGAAGCGGCTACCCACCACCATGAATGAACCATTAAAGAACAAGAATTACCCTATTATCAACCATCATGCACTAATCATTAGCTGTTATTAGCTGTAATTGGTCATGATCAAATAGCAAACCATTAAAACAACTTTCTTGCTCATTCCCAGCCATTGTCATGACTTCCTGCGGCTAACCACCATTCCATGTACATTAACTCAGCATTCCATTAGCATCAACAAAATAGCTTCAGCTAACGAGGATCAGTCAACAATAATCATCATTGACTTGTTAGTCACTACAACCCGCTATTAACCATCATTAGAAGCCAATTAATCAGCTCGCAATCGCTACGAATCACCATTGCAATTCCACGCTTCAGCCACTTGAATAGCTATTTTGAGAGTCTTCACTAAAAGTATCAACTATTCCAAATAATCTCCCTGTTACATTAGTTGTTTGAGTCACTTAATATTTCAAGCCGAGCCGTAAATATGATACTTAGCTCTTACAAGTGTGATGAATACATTTAACAAGTATCAGCTTTCCTTTTAAACTTATTCTAGGGTATTGTATGGTTGGGCAGGGTTACTTGATCACCAACTATTTATAACCAATGATTTACCTATTGATTTACCTCTACCTCCACTATTTGCTTATAAATAACTAACCTACAACTAGTTGACTAACTCTGGCTATTAAGTAAACCGTATAGGTAAATTAATGATGAACTATAGTGAAGATAGTATGAATTCACTAGTTACCTATACTACTATAGTCATCTTTTACTATCAATGAATTTCTTAATAACTATTTACCTAGCCTATCAATTGTAGTGATTTACCTAGTCCTGGCCACTACGGTCACCTCGCCCACCCCAAACTTCCGCCAGAGGCCCTTGCGGCGCTGAACGGTATGAACGGTCGAGAGGTGAACGGTCACGTGATGACGGTGCGCTTGGCCAACAACGACACCACGGGGCCAGGGCCCAGGACGGCGGCCAGGTGTGGGGAAGATGAGGATCAGCTGAAGCCCCATGTTTGTTGGTAGATCCCATAGGAATTCATGGGAAAAGCCATAGGAAATTTATGGTGGTTTCTCAAAATAGGGAGCCCCAAAAATGGTTGGTTCATTACTAAATCTGGTAAAAAATGGATGATTTGGGGGTACACCTATTTTGAGAAACACCCTTATGAGGATAAGCTGAAGCCATGTTGATTGGTAATTTTGACCCAGAATTGATACATTTTGTAGGTCTATGGAGGTTAAAAAGGGTTTCAACCGTTGTAACAAGGGGAAAATAAAGTTAATTCCAGAGGTTTATTAGTGTGAAGGGTGCCATTTTTGTGGGAAAGCAAGGCGTTTGAGGGATACCCGCTATGAATCAACCAGGGTTTTAGCTTCATCCAGGGTTGGCATTAGATCTGGAGCTTTGAGAAGGGTTGATGATGGCTCATTATGATTAAGCCAATTTTGGCTGGCGGATTTGCAGGGTTGAGATGGGTTGATGATGGTTCTTGATCGTTCATCGTGACCAGAATGATGAATGGTGATGAAATGCAGGTTCTTCACCTGGCTCTTTGTCGCATGGCTGGTATAACATGGTATAAGATGATTACCCATTATTATTTCCCATCATTATAACTATTTTCTCTACTGTAACCACTGCTATTCTGATTCTGTCACATGAACTGCCATCCCATTGGCCTCCCCAGAACCAATTCCCCTCCAAGCGTCGCGTCCGTGCGCAGGAACGCCCCACCACCGGTGGTCACAGTAGCTGGAGGCACCAACCTCTACGTCAGCGGCTTGCCTCCGGTGCCATGGCAGCGGGTCTCACTGCTCCAATCCGCTCCGTTTTGACAGGTTGATGCAGTGATGGATGGCAAGATTGATGGGAAAATTGGTGGTTAATATGGTAGTTCATGATGGTTAATGATGGTGAAGCTTCGTTCCGGTCCAGAGCGACTGGGCGACGCATTTGTTGGGCAACCACCAACCAATCCATGTTTTTGTGGAGTAGTTTTTCGTAGTTTTTCCACGTTTGCTTTGTACAGACCTATTTTCTGATGGTGAATATGGTGGATACTATGGTTGATGGAGTGATGGATGATGATTAATTAAGCAATAGTTCATGATTGATGTTGATGATTCATGCGTTTAAGCTCTATGATGAAAGTGATGGATGATGGCAACATGGATTCACCTATCCTTATGCTGCCTGCTACCATGAAAAAGTAGGTAACCAGCTGATTTCTACCATTGCTGCGACTGTTGGTGGTTGCCTTCTATAGTGGTAACTGGAAGCCTAGGGTTGGCATGCTTCTGTTTGAAAGGACTCAGACGCGCATTGGATGCCATTGGATGCCATCGGAGGTAACAAGAGTTTGATTTGAGACCAACAAGTCTGTCCCACTGCATCCCTCACGGCTGCCATAGGTTCATACCAATCCCTCAACCAACTTGAGGGGTTGATCAGACACCAACAAACACAAACATAGGACTGTGCTGAGGATATGGATGAGGCCAGAATGAAGGAGATCTTTCAGAAGTTTGGCAACGTGGTGTCCGTCAAATTGGCACGGGAGGCGTGGACGTTGTTCCCGATTTTGCGGGCAAAGTAACGGGTGCAACGCTGGCAAAATATTTAATGGAAGAATAATCAGGAATTAGATTCAGGGTTTGGTTCACCATTTTCAGGAAGAATAGTCAGGGGGTTGTTCACTAACAGCAGTTTTTCGAAGGAAAGCTAGGGGGTGGTTCACAATTTGACCTCCAAAAAGGCTGCTATGACTACGTGTGGTCATGAGTTTTATGAGAAATGAATCAGGGGCAGGCTAGAAGCCAGAAGAGCCGCTGCTTCTTGAATTTTGTGTGCGAGAAGGGGGCACCATGTCTACGACTTTCTGGTACTCTTGACAAGTGTGTTAACCTTTTGTTTTTTAGTATTTCGCCCTGTTTTTCCCTTTGAAGGAAGGCGACGTTTTATTTTGCAAAAGCAGAGGTTGTGGCATTTCTAGCACCATTGATGGATGGCACGCTTCGGTCAACCAAGCTGGTTGAGTGCTTCACGAACGAACCAACTGATTCACCATCACTGAACCATTTCGCCCATTCACTGAATCAATTAATCTTAACTTAAAAATAGTTTTCATTTAGTAGTAGTATCATGTTTTCATGTTCAACAATTTGCTTGATTTCTGTTCACTGATACACCCATTCCCCCAACTCTTTGAACTGCTTCGCCCCAGCCCTTCGCGATCACTTGTTGCCCCGCCACTTGGATGTGCACCCCCACCGCGAAGGTCAGTGGTCACCATGCTTTCGTAACGGGGTTAGTTCAGCTACCGGCGCAACGAAGCATGGCTTCACTAGGCGCACATCCAGCCGCAGCAGCCACCAGGCGCGGATCTACAAACAGTACGGCTTCG
>VSDK01023436.1:28408-41060 GCA_009767595.1 Symbiodinium kawagutii
CCCTGAGGAGGCGGAAGCTGCCATCAACGGCATGAACAACCGCATCATCGCAGCTGGGAAGCACGACCTGGGGACGGAACCTATGGGGTACCACGTGGTGGCGCTTGGGCGTGATGGAAGAAGATTCGTTGGTGGACAATTAGTGGTTCATGGTGGTGGTTGGTGACCTGGAAGGATTTGGATGATTAGTGTGTAATGAATTGGTGTGTGATATAGGAGGTATAGACAAAAAACAAACATGGACAACAGCAGCAACAATCGAAGCATAACAAAGTGTGATCTTTCTCAAAATGGGGGCCGCCAAATCATCCAGTAATATAAGAAGCCAACCTTTTTTTTTGGATCCCCTGTGGCTTGAGAACACCCCCATGCATATGATCAGTTTGGCCAAGTGGACCCGCAACTTCATGCTGCACGAAATTCAGAGCCACATCTTGACAGAAATGGTCCCAGTTCCTTTGGCGCAGAATTGGGACTTCCTTTGGAGCTCTACTAAGGGAGTGGCCAACATCAGCCTCCAATCCCCAAGCCTCACCTCAGCCCAGCAGATCAGGGGTCCTCATGTAGCCACCGATGTACCCAGCCAGCCATGATCCCAGCCTCACCTCAGCCCCGATGGTGATCCCCAGGACCGAGATTATCAGCTCACCGTGAAATACGCCAATAGTTCCGAAAAGGCGGCCTGGCCGCGAGTACCTGGGACGCGAAACGCCACGGTGCTTGGGAGCCATGAGCGGAGCCAGGGGTTGCAGGCTGCCCTTTAAAGGGGGAGCGGTGGCAGTGACTTTCGTCTCACCAACCAGAGTTGTACCCAGGACGTTGCGCGCAGGAGCTACCAGAAGTGCCCCCACCTCTTGGTAGTTTGGTGATTTGGTTGGTTGGTGACTGAAGGTTCGAACCAAATGGTAGGCTGACAGATCAGGAATAGATCGTGGGAATGAGGCCAAACATAGTGACACGGAGGTCTTTTAAGATAGGCACAAACCACCATAACGATGGATCCTGACCGCATCTTGCTGGCCTCTGGTAGTCGCACTCGGCAATGAGAGAGAAAAAGACCAACAATATACGGAGGCTGAGATGTTTAGGCGACAATTACTTTGCCAAGAATCAAAGATGATAACTAACAGACTGATACAGTATACAATTTTAGGGAAATAATTGATAATGTTGACCCGGGATCAAGAAACATCAAAAAACCTAGATTTATTCATTGAGGGGACTCCATCTAATCGGAAAGAAAGGCTTTTTAGATCTTTTTAGGGATACCACCTATTGACCAACGAGGGGTTTAGCTTCATCCAGGGTTGGCACTAGTAACCAACAATGTTGACAGCAGCTGGGCCATGGCCCAGGATGACAAACAAAAAATAGTGCGATGCGGTTTTTGATTCGAACATGAACCGGGGAGTACAATGCTTGCAAGGAAGCGTACGCATATGCGTTTGACATCACTTTTACGGCCACAAAATTCCAGACAATTCCACACATGACATAGACATTATAAAGACACAAAAAAATATCAACCATGATTTCTTAAACAAGGTTCATCATTTCGTTTCCATGGTTGGTCACAATCAACCATCATCTTGGATCAACGATGATTTATCCAACAATTGACTGTGATTTGGGTGTGGGTCAAAACCCTGTACCCCTGGTTCTCCATCATTAGCCATTGTTTTCCTCATAAAATGGTTGGTTATCGCTGGTTAATATTGACCCATAGCCATTTATTGAAGAACTTAGTGAGTTACATACCGCCTGGGCCCAGGAAGGCTCTTCCATGGGCGCGCCCGGCATGGGCGGATGGCCGGGCGACAGCGAGATGCCTCAGTCGGCGCCGGGTGCGGCCGTGCACATCAGCGGATTGCCGCCAGGAGGGCCGTGCTGGGAGGGTGGCTACGGGTGGGTGGGCTTCGTTGAGGTTGGTTACGGGCAGTTGGTTGGGGCAGTAGGTTGATTGGTTAGGGCAGGTGGTTGACGGATTATGGCAGTTGGTTGGGGCAGTTGGTCGGGGTATAGTTGATTGTTGGTTTGGGTTTTGGTTTAGGCTTCATTTGCTCTTAAGGGCCCGGTGGTTTGTAGGGTTGGTGAGCCAGGTATAGCCAATTGAAAATTCAACTGCACACTCTGGGTGGAGGGAATCAAGTGGAATCAACGTATGAAGCTTGATCATGGGCCGTGGTGAGCTGGGCTGGAACTTCACTTTCGACTTTGCACCGAACTGAATACATTCTGACACGACGTGTTGCCACTAAAACCCAAACATTTTGTCGCATCCAGATCCAGTGCCCAAAAATAAAACTCGTTCCCATGACTGGGGCAATTCGCGAAACATCCTCAGTTTCGAGCAGGGATTCTCATGCTCAAATCGTTGGTTGCTGGTTTTGCGGTTGAATCTTACGCCTGTTTCCCATGTACCATGGCCCTGGCGTGTGACAGGAACGTCAGTGGAACAGCTGCAATCCTTCTTCGCTGGTTACGGGCAGGCGAGGGGGATTGCACAGCTGCTACCTGAGCTTCATCCGAGTGCATCGTCACAACCATGGCTGATAAGAATGGTCATTCTTGGAAACTGACTATAGTAATAACTATGACTTTTAGGAAACTAACTATGATAATCATGGAAGCTACTTAGTAACTACCAACCGTTTAACTTGATATTAATTGCTAGTAATGAAGCACCTTGGAACTAAGTATAGTGAGTGAACTAGCCGCTATTTAGTTTGTTTGCTAGTAGTTGCTGATGCACAAGAATGCTGATTCTCACCGCTAGTGGGCTTATCACCCAGGTTAGCTACGCGGTTGACGAGTCACATCGGTCGAGCCGGGGGTTCTTCAATGCCGATACTCTGTTATCATGCCATTCTTATGCATGATAATTTGCTGACTCTATTTTTCTATTTGCTCACTCTTACCCCACTTTTAGCAAGTGAAGATCTATCCACTGCAATCATGTTTTCAGGGTGACCGTAGTTGACCAAGATTAACCCATGATTCATATTGTCATAAATCGCTCTATACCGTACCGACGATGTTTGAACCATAATCTTTGATTACCATCATGAATTGAACAGTATATTGTTAACCATGTATTCGCCATATTTATTAACCACTTATTAACCACAATAAATCGTCAATATTCAATATATGAATCAATCATTTGGTTCACCATCAAACAACCATCATGAAACCATTCATCACCGAGCTAAACCATCTTCATGGTAACATCATGGACCTCATCATCCGCTCGTAAGCCGTTATTTCACCATCATTTACCCATCAAATAACCATCACTTTATACTTTGCCATCATTTAACCATCAAATCACCATGATTTGAGCATCATAACCATCATTTAATCACCCACCAACCATCATCAACTCCACTTTCTCGTTGATAAACAGCTCATGTTGCTGAACCATTTATCCTTCAATCACGGCTTTACACAATCTACTGATGGCCATTTATGGCTTAACATCATGGCTTAGCATAACAACTTCCATGGCCAATCCACTGCCGGATCTATAGCTGGCAGATGGTGCAGCCCATCCCATCCATTCCCATCCACCCGGCGCCACCAGGTCCAAGCCAAATTGTTGGACGACGGATCTCAGGGCTCGCCGCCCTCGGCGCTGCTCCGCTTGGGTCAGCCCGAGGCCGAACGCCTGGTGGCCGACTTCGATGGGCAGACGCTGCAAGGCACAGCGCGCGCGGGGGATGGCAGGATCCATGAACATGGCAGGGCTGGTGGTTGACCTGAGTTTTTGGTCGATCTGAAACTTGGTGAAGCTGGTGGTTGCTGCCTGGTGGATGGACATTTTTCAGATTTTGACCATAGTTTTTGACGGGTGGTTGGCTGATTTTTTTCGGTTAAATACTGATTAAAATAATGGTTGGCTGATATTTGTCATAGAGGTTGAATTGAAACCGCCAACCAGGTTTGTATTTTTGACCAATTATTTATGGCAAGAATAGGGATAGGACAATGATGAGCACAACGGAAATTGTATGGATGTAACTTTGATATTTTCACGATGAGTCTACCCATCACCGAGCATCAATACTGCCCATCAAATTGAAATCAAATAACCATGAAATAACACTGAAATAACCATATCAAACACCAACTGCCGAGAAATAAACCATTGATACTACCCATCGAGCATTGGCCATCAACTGATAACTATTAACTGACCATCAAATGATTACTATCAGCTACCATCAAACCACAACTTATCACCCCGAAATCAACCATCAATACTAAGATTTCGGCCTTCAAATAAATAATCAATACTACTAACAATCACCACTGACATACACTAACCATCAACTGACCATCAAAGTCTCCCAAAAATCACCCTTTGACCATGGTTTCAATACTAAAATTTTAGCTATCCAGCAATTTTCGATACTAACTACCAGCCATCCACACCATCAAATGGTACCCTTTAACCATCAACTAATTCAAATGATCAATACTCACTATAATAATCACTAACCATCCTCACAAACCATCAAATGGTACCCTTCAACCAGCATACCAGCTCAAATGATCAACTATTGATACCCTTCAACCATCTAACCATACTAACCACCCACACCACCCATGGTTTACAGCCCATCCCCTTGGTCCCCACCACCTTTCACCAAGCCCTGCAGGCCTGGAACGGCCGCTTTCCGTGCGCATCGTCCCCAGCGAGTCCAGTCGAGTCGAGCGCGAAGGCTTGGGTGCCAACCGCTACGAGCCCTACGGCAAGGTGCCGCGCGTGCGGTTTACGGCGACCGGGGGAGCTGAGGAATGCCTTGAGGATGCCTGGGTTTTGGTGAGGTTGGCGGGGTGATACTTGGATGTGCACCCCCACTTAGCAAGTGGTCATTCACCATGGTTTTTAGGGATTATGACCTGCTTGTAACCATGGTTGTAACCCCAGCTGCACATGAAAGTAATCACCAAAGATGAATGATTTATAACATTTGGGGGTTGGTGAGCTGGATTCAGAATTTTTGTTTGTTCTTGTTCGTTGTGATTTTGCTGGTGGTTAGGAGGGAGCGAGGCCGGGAGCCACGGGTATTTCGCTCTACCCTGTCAATTTGGGAGCAGTTTGGAGCTCTTTTGGCCTCCTATTGTTGGTTCAGAAACTTAATCACGTGACACCAAGCACAAACGGCAAGACGTGAAACTGACAAAAGGAATGCAACAACAACAACCACCACCACCACAACAGCAACAGGGTGTCACTCTTGGGTATAACTCTAAAAGAGTGATAGGGCACATCATGGCAAAACTAACAACCCTTCCATGGCTGGTCATTCTTAACCATGTGGTGGTTTCTTTGACTTGGGGTATTTCCCCATCATCAAGTAGTAGTCATTTTAAAATAGTAAACCCACCATTTTTCGGGGTACCCCCATCTTGAGAAACACCCCATAGTGAACTATCACAGCTTGAGTGTTTGGCATGTTAAGGAAGGATCAAGAAGAGAAACACCCATGTGGCTGTGGGTCAGTTCACCCTGTACCCTTGGTTCCCCTGTCATTAACCATTGTTTTCCCTATTGTTGTTGGTGGAAATCTCCCATTAGTTGGTTGGTTAACTGCTTGACCCATAGCCATATAGTTGGTATATATATCCCCTATAATTGCTAATTATCATCCCCTATTACTAACCATGAACCAGCTATTTTTGTTCAACCCCCAGGTTAGTGGCCAATTATATCCATGTAGTTATGGAATTAAATGAACTATCCATGTTAGTGGTTAATAATGGCTATTAGCCATTACCATTTAGTTAGTGAATTATCAATGTAGTTCAACCCCCAGGTTTCTCCCCTCCACATGTTCTTTGCCAGGTCGAGGGTGCTCCGCAGCCCGTGCTGAGCGGCTTGACGACGCTGCAGGCCTCTGAGGGCGCATGGCCGGCACCGCCCAAGGCTACGGGACCACCGGGGCCCAGTCCTGCCAGCGGCCCGGTGGCAAGGGGCACTGTGGTGGCCGATGGGTGGGCCCTTTGGGGGTGGGGGTGGGGTTGGGTGATGGATGGATGAATGATTGGATGAATGATGATGATGATGATGATGATGATGATGATGATGATGATGATGATGATGATGATGGTGATGGTGATGATGATGATGATGATGATGATGATGATGATGATCATGATGATCATGATGATCATGATGATGATGATGATGATGATGATGATGATGATGATGATGATGATGATGATGATGATGATGATGATGGTGATCATGGTGATGATGATGATGATGAATGATGATGATGATCATGGTGATGATGATGATGATGATGATGATGGTGATGGTGATGGTGATGGTGATGATGATGGTGATGGTGATGGGCGTGGTGATGGTGACGATGATGGTGATGGTGATGGTGATGATGGTGATGGTGATGGTGATGGTGATGGTGAGGGTGATGGTGATGGTGATGATGATGGTGATGGTGATGGTGATGGTGGTGATGATGGTGATGGTGATGATGACGATGGTGATGATGATCATGGTGATGGTGATGGTGATGATGATGATGATGATCATGGTGATGGTGACGGTGATGGTGATGGTGATGGTGACGATGATGATGATGGTGATGGTGATGATGATGATGGTGATGGTGATGGTGATGGTGATGGTGGTGATGATGGTGATGGTGATGATGACGATGGTGATAATGATCATGGTGATGGTGATGATGATGATCATGGTCATGGTGACGGTGATGGTGATGGTGATGGTGATGGTGATGGTGACGATGATGATGATGGTGATGGTGATGATGATGATGATGGTGATGATGATGATGATGATGATGGTGATGGTGATGATGATGATGATGATGATGGTGATGGTGATGGGGATGGCGATGGCGATGGCGATGAGGATGATGAGGATGATGATGATGATGATGATGATGATGATCATGGTGATGGTGATGGTGATAGTGATGGTGATGGTGATGGTGATGGTGATGTTGATTGTGATGGTGATGGTGATGGTGATGGTGATGGTGATGGTGATGATGACCATTATTGCCATTATTGCCATTATTGCCATTATCAACTACTAGCCACTGGTGGTTTGAATGAATGCTGCCCCCAGTATAGTTGGAGAGCATTGAAGATTGGTTCCAGAGTAAATGGCGCATAGTTGGCCAATGATGGGTTAAGCAATTTTGGTTGTTGATTGATTCTGCTTGCCAGTGCTTCTGCACGCTCTGTGGCCAAGGCTGATTGGTAGTTTAGGCTAAATGATATTCACTTCGTGGTGAATCAAGGGCCGTTGATGGCCAAGCCGTACACATTTGAGATTACGGGGAGGAACAACAACAACAACAACAGCGGTCAATACCTGGAGCCTAACACAACGGCTCAGTGGCATCAATAAATTGAAAGCCGTCAACAAGCTGCAGCCACTAAGCAATACCTCCTTAATATCATGAAGTGGTTGATTCCATGGCCCAAAATTAATATCAACCAATACCCAACCTATAGCCCTGCTGAACTCCCTGAGAAGGCGATGGAAAAAAATACCTATCCTATCAGCAACCAGCCAGTAGTCAACCATTTGACCATCACAAAGCATCGCTGGCTAATCCTCAACCATCGTTGGCTCCTTAGTCAGCACGCCATCACTTCAACCACTGAGGCTCCGAGTTCATGGTAGCCATGAGTGAGACGGTGCCGTGGTGTTGCTGGGGAAGTTTCTGCCCAGTGCTGATGAAACCTATCTGAGGGGTTGATGCCTAAGATGGATGATGAGGTTGATGACGTTTAGGCCCGGCAGCAATAGATGGTCAATGATGACAATTTGCTTACAACATCAATGATGGTTGATGATGCTTAGGAAACACTAGAATATGCTTACTCACGGGTGGTTGGTATGGATAAAAAAGGACCAAGCCATTACAAATCGTTAGTAACCATCATTAACCATGATCATATTTGGTATTGTCCATGTATTGAGCAGTAGCGATGTGCAGAAATGCATGTTAAGTGTTGATCAAGACTTGTTGGCATTGATAGCTCACAGTTCACAATGTTTTTGAGATCCCCAAGTTCTGAATCAGTCCCTCACTAATGTTACATTGTCATTTTGACCCTCCGTTGGTAGTCGCTATCACGAAACCGCTGACCCGCAATCCAGTGATGTACAATGTGTTCTGTTTGGAGACAGGTTGCTGTGTCTTCCAGTTTCTTCGGGGATAGTTTCTGTCAGCAGCGCCATAAAGAAGGGGCTGTCAATGAGGTAACTCTGTGTTCAAACACCTTCAGCACTTCCAACAAGTCCATGCTCAACCACCCCTTAAAAAACACTTGTAGATTATGAGGGATAATGATGATCTGGCAATGTGCGATCAAGGATAAGTTCATGGAGATTAATTACGGCTACGGCTAGCAACACTTGTTTGATTTGGGTGTGAAGCCCTTTCTCTTTAGAATAAGCTACTGGTTCATCACTGATTCGGGGTATGAACGTGCAAAGGGGCTTTTTTTGCCTGGGGGTTGAGGTCCTATCAATTTTTGCTTGCTGTTGTTGAGTCATGTATCGAAGGCAGCCGCATTAGACATTGCCAACCATTTTTGACCATCCTCAAACATTCCTGAACACTCCATGTATGGCATATTTACTTACGTTTGGATTATTTCATAGGTGCATGTTGGGCATACACATATCTATGTATGCACAGTGGATTTATTTGCCGTAATCACATGGAGCATCCGGGATTGTCAACCAACAGCGACCATTCTTAACCATGGACAACCATTCTAAACCATACATTGCGAACCAATATTACAATTCTTAGCCATCAGTTAATAATCAGTTGACCATGAGCAAGCCATCAGTTTACCATCAATTACCCTCTGGTAAACTAACCTGGGAACCAAAAATCGCCATTTTGAAATAGCAAAACCAGTTTGAATTTGAATTAACGTCTTTCCACACCACCAGATTAGTTTGCCAGAGTGCAACCCTCAGCTCCCTCCCTGGTTTCACCCACAAAAGCATCCTGCAACTGGCTGGAAGGGCTAGTTGAGCAACGTCACCCGAGGTGTCGCGTGTGAAAGGCTTCAGACCGGTGCTGCCGCACACCATGGACCCCACCAACTTGTACATCAAAGGGCTGCCCTCCAATGCCGATGAGTTGCTTGGAGATCGGATGGTGGGTGATGGCTGGCTGGTTGGTAGGGAGCTGCGGCTGGAGGCAGCAAAAAAAACTTGATAGCCCTTTGAAGGGGGAGCCAGGCCAGGATTGGCCACCCAGGAGTGCCCGTTTTCACCAAATGGTAGGATGGTGGATTGGTTGGTTGCATGGTGGGTACTTTGGTTGGCTAAGTATGGTTCACTAATGGCTGATTGATGCTTCATGATGGTTGATTGATGATTGATGGTTGATGGATGGTCAATGATGATTTGTAAGACAATGATGATTTGTAAGACGTAAGATGGTCCGGTTTTTCAGCCTCCTGAGGAAATGGTGTGTGTGCAACTGGTTGTTCCACCATGGCCTCAGGGATGGGAGATTCAATGATATCCTTGTTGTTGTCGGTGGTGGCAGGTAACCTCCAGTCAACAACTATCACAAGCCATCATTGTCATCAACCATCATGGTCGGCTATCCTTGCTGCTTGCAGCAGTCTTTCTTGCTATATATCTCTCTTGTTCTTCCAGATTCTTCCATCACCCACCGTCAAAATCAGCCCTCTCTCTTGTTCTCGTGGTTTTCAAAGGTCCTTCCCTCATTGTTACCAGCTGCTTGCAAGTCGTTCTTCACCACCCCCCAGCGCATCATCCATCTCCTCAATGCGTTTCATGAGCCAAGCACTAAGCCCCAACCAGAAGCCACCATTGCCTCCACCAATCATGGTTAGTTTGTGCATGTTAGCACTGGCTAACAGATACCAATGTTTGTTCGCCATGATAATGGTTAATCATAGGCGTCATAGTGACCATTCCTAACCTCCATGGCTTGATTGCAATGGAGAGTGAGGGAGAGACTACTAATCGCCATTCACCGGTACTATACGCATCGTTCACCATCACTAACCATCACTAGGCCATCGTGAACCACTACGACACCCAGCAATCTTCAACCTCACCACCATTTCAATTTCCTCTCCGCCACTACCCTTCACCACCATTCCTCAGGTCACCACTAACCTTCACCACCATCAATCCCATTTCCATCACCAAGCTACCTTAGCCACCACCAACCATCATTGGCCACCCCCAATTCACCATCAATCTCACCACCATTCCTCCCATCACCAAGCAATCCTTAACCTCACCATTGCCCTTCATCACTTGTCTCACTTGCATCACAGCAACAAGGCTCACCACGACTCCTCCACTTCCATCCCACCCTCCCAACCGACAAGGATCCCACCCCCCCCAACCTCAGGCTCTATCTCTACAGCATCTTCTCGCCCTTCGGTCCCATCCAATCGGTGCGTCTGCTGAAAGACGCCATGACGGGCGTCTGCACGGGAGCCGCGCTGCTGAAGTTCGGCATCACCGAGGATGCTGAGCTCGCCATCCGGACGCTGTCCGGCAACAAGCTGCCGGATGGTGCCCTGGCCGCTGGGGGTGGTGGGTATGGTAGGTGCCTGGCTGGGGATGGCTGGGGATGATGGGTGGGGAGCTGGTTGGTGCCTAGAGGTATGGCTGGGGATTGCTGGTGGTGCTTGGTTTGATGGCGATGGTGGGTGGATGCCTGTGAAAAGTGGCAGGTGAAGTGGGGTGCTGGTGAACTGGTCGATCTGAATGATACCATCACTGATCGCAAATCACCAACGGATCTTATCCAGTGCAGCCATGACAAGCATCTCTATGCTCAAATCATCATTAATTAGCCAGCTTATCCACCATACTTGTGAACCACTAGTGAACCAGCTTATATCATCAATTGACCATCTACTACGGGCTTTTAATCCACCTTTTCACCCATGGTTCTTGAACATCCTCAAAGCCACTACAAAAACTATTACTGTTGGTTATTGTCCGCTATTATCAATTATAGCTGGTGGATACAAACCCTTTAACGCCATATACAATTTTTATCACCCCCTCTTCAAACCTCATATCAAACCCATACCAAATCTGCAAAACCGATTTTGAAACCTTGTGAAAAAGATGTTAAAAAAAAGCATCAAACATCATCAGGCCCCCCCCTCCCCACAGCGCAAAAACCACCACCTCCATGGAGTCCCCAGGTGTGGTGCTGGATGTAACGGTGAAGACCGTGAGGTCGTAGCGTGGTCCGTCCGTTTCCCACGGATCTTTCGCGGTGGAAGGACGTGAAAAGCCGTCGGAGCTCGCAGCCGTTTCAACGGTGGGAGGGCTGGGATTGGAACGCGGGTGGGGCATTGAGGGGTTCAACCATTTTTCACAGGGTGATAACTGTATGAAGGCTAGGGGTACCAACTAGTAAGTTATGTTGTAAGCTGCGATGGCATGGATAGTCCCGGATAGGGAACTCACAATTATTGCCATAAATGACTGTTAGTTGATTTGGGGGTACCCGTATTTTGAGAAACCACCAGATGTGAAAGGAGAATAAGATGTTTGTGTCCGCATGTGCGATCACCGAGGGTTGACATGACAACAACCATATCCCGCGCAATGGCAGCAGCATATACACCAACAACATGCACAACAACCCAAACGTAAGCGCAAAAACAAGCAAAAAAGACTGATACTGTACCAACACTTTGACTCTTCGGGGTATTATTTCTTTCCAGCTTTTCTCAATTCTGCCGTCCGCTGAGGTGCGAAAGAAGGGCATGGTCGCATGTTTTTCTGGGAGGTTGGCGCAGCGCATTTGGATGCATTTGGGAACAAGTCGTGGTGACAACCTATGACAGACCTGGGCCCCAGTCCCTGGTGATGTGGTGGAGTAGCCCGGTAGCCCTCAAGGGGTCGGCATGGGATATGAATTTTAAGAACCATTCATATGCAAGAACTCACCAACCATAGCGGGTGAATGATGGTAAGTCATGGAAAATAAGCGTTCATGCTATTCTCATTGTACATAACCGCCACCAAGATTCATGATGAACACCGCATTGAGCTCATTGAACCATCAACATCTTCCATGGTTGAATCATGGGTGCCGGCAGCCAGCTGCACCAGAGCTGCATCACTAACCATCATCAGCTGGTGGTCAAGAGGTAGCTGCTGCTGGAGCCAGGGGGGTATCCCGGCCACTCGCCCTGTAAAGGGTGAGCTAAAGGTGTTTCAAGGAGTGGCGGTTCACCAAATGGCAGACTAATTCACAAGTGCATGGATCATGATCATCATCATTTGCAATTTGCATCATCATCCTGCTCCTCATCATCATATCTATCATCCTCATCAAAAAAACATCACCAACCATCAACCATCACCACCATCGACGATCAAGCACCAACCATCATTTTCATCATCATCTTCATCTTCATCTTCATCATCATCATCATCATCATCATCATCATCATCATCATCATCATCATCATCTTCATTTTCATCATCATCATCATCATTATCATCATCATCATCATCATCATCATCATCATCATCATCATCATCTTCATCATCATCATCATCATCATCATCATCATCTTCATCTTCATCTTCATCATCATCATCATC
>VSDK01023436.1:41242-57076 GCA_009767595.1 Symbiodinium kawagutii
CATCATCATCATCATCACCATCATCATCATCATCACCATCATCATCATCATCACCATCATCATCATCATCGTCGTCGTCATCATCATCTTCATCTTCATCATCATCTTCACCATCATCAGCTTCATCATCATCTTCATCATCACCATCATCATCATCATCGTCGTCGTCATCATCATCTTCATCTTCATCATCATCTTCACCATCATCAGCTTCATCATCATCTTCATCATCACCATCATCATCATCATCGTCGTCGTCATCATCATCTTCATCTTCATCATCATCTTCACCATCATCAGCTTCATCATCATCTTCATCATCACCATCATCATCATCATCGTCGTCGTCATCATCATCTTCATCTTCATCATCATCTTCACCATCATCAGCTTCATCATCATCTTCATCATCACCATCATCATCATCATCGTCGTCGTCATCATCATCTTCATCTTCATCATCATCTTCACCATCATCAGCTTCATCATCATCTTCATCATCACCATCATCATCATCACCATCATCATCATCATCATCATCATCAACATCTTGATCATCAACCATCAACCACTATCAACCTTCATCATCACCATCCATGCGCACCTGCGCTGCCAAGATTGCTCAAGGGGTCCGCCCCTGTCCGGTGCGCACCGGTGCGCCCCGCGCCCTTGGCGCCCCCGACCCACAACGAAGCAAAGAGCCTCGGAGCAGCAGCTCAGGGGTTAAGAGCCAAGAATGATATTACAAACCCATGATGTGGTTAAATGATCCTTTATAATATAGTGGTTCATGATATTCTTACAATCGATTGTAGTTATTAAAGAATGAGGTTTATACTCATGATATCCCATGATGACTATAGTCTATTAAGTTGGTTACTATAATCCATTATAGTGGTTTAAATATTTTGGGTTGATACTAGTTCCAATTGTCAAATTTCCATGGCCATGAGGTTTGTTCCTCCGGCCTGTTTGCACGGTCGATAATAGGGATTGAACAAATTGATTATTATAAACCACTATTTTTCTGTGGTTAAGAATCAAGAATATAATCAAGAAAATAATGGTTGAAAATAGTGCGGTTAAAGAAAACTGGTAGGTTTAATGAATAGTTGATAATAGGATTGTTGGACCAGGTATAATGAAAAGTTAATAATAGTAAACAATTAATGTGTGAGTGGATTAGTAGTTAAACCCTGTTATTAACCAACAATTTATTAGCCAACATGGGTTAATGGGTTGATCAATGACTAGTTGATAACAGGGGATCATAGAATAATTAATGGAATCCAATAATGGAGGTTGATAGGGTTTAACCCCCAGAGTAGTTAATTTTAGGGGTTAAGTCATAGAGGTGAAATAGAACAATTCGGGAAATGAATCAATAAGGGGTTGAAACCAGCAACCCGTACTGTAGGGATCAACAATCTAGTGATTGGGGTCTAGTAGAAGATTGGAGTCATAGTCACAGTTGTTAATAGTAGCCTCAAGAACGGTCAATGGTGACACCACTCTGTTTTGATTTTGGAAGCAGATGAAACACATCATCAAGCATCGTTTGCCTAGTTGAGGGACCATGCATTAAAGCAGCCATGTCGCGTGGTTTTCGCAAAAAGAATGCCCATCAATCAGAAAGCTCTGGAGGTTGCACAGCCCCTAACCTGTCACAGGCATTCTGGGAACAGCCACAGTCATGTGAAGGGTTCCCAAGGGCTCCACCGTCCGAGGTTTCGGACGTGCACATCACGGCAGTCGCGGCAGTGAAACGCGATGAAGGCGGGGATCAACAGGGGAAGGGTATTGGCCGATCCAGCTGGCTGCTGGGAGGGGGCCATGAGCGGCTCGCCAGGGCTGTGCCGGTCTGGCCCCAAAAAGGGGACCATATGGTCAGCCATATCAATCATGTTTCTTTTGAACATTATCAACAAGATCAATCATTACTTAAGTCACCACAAGTTACAATAGTGCTGGACCATTGCAAGTCACAAACAAGGCCAGTGTAACCATTGGTTACACTTGCTACCATCATATTTTCCACATTGCTAACCAAGCAACCCATTTAGTTGAACATTGTCAGCCATATCAATCATTATTTCAGCAATCATGTCAATCATTCTTTCAAAAATCATATCAATCAATATCAGCCCATTTCTTACAGTGTTAGGCCACTGTAAGTCACCTATCAATAGCTAACCTATCAATCAGTACGATTCGAACATTACCAACCATTATTTGCCATGAAGGTTGACATGATTGTTGGTCATGATCCCCTATTATGAACCATTATTAACGGGTCTCCCTTATAGAAATTGTAAAAAACTTTTTGTAACTTCTTAAACCCCCCTACAACCTCCTATGGTCAACCCTGTTGTTCAACCATTGGTAGCCCATTCCCACGTCGCAAGGCCTTGGCCTTCGCAGCTTTCCTGCTGCCTGTGCTGGCGGCCAAGTGGCCCAGGACAGTGCGGGTCATGGGGTAGGGCTGGAGCTGGAGGATGGTCCCACTGAGCAACCATGGTGGTAAAGGGATATAGCCATGTAAAATAAAGGGTCCAGGGTATGTAAGTTAGTTACCATGGTAAATGAGGGTAAAATAACCGTGTGAAATAAGAAGAAGAACCGTGTGAAATAAAGGAGAGAGAGAGAGAGAGAGAAAATAGTTTAGTTCCCATGGTAAATGTGATAACTATGTAGCTTAGTAACCTTGGTACGTAAGAGATGTAAGTTGCTAACCTGTTCTGATGATCATCCTGCTAAGCCACATCCATTCGTATAGCAGGGAGGGCATAGGAGGCATGGTCGTGATAGATATATCATGGTTGGTGTAGTACGGATTTGCGCTTATGTATAAGAAGTAGCCGTTCCCATGGTAGGGAAGTATAGCTTGGATGATCACTATGGCTACTTAGCTACTTGGTTATTAGCCACGGTTACGGTACAACCTAGTTATCAATGATATAGCCGCTCATGGTAGTTACTGACCATAGTCACGAGCCATTTACCAAGTGGGACGATCATGCAAGTAATCACAATGGCTAAAGGATGCTACAGGATTTTTTAGATGGTGAGCTTATGGTTGAATCAAGCGGAAATATTGGATAGTCACCTTGGGTTCAGGATGGTTAGATGGTTCGATGGTAAGTATCATTTCCAACCAACCATTTCCTGAGCCATCTAACAATCCCGAACCAGGGTTAGACATGTTTTGATGGTTAGCTATTTCTAGTAGTAAACTCATAAACCAAGCATTTTGGGCTCACTGATACTTAATCATTATAAACCACCTAGTGGTCAGATGGTTAGATGGTTTCCCAACCATTTTGGGCTCCCCTGTCTTGAGAAACCACCATTTGCCAGTGCACCATGGCTGTATCCTCCCGAAAGTTTCAACCTTTCCCTGGGCTTCCGACCTGCCAGGAGCAATAGTCTGGGCAAGGCACGTTCAATGCGGGTGGTTGAGCCGAGGGACAGGTGGCCGCCGTCGGCGAGTTCTTTGGAATTTCATGAGTGGTTGAAAATGGTTCAGCTTATGATTTTTTCATTTTTCATGAAAATGATATTCGACAATTGTATGTGAAAAATTGTTTTGTTTGTTTTTCCACGAAAGAAAAGTTTATTTTTCATCAGCTGAACCATTTGAACCATTTGTCATTGAACATTTGATCAAGATTGTTCAATTATACCAGCAATTAAGCCAAAAAAAGAATGGTTAAACCAGAGAGATCTTGCTGGTAGCGAGAATGGTGAAGAATGGTTCATTCATGATCGGTAGTGGATTAGTAATTGTTGATCGTGATGATTTTTTCTGGGATGTTGTGGGCAATGAAAATGGCAATTGTCATTACACTCCGGCAATCTAACATATACAACATTGGAAAATCACCATTCCCACTAGAAAATAAACTGTAGATTATCCATGTGCCTTGCCGTGTGCAATTAACAGCGGGTAGTTCCTTTCAGTGAGAATCAGGAGTATTGACAAATCTTAGCACTACAAGATTGCCACCATACTAGCGATACAAATATAGCCATGGGAACCCATGGCATCAGCACGCAGCATGGCCAGGCCTCCCTGTTGGCCACTGACCGACACGGCCGACGGAAGCAGTCGATGACTCAGAAACCAGACCAGCCGCAGTGGGTGATAACGCAGGCACTGGTAAAAAGTCACTGGTGAACATGAATGGCTGTGGGTCAATATTAACCAACCAATCATGAGGAATATTCACCAACAATAGTAGGGAAAACAATGGTTAATGATAGGGGGCCCAGGGGTACACGGTTTTGACCCACTGTCGAATTTGATGATTCACCACGCATTAAGACATGTTAGAAATGATGATTCTAGTTGGTGAACAATACTTCAAAGCTCACGTGAACATGGATTTTGTCATTATGCGTCATGAGCGTGCTGATGAGGGGGTTTGATTACTGGTGATGATTCACCTTTAAAATTGCTGGTATGCCCCATTATCATCACTGATTATTCTTGACAGTTAATGATACTTGACGGCTAAAAATGATTGATAGTTGAACACCATGAATAGCCTTCCAAGTCTCAATTCCTCAACAATGAAGCATTATTGAGCACAGCTGGTAATCAAATAGTAATACTCCAAGTAGTCAATACTCAGTACTGACTCAAAACTCCACTTCACCAGCCATGGATTATCCACTACACTCTGGTAAACTTAGATAGCAATGGAAAATCACCATATTTTGTAGAGAAACCCCGGGAGACCATCACTAATTGGTGAATTTTCCAGCCAGCCATGTTACCAAAGGGTAACCATGGAGTAAATACGAACCATGGAGGTTCATCAGCCTCAGGCTTGATGGCTTCACGCAGCCATCCACTGGGTGCCCGCGGCAAAGGTTTCCGGGTTGCCCCGAGAACCAGTTTCCTTCCATCAACGTCACCGTCCAAGGCATTGCAACTTGGCGAGCTCATGGCCGGTGTTGTCACCATCCTTGGTTAACCCCATCATGCCTGAAAGATTTAGCCATTTAACGCACTTACCTAAGAAAATTGTTGGTGACGTGACTGTTGTCACCTTACTTGGTTGGTGATATAGTTCATCATGAGTGGGTGATTGAGCTGATCACTGGGTGATTGAGCTCGGGTTAATGCCGTAGAAAATTGTTCAGCCATGCATGAACCAACAACTGTCACCATTGATGTGGTGTTTGGATATGAAATGAAACATGATTTGCTGGGTGATTGGCACTGATTGCTGAGGCATGCTCAAAGTTGCCAGCCATTCTGTAACACTGAGCAATCATCATCAGCAGCAATGATAAACTGTCCAATTATTAGCAACCAATATCACAACATCATCAGCAATGATATCTTCCCAAACACCTATATCCTCCAATCATCAACAAAAACCGATACCTTCCCAAAATTGGTGGCCTTTCTGGCGAGCTATCGATTTGCCTCTCACTGCGTGGCTGGTTGTTGCTTCCTTGTTGGTGGTCATCCTCATATCGTGCACCTTTTTTAGACTATTTTGCCCGGAAAAAAAACAGTCAGAAACCATTAGACAAATCCATTATTGCACCATTTCCAACCAATATTCATTCATCACTAGCCAAGATAGAACCCTTGATCAACCTACCATTCTCAAGCCAAAACCCCCATGGTTTCCCATGGATTCCCATGGCATTTCCCACCCGTCGCTTCCCACGTGGCTTTTCCCAGTGGCCGCACGTGGCTGCGCCGAGGGCTACCACGAAGACGTCCTGCCAGCAGCTGAGCTTCAGAAGCTGCAGGAGCAGCTGGCCGGGCACCCGGAGCCTTGGATGGTCCCCACGGGGAGAGGGGTGGCGGTGCATGTGGGAAGGGTTGATGACTGATGGTGGCTGATGATGGCTGTTGGTTGGGAGGTGCTTGGAGCCGTCCGCTCCACCTTTTGAAGGGCGTTTAAAAGAAGAGCGAGGCCAGGAGCTACCAGGAGGGTTCGAACCGAATGCTAGGTGAATGATGACGGTTGATCAATATATGGATGTCCCATGATTGGTTAGTGATGCTTTTTGCTGGGCAAGGGGTTTAAATCATGGCTGGCACAGGTGCTGATGATGGGGTGCCGGTGTGCAGGGGCCCAATTCTTTCTGACTTGCTGAATTGTTTTAGTCTTCACCGAGTGGAGCACGTACAGCAACGGGGGCGAAGAAATAGAGATAAGCGGAGTGAATGTGAAGTACGTAGAGATTCATCTTGCAACGCACCACCTCTACCCACCTCCACCCACCACCTCCACCCCCCACCACCGCTCCTAGGATTGGAGCATCGGAAAGCCCTGGGTGCTGAGCCTCACCGCAGAGTCTCTGGACTCCGTGGACCGAGAATTTGGCTTCGCAGGCGGCGAGGGCTTCATGGTGCCCTGGCAGCAGTGGCTGTGGCGCAGCCAAGGGGTTGGCCATGGCATGGTCAGTCACCATGGTGGGGTAGTCATTGGTTAGTCATGGTGGGTTGAGGGGCTGATTAATGTTGGTTAATTAAGTTAATTAATTGATGTTTAATCATGGCTTTGGATGATTTTGATGATTTGGTTGGTTCGAGATGGTTGGTGTTGTTTTTATACCATTGGTTGCGGAAAGTTGCGTAATTCCATGACTCTGAATGAATGCTCCTTACACCTACGATGGTAGGTGGTTGGCGAACTATCTATTACAGCCTCTGGCATTTCGGAGCCAGGCGGAGGTAGGGAGTATCTAGTGCTAGGTGAAGTGATGATTTGGTTGGTGGAACTCTGGCAGGTCATGACAGGTCAATGATGTTCATGATGGTGAATGATGGTCCATGATGGCTCCCGGGGTTAACACCTGGGACGCTGGTTGAGGGGTTCAGGGGTCCCTTCATGATGGTTGATGATGGCTCACGGGTTGACGGTTTCTCGAAAGGACGGTATTGCAAAACCTGGGATGAGAACGATCATTGGCCATGATACGTCAGGATTCCAACGCTCCCTGAAAGGTTGAGTCTTGTGCATGACATTTATACCCGCGAACTACGTGTTTCACCGCTGGGCATGGGTCGCTAGCAGAGGCGCCCGAACTGGCGGTTCCCACTGCCATATATGTTTCAGATGAGAATGCTGAAGCATGGGATCATCATTCCAACTCACCCCATATCATCCCCCATCCCTTGGTCAAACTTGGGTCATTCTCAGCTCCCCAACTCCCCACCAGCCCCCCAGCTCCCGAGCCCACCCACCCCACCCCCCAGGTCTTCAAAGTGCCCAAGAGCAGCGTGGGCACCGAGCTGGTGGTCTCCGACCAAGTGGAGTCCCTTGCGGAGCACACGCGTCTGGAATACCGCGGCAGCGATCCCATCACGGCACGTCAGGCGGTGAAGCTCAGCAACATTTGCCTCAGAGCCTTGGTGGATGAAGCGGTCACTGGGGCACCTGGAGTCCCTGGAAGTCAGCTGCGAAGCCATGGTGGTTGGGGGGCCTGAGCTGGGCTTGAAGCCATGAAATTGCTGCTGGAGTGTGGGCAGTTATGCCATGTTGTGCATATATGAGCTGGAACTATGGGTGTTGAATGAGTTATACAATGGGTTTGAGATGTTCAAAGTTCATTGGCGCCAGTGAATTCTGGTTGTATCGTGCAGGCTCCTCTAGTTCGTTCATAGCGGTCCATGGTGAGTGATGTATATACATGTTGGTTAATTCAATATATTTGATACCAACCAATTATCACCTACTGATATAACCATTAACCAACTACTGACAAATGATTAACCATATCAACCAAGTACTAGCCAACTCCTGTCCAGATATCAACCAACAAAATTCTGATCAGCTCTTTAATGATGGGCAATAATATCATTTGCTTACTACTATTAACCAACTATTAACCAACTAAGTTATGACCATCAAACAACTAACCACTAACCATCAGCCATGAATGGATGTTGGTTACCACTATCGACCAACTATTCACCAACCATTCACCCATCATTTCCTCAGCCATGGCTGTGCTCACCCCATCCACACCCCAGCACCATGGCACCAGGACCCATGACCTGTGAGCACTTCTTCACCAAAAGCGGTGCCGAAATGTGCAGCGACGACCTGTGGAAGCGGAAGCCGCACCCCGAGAGCCGCACAGGACACACCAGGCGCGGTCACCACGTGGTGGGGCTGGGGGGAGCAGCTGGGAGGTACCAAGGGGTGGAATCCTTACCACCGGCTTGTGATTCTATAGGGATATACTTGACTGCACAAGGTGGGCCCCCCTGGTTATAAGTTGATTAACAAGCCATTTAACTATATAGTATATATCTTCCATAACTGGTAGTTACCCTAGTTATAAGCCAAGTTAGCAAACTAAGGGGGCCCACCTTGTAGGGGTTTTACCCGTTGATAGTGGTTAATCATTTGACGGCTGTGTGCTCGCCTTTAGCTTCCGGCTGAGAGGGCGATGGAGAAGAGAAGAATCAGGGATTAATAACCAACAACAATGCTAAAATAACTTGATCATGTTGAGATACTTGATTATTCATTTGTTCATAGTGGTCACTTTGTCTTCGTAGTTTGCACTTTGGAATTCGTTTGTACTAGCCTGGTTTTTCAGGGAATGAAACTTGACTATATTTTCGGCAGGTGTGCGGTCACCTTCATTTTGTGTGCGTAGATTCAAAAATTGTATGAACATAGGCGGTACGTAGATTTGATTCTGTTTTCTGGATGAACCTGCGGCATCATACGGTGTGAAGATACCAATGGGTATTTGGTTGGGTGGGGTGGTTGGCTTGTTGGATGTTTCTGTATGTTTGCTGTTGCCCATCCTGGCAATCAGCAATATCGTATGATGGAATCAGCCATCGTGCAGGATCAATGCTGGGTTAAGCTGAGGTGCTACGAAAATTTTGTCAGCCACACTGCAATCCTGTTGCCATTTGGTGGTTTCTTAAATTTGAGAACCACAATAACGGTCATTTATACCCATAAAAAAATACCTTTTTTAAGAAACACCGTTTTTAAAGAAACATGCTTTTTTTGCACGCATAGATCCGTAGATACTCGTACGACAAGGATATTGCGTATAATGATGTGAAGCCATAGCCTCATATCCCCAACCATTCCTCAAAACAAACCCCATGAAAAAATGGAGAAAAATCATGGGATGACCCTCAAAAAACAAATCTATTTGGGCATTTTGGTGGGAAAACCTTCGGAAAACCTATGGAAAACCCATGGACAAACTATGGAAAACCATAGAAAACCCATAGAAAACCCATGAAAAAACATGGAACCGCGGAAAACCCACGGAAAACCCATGGAAAACCCATGGAAATCCATTGGAAAACCATTGGAAGACCCATGGCAAACACATCGGAAAACCTTTGGACAACCTATGGAAAACCACGCCATTTCCGTTGGAGCACCCCTGTGGACCTGCCAATTCGTGCAAGGGCCAGCTGCTGCGAAAAGATCCGCTGCGTCGACTCGGCACCCTGCGAGCCAAAGACCAAGTATGACAAGAGGCGGGGCGGCATCAGCTTGACACATGGGGTTGCCCATGGTGGTACTTACTACTCTTTGGTCAACCAACATGGCCATGGAAAATCCATGATAAGTGGATACTATTGCAGGTTTTTTCCAATGAACTGGTGGATTTTCCATTGCCATGTTAGTTTACCAGAGGGTCAATAGCGGCAGCGATGGGAAAACCAATGGAAACGTCCATGGTGGTACCCCTTAGGCAATCAATAGGAGCCCGAATTCTTGGAAAAAGCACCAGTTTTGGCCGTGGTGGCATCCCCTTAACCAGTCCATTGTGGGATCACACGGGTTTATGCATAGCCTTGGTGGTACCCCTGAAGCAGCCAAGTTTATAGTCACTAGTTGTAGGGAAAACTCCAATGGAAATCGGCTTTAGGGACACACCATTGATGGACAAACCCTTGTGTCACATCATGTTGCGCCTTTCTAAAGTTTCCATCAGATCTCTACCTAGTTGGTGTGTTCGAACATTTTTCATTTTCACTAGTATTTCCAAATGATTGGTTAGTTGACTCATATTCTTCAAAGAGGTTGAAACCCACCAACCAGCTATTTATCAACATCATCCCTTGTACTGCTACCTGTCTCGGGAGAATCGTCCTAACGGCTGGAGCTTACCCACTGACCTCCTAAGCATTGTTCCTCATCCAGCGTGGTTACTCAACATGATACATGGGACTGGCGCCGCAGGTGTGAACCTATCCGCTGGCAATCTAACTGGGAAGCCAAAAATCACCAGGTGTAAATATGTAAACCATCATCCATGAATGGTGAATTTTCCATTGCCAGGTCAGTTTACCAGAGTGTAACCCCAGGTGGATCTTCCAGATGTTTTCGGGGAGAGCAATGAGATGATAGCCCTGCTGACACTTCGGGAGTTCAAGGCTTCCAAGGGCGATGTTTTTTTTTCCAGGGAGTCGTATGGCGCTTCAGGCCCGACTATGCCGAAGTATTTGGGAGCAAGCCCCTGGACTGATGCGGGCTCACCTGGTCGAGAGTTGATGCTGGTAGTGGTTGATGATGGTTAGTGGGGGTTGCTCACGCTGCATGGTGATGACAACATGGAAAAATCTGGACCATGAACAGTTTTCCACGCAGGGTTTTTGTGAAGGGTTCATGGCAGACCGAGAGTTTTGCGTTGTTGAATGGGAAGAGCCCGCAGCCGACTACGATTTTCCAGCCAAGTCGTATCTCGCGAAGGGACCCCCAAAAAGACTAAGAGTTGCAAAATGGCCAGATGTCAGAGAAATCAAGCCATGGATTGAGAAAGGCGCGTTGAATTCCCAAGGGGCGCTATTCTGTGTGAAATCATCACTTCGTGGGGGTATCCCAATACATCAGTGTTATTCCGATGAACCCTGGAGAGGGGTTGGGGCCTCTGTGGGTTGGGGTATGGTCTTGGTTCTGCAGCGTGCTTGAGCTTCCCTCAATGCCAGCCACCCCGTGGCAAAATGCTCCCAATGGAATCATCGACACAAGTGAATCAATGCCAAGATGTTCATTCCAAACAGGCCTGATAGCCCATTCTTGACCCACGGATGTATGCGATGTTAATCCCAACATCAGCCTTCCCGAAGCCAGCCATGTCATGGTTTGCCAAGCCCTGAGGCCTGACCAATGCTGTCTCCCCAAGCTGTGCAAGAGCAGCATTTGCAGCGGCAGGGGCAACGTCCTGGGCAGCACCGAAGAGGAATGCTGTTCCCCCAAAGACTGCGACGATTTCACCTGCAGCGGCAAGTTCGCCAAGAAGCCCAAGAGGTCCGGGGGGCACCAACAGCACAAACCCCTTCCAACCACTGGGTGGCCGCCATTTTTGTTGGAAGCAAGCTGTATGGCTGTGCACTTGGGGGAGCTAGGATCCGTTGAGGTATCAACCGTTGGGGAGCTTGGCTCAAGCTGATGATATACTTCCCCATGGTGAAAGATCACAGCTGGATCATGTTGTGCCCATCACTTGGGTCCACTGTTGCTGCTGCTTGTTCTTCCATTGCCGCGATATGCCGACCATGTCCCGGACATGGGTGCTGCGGTAGGTTGGGTGCAGATGGTCGACCAGTTCTACAGCAGGGCAGCACAGATGAGGAATGCTGCGAGCCCTTGTCGTGTGCCGTGGCGTGCGATGACTGCGCCAGATGCTTTGACGCTGCACTCCCCAACGGTTTGTTCACCACAGTCAAAACAATGCTTTGAAACATGGATCTGAATTCTTAATTCTACGTGATGTTAACTTAAATCAGCAATTGGAATCACAACAGTTTCTGATTATGATCATCATTAGAATAGTACCTTAATCATGTTTACGATTGCGGGATGGTATGGGATGGTATAGTCATTGCCATTATCATACCGTTGGAGGGTGCACCAAGCTGCCTCATGACAAGCCTCCAGGCATGGTGGGAATTAACCCCAACAAATTGGCCTTTACCGTTGAGTACACCAAGCTGCCCCCATGACACCAGGCAAGCACGTGAAATGCGATGCCACGGACCAATGGGTGAAGAATGCCAGCGCTACCGTGGGAAGCACACTGGAGGAGACCTGTCCAGATGATCAGTACCAAGGTGCTTGGTCAGGTGATCTGTGCTTATCTCAGGGTTCCTGGCAGTGGGTTGGGAGCGATGAGTTTCCCCAGGGGTACCCAGTGCTACAAGCTGGGCCCCCAACCACTTCTAAGTTGGGTTATAACCCCTATAACTGGCAGTTTACCCTAGTTAGATTAGTCATAAACCAAGTTATAAGTGGTTGGGGGCCCACTTTGTAGCCCTTTATTTCGGGGGAGCCAGGCCAGGAGCGGCCCCAGGAGGTTTCTCATGACTGCCCCTGCAGCTGCGGCAGGGCTGCTGCACCCCGCTGTACTGCACGAAGCACAGCTGCGAACCCGCCACGCAATGGGAGAAGGATCCGCATGCAAAGCTGGGAAGCAGCGACTTGGTGGAGCTTAGAATGCTCGGTGGAACGGTTGTTGGCCATGGGTATTTAGTGATGATTGGTTGGTTGATGATGGTTAAAGCTTGATGGAATGGTGATTAAAGATGGGTCAATGGTCAGTAAAGGTTGGTGAATTGTGACTAAGTGCTGGTGAATGGTGATTAATATTTGAAGAATGGTTTGAGAAGGGCCATCATTCAGAATGATTAAAGCTTGGTGAATGATGTTGGTTCATAGCTGGTTCAGAATGGTTAAGTATGTTTGATGGCGCTCAAGTTGATGAGATGATCGTTTATGATGGCTGATGCTGGCGGAGAATACCAGATGCCAACAGCTTAGACATCGTTGCCTCAGGAAGGTCCCAGGTATCGATGGGACATTCTTTAGGCAGTGTGTAGCCAGCATTGTTAGCTATTAACTTTCCAGTGGTCATGTTCCTAGCCAATAGGTATTTTGTTTACCCTATGACATTTAATTCATGGCCAATTGCAAGCTGTTCACCATGATTCTTATAAGCTACTCATTTTAGTGACCATTTGTGAATATAAGGGTTTGGAGACTGGCTACGACTACATGTACTACGCTCATGGGTTTTGATAAAGGATGGACAAATTTGTCATGGATTTTCTCGTGGGCGATCACCCATAGCAGCTATGTAATGAGTTTACCAACAACTTTGCTAAGATGGTCTTTTTCAAAAAAAAGATGTTGCTCCGTGAGTCCATCAGCCATAAGGTGCCCTGGGTTGCCATGTTTGCCATGGCAACCAGTGGAGTCCCAGCAACCTCCAGGGGGATGCGCCATCCTCAGGTAACCCATCCTGTTGCAAGCCCAAGTTCTGCAAGGACTTCACGTGCCAGAAAGGCTTCACCCTAAGGCGCTCAGCGATGCCAAGGGGTTGGGCCCAGGTGCTGCGCCAGGGGTCAAAGGCTTGGGCGACTGCCCTGGCGACGGTTGGTTGGTTGGGGGCATGAGCACCACTTGGCAGCTATGAGAAGTGGGGGCTATAAATAGATCGCTACTTTTTGGGGGCATGAGTTATAACAATTCCAAGAAGAGTTTGAAGTGACATTGTAATGTTTGATGTCTCAAGCAACTATCTGGCTTTGGATTGTTGGGGGCAAACCGTTGGACCCCCCGGCAAAAAAAGTTACTATCTCATGTTGCAATTTTCCAGCATCATGATGTAACCAGCCAATGCAATAAGCATTTTCTGCTGGCTAGGCAGCTTTGGTTGCCCAGGGCAGGGTTATCAGGCACAATGTGAATGCTCTAGTCAAACTTTGTCATCAATCTCAGGATTGGTTGATGGGAAAATCTGCTTTGCAAAGCCTAGTTATAAGTTTGCTTGGGTTTCTCAGGCAAAGTTTCCCACCAATCCAGCAAATCACCGCACGGAATTCTAGGACCCTTGTTTTGCCGTTCATTGGTGAAACCGATGGAGTAAGCTCATGTAATCTTGCATAGCTGGCTGGACAATCCCGCATTTCCAGATGGCTTCACCTGTTTGGGATGGCCATGGCGAGCCAGCAAACTGGAGCTTCAATTTCCAGAGCGCAATCATCAAATTACCATCGCTGATTGATTCATCGGCCATTAAATTAGTAGACCTACCAGATGATCATTGAATAACCATCTTGGCTAACAACCAGCTTGGTCAACAACCAGTTTGGTAAGCAACCAGCTTGGTCAACAACCAGTTGGGTCAACAACCAGCTTTGTCAACAACCATTTTGGCCAAGCAACCAACCAATCATCATCCAAGCATCGAAGCACCACTGGCACAACGGCCACCCGGGCTTCGCCTGAGGGCTGGTGCCCTGCTGGCCAAGAAGCTGCTGAAGGGCAGCACCTCAGAAGAGTGCTGCGAAAAGAAGCTCTGCAGGAACTGGAAGTGTCACTTGGCCTGGGGATGGTGGCGTTTGGTGGGTTTTATAGGCATCTATAGGGTTTTATAGGGGTTATACATGGTTGTATCTATTCATAGTGGTTCATAATAGGGGATAATCATCAACTGTCAAAATCATGGGTGGTTGGTGGTGGCATCATGGGTGGTTGGTGGTTGGTTGAAATAGTCCTTTGTTAGGGGTTGATGGTGGTTCATAGTGATTAGTAATAGAGGGCGATGGTTGGTTTTATAAGGGTTATACCCATTAATAGTGGTTGAAAATCAGGGATGATCAGCAACAATAATGGTTACGCAACTAGATGAAGGCATTTGATATGGACTGGTTGGTTGAAATAGTGTTTTTTTTGGTGGTTTATACGGGTTCATAGTGATTGATAATCGATAGCAATAGGGAATGATGGTTGGTTTTATAGGGGTTGTCCCCATGAATAGTGGCTCATAGTAGGGGATAATCATCAACAGCGGTATCATGGGTGGTGGTTGGTTGGCATTTGGTTAGAACTCGTTGGTTGAAATAGTTTTTTTTTTCTCAGTAGTGGTTGATAGTGGCATTTGGCGGGTGGATGGTTGAAATATTTTTTTTCAGGGTCTGATAGTGGTTAATTAATAGTGATTAATGATCGTTAATAATAGGGCATGATGGTTAGGTTTTAAATGGCTTATACTCATGAATAGTGGTTCAAAATCAGGGGTAATCAGCAACAATAATGGTTACGCAACTAGATGATGGCATTTGGTTAGAACTGGTTGGTCAACCAGTGGTTTCTAGTTGTTCATAGTGGTCAATATAGTGGTCAATAGGCGTTTATCAACCAGTTAAGCATGGTTAACAGGGATTCCTGTAGTGGTTTTTAGTGGCCAAAAATATGTCATCGTTGTTTGTGGCTAGTAATGGTTGATAGTTTATAGTTCTTTCACGGTTTAGAATATATGATAATAAGGGACAATAGGCATCTATAGGGGTTATTCCCATTCATAGCGGCTAGTAGTAGGGGTTAATCACCAACAATAATGGTCAAGCAACTGCTAGTTGGATGGTTCATTGGATTTCTTTCTGGGTTGTAATCATCACTAGTAGTGGCTAATAGTAGGGGATATAGTCATCAGCAGGGATAGGCGCACCAAGCGTCGCCAAAATGGGTAACGGTCAATAGCATGGTTCATGACGTGGTTGATAATGGTTAGGAGTTAGCAACTATACTATAACGACTAAGAATCGTTAAGAATAGTTAACACTGGTCACTAACTAGTGACTAGTGGTTATGATGTTCAATTGTTGTTGGCAGGGGGTAATCACCAGCTTTCTGTCCACATCACAAATGCCAGCCACCTTCAGTTTAACCACCTTCACTTAAACCATCAACTGACCAACTCACCAACCAACTCAACCAACTCAACCAACTCAACCAACTCAACCACCCTTCAACCACCCTTCAACCACCCTTCAACCAACCTTCACCCCCCCAACCCTTCACCTTCAACCCC
>VSDK01023436.1:57216-93588 GCA_009767595.1 Symbiodinium kawagutii
AGCGTCGTGGTGGGTCTCTTGCGAGCATGAATGGCTAGTGCTTGGAATGGTTAATGATGGTTAGTTCATGGTGGTTAGTTAATGGCGAATGCTTAGATTAGACTGGCAACTATAGGGTTTACAACCATTGATAGTGGTTAATAACAGGGGGTAATCTCCAACAATAGTGGAATAACTAGTGATTGGTAGTGCTTGCTTAATGATTGTCAGTGAATGGTGGTTAGTCAGTGGTGGTTAGTTAGCACCATTGGTTAAAAGCATTCATGATTAGTTAGTTAAAGATGCTTAGTTAGCACCATCTTCGGGTTTTGGTTAGTTAATGACGGTTTTTCAAAAGCACGAGTAACCACATGGCTTTTGATGGTTATCAATTGGCCAATCATGGTTAGTAGCGGTGATCAACTCGATGGTGAAGTTCGTGGTGAATCTAGTGTTTGGGGATGTTTGGCGTATAGTAGGGGTATAGTAGGGGTCAACAATGGATATTCACTATGGTGAAACAAAAGCAACAACTACTATATAATACTTCAAAAATGGTAAATGATTCTTAAATTAATGTTCCACCCTAAGCATTAGACTCGCCATTTTTAAATCGACTTTCATGACCTTAACCATGGCTGGTTGATTTCAACCACTGATGCCCAGCCACCAGCGATGTTGCTCCAGGAGTGTTGTACCCCCATCGCCTGCAGCAACGTCGACTGCGTCCCCGAGTCATTGTGGTCTCCCAGTCCCTTGGAGCAGCTGCCGGTGGTCCACGGCGGCGGACGTGGGGGTTGCCCCTGTGGGTAAGCCACCGCAGTGGTCGCCATGGAAAGCTGTGGATGTAATTGATGATGTAATTGATTTTATTTCATGCTATTCTATTATTACTAATTATTTCTAATTTCATGATATTTATTTTTATTTTTTAGCATTTTGGCTTCACTTGTGATGATGGTACTTGTGATGGAGCACCTTGAGCTTGTTGATGACAGGTTCAGGAAGAAGGAAACAGCTGTGCGCTTTGGTTCGCTGATGAGAAATGGGTTTCGGTTCGTTCTCGGCTTTATGAATGGGTAACAGATGTTTTTTGACGCTGAATCTTTGGCTTGCTTCAGGTTATTACATTTTTTGTCTTTTGGTCTTGGCCTTTAATCCTTTCTGCAATGTGAATATGATTGGTAATGGTTCTTGAATGGTTGATGTTGATCGTGCTTGGTTGATTAACGCCATTTCCAAGGAGTTCTGGTAGCTGATTCCTAGAAAGTGATCCCCAAGTGGCAATAGCTATCACGCTTGGCTGGTGCTGTTGCCGCTGGTTGTTCAAAACACGGGGATGGGTCATGACCAACAAAGTCAAGAATTGGTAGTAGTGAACCCATCCCAACAGTTGGACTCACTGGTCATAGTGAATTGGGATGCAGCCCCCTGCACAGCCTCATGGATATCCGTGCATCGTGCCATGTTTGAACCCCCAATCTTGTCTCAATCCACAGGTGTTGGAAACTGATTTTGCCACAGATCAGTGGGGCTCCCGCTAATGGATGGTCCCATAGAAAGCATGCGCATGTCCGCTCAGAAGCTTCCAAAGTCCACTTGGAGTTGACCAACTGCGAGTGTTTTGGGCCGTTCTAGTGATCAACAGCATTCAAAACCCAATTGATATCCATTTATGTTGATTTTGATAGCTTCTAGTTGGTCAACGGCGAAATGTTGGCCATTCCAGTTATCAACTTGACTATTCAATTGAAATATTCAATTGACCAGGTGGATCATATTGAGTGACCACCTGCAGTTCAAGCCGCTCCGCCCAGAACCTGCTGAAGAGCTGGAAGGCGTTCAGGGCAGCACCAGCGCACAGAAACTTGTCCTGAAAAATCTGTCATCGAAAGTTGCTGCCAGTTCCCTGCAGGTTGTTATTCCAATAGCTTTGAATCAAGACATGATCAGCCGAAAGGCGCTTCTGGCCAGGTGTGTAGCTCACCGGGGCCCAGCTGGGCTCACTTAATCTAGTGGATCATGCCATTTCGCCACATGTTTCCACCTCCACAAGCGAATGCAAGGCATGAGTCATCGAACATCCAGGGACCGAATTTCGGGCACCTGCCTAGCTCAGGTGTTGCAACCCGCGCTGGTGCAAGGACTACACCTGCACGGGGGACATTCCCAAGTTGACGCTCGGCCGACTGCTTTCTGGTGGCTTCGTTGTGCACTTTGATGTGCCATGTCCATGGAATAACTTGTAAAGATGACCATGATTAGTAGCGGGGTTAGTTCAGCTACCTTTGTAGGGTGCAAAAAACCGTGGTGAAATAACCCCGGCCGTACATCCAAGGAGTGTTTTGGTTGCTGTTTGCACAGCTGTTTTGGAGCAACATGTACATGTTTGCGCGTCTTATTTTGTTGAAGAGGTGCGATGGTTAGATGAATTCATATGAATTCTATTCATTACCCCATCCTAGTTTAAACATGTTTAAACAGATTAGCTGGTTTACTCAGTGGTTGGGTTCTTTTTCTTGTCCTTCGCGCTGTTCGCCCATCGTAGTCCCCTGAGATCGCTGCCAGGAATATCTCCAGCAGCAAGTGGTTCAAGAAGGTGGATACGAACCACTTCAAATTCCGTGGCAGCACCGATGAGGAGTGCTGCCATCCCAAGTACTGCAGCGAGTGGCCTGGCTATGCCATAGCAACCACTGGAGCTATGGATCTGTTGGGGTTGGAGCTGCTGATTTGTTGGGGATTTGCCTTGGGATTTTGTTTTTTTTGCTGCCTGGAGATCTGCAAAGCAATGATGCTTCCAAAACCCAAGGCTTGTCCAACAAATGATTCGGGGATGGTGGGATGGTGGTAGCCTCCAGCGCGGCGTCAATGACCAGCCTGCTGCCATCAGGTTCTTCACTGCGTACCCTAGCAAGTACGAGCGAAAACCTGAAGATCAGCAGAAACCTAGGCCTGGAGCTGCCAAGAGCGAAGAAACTCATCATGCAGCAATGGTCATGGGCTGTCCGATTGGTTCCTACTTGGAGGAGCATCACCCTGGCTGGTGACCGGTTATTCACCATGGCTAAGGGGTAGGACCCACAGTCTAGAGCCTAACTAGCATTAACTAACCGGCTATATCCCAGTCGTATCCCCAGCATACCTCAGGTGCACATCCCAGTATGGCTTGCATGTTTTGTGACGTGCGAAGGGGGCGACCAACCAACTGGGTAAGGACAGGTACAAGAACAGAAACTACAAGGTGGGCCCCCTTAGCTAGCCTAGCTTGGCTTATAACTAGGGAAACTATACCAGTTATGGAAGATATAACTACAGTCAAATGACAAATGCCTTATTAATCAACTTATAACCAGGGGACCTACCTTGTACAGTTGCAGGACTGATTTCCGATGGTGATGGCCCCCACAGGCAAGGAAGCACCGAAGCCGAGTGCTACAATGAGTTGAAGTGCAGTGACTACTGCTGTGTTAACGACAAGTTGCAACTCAAGGAGCCCAGCTCTTCCATCGGTGAGGTGATGGTGTGTAACGGCATGGGTTGGTGATCAACCCCAATTGGCCATGGGTCAATATTAACCAACCAATTTCATGGGTGAGAATAACCAACAATAATAGGGAAACCAACTGGGTTAACAACTGTTGGCTGGTGGTTTGAAACATTTTTTAATTTTCCTGAGTAATTATTAACAATTTGTTGGTTGACTATTTTGTTTTCATAGGGGTTGAGATCACCAACCAGGTTGGTTATCAACCCCAATTCGCTGGGTACGTCATTTTCTGGGGAGCACGGTTGTTAGTGTCAGCTGCTGGTTGGAGTTTGAAACGGACGAGCCCAAGGATCAGCTCTGAGCACGCCCCAGTTTATGAACCGTTTGTAGTAATAGGCCAACCATCTTTGGGGGTTCCCTACTGTAAGAACCCCCATGTAACCATCTAGATTGAGACCTACGATGATGCCAGCCGATTGTGGGAAAGTTATAGCCTTCCAAAGGCGTCCTTTCCGAGAATAGACCGGTTGATGGTTTTGAACAGGTGGCGTTTTCCGCGATATTTAGGGATTGTTGGTTGATTAGGGGCAGCAGTTATGAAACCCTGCAGCAGTTGGTGGGTTGGGTGATGGATATTCTAGGGTGGTTGTGGTGTGAAGCGGCATGAATTGTTTCGTTTTTTGTTGGAATTCATGTCAAGATCCCATGGGTGGAAATGAAAAAGGGCAAACAATAATAAGAAAAAGCAGACCAGCCAAGAAGAGCCAAAGCAAACACAGCAAAAACGAAAGAGAGAGAGAGAGACATCAAGAAAGAAACTTCAAGGCTAAGGTAAAGAAACTCGAAGCAAACAAACAAACAAACAAACAAACCAGTCAAAGTCTTCGTTGTCACCAAAGCCAGCCACCTCTTTTGCCCGAGCTGACCCACCTCGCAGGAAAATGCCGCACAACTTCTCGGAAGCTCCGATGAAGAATGCTGTGAAGCTGCCAAGTGAGTGGCTGCCGAGCAGTGGCTGTTGGGAGGGAGCGATGAGCGGCTCGCCCTTCGGGGTATCCCGCTCTACCATGAGGGACGCGAGGCCGCCCCCAGGAGTGGCCACTGACCAAATGGTAGTAGATAGTCAATGATTAAGTTGGCGCTTAAAATTGTGATGGATGGTTGGCTGATGGTGGTTAATGACTATTAATGTTTAAATAGATGTCAATTGATGGCTACTTATGGCTAATTAACTGATTAATGACTGGTTGGTGGGTTTATGACGGTCAGCAATGTTGGCACAAAATGGTTGTTTCATCCACTATTAGTTGTCAACAATGGCTTGTCATGGTCACAAGGTGGTTCGCAATGTTGGCTAATACGATCAGTAGCTGGTTAGTTGCTCGATTAGTTGGTTGGTGACTGGTTAGTAGCTGATGGTCAGTGGAGAGTTATCTAAACATGGCTCAGCTAATACTTATAACCTATGAAGAGTAGGAGCCTTAGTTCTCACTGATGAGCACAGTGCTTAGATCTGACAAGTAGATCCAGCGATGGCAACAAATGAGCTGATCAATCAGCCGTACAAATTCGCAGCCCATCCCATGATGTAGTCAATGTAGTGACTCTCTGGCCTTTGCAGCCGCAACTGGCGAGCTCGTTGCGGGGTCACCCAGATAGTTGGAGATGCCATGCTCCATCATTTGGGCCCGTATGATCCGCAACGCAACTCGCGGAAAAAGGGCGCCCGCCAGGGTGCAGATGAGCGCTGAGTATATCCAACTAAGCACCACCAAAATGATCACATGGCTATGGGTCAATATTAACAAACATTAAATAATAGGGGATGATAACCAACACTAATAGCGAAAATAATGGTTAATGATAGGGGAACTAGGGGTACAGGGTTTTGACCCACTGCCATCACATGTTGATCATCTTGGAGGTGATCTGAAGCCATACATAGCCATACTCAGTTCAATCACAACACCGCTGAACCATTGATGCTGTTTCTGCATGACATATGGTCAGAGGCCGGTTCCAGCTAAGATCGCGACATAGCCGGAACATGCTGCCAGAACCCTTTCAAACTCCCGTGTTGGTTGCCATGGCCAAGCAAGTGGATACACACATAACCATGTATAGTTTGTATGTTTTCTTTGTTCATTTCTTTTTTTTAGTTGCCACTAAAATGAAATTCAAACATCATCAAACACCCAACCATCAATCACTTTTTTTCACTCATAAACCAATTCTACCATCATGAGCCAGTTTGCCGGCTCAGCCTCATGAAAATTCATGAAGAATGCGTTTTATTTCATCACCCGGTCCAAGCTAATGAGCCCGCATCAACCAGCTTTCTGACATGGTGACCGATCGGAGATGGCTTACTGACCAACCTCAAGCCATGCTAGGCACGGTGCTGCGCCTCTCTGACTGCCATCGCTTGTAGCGAAAAACAGCGGCTGGTCGAGGGCAGCGGTAATGCCTTTTTCGATCACCGAATCCAGCTGCGACTTTCTTTGCCGGATCCATGGCAGGATGGCTTTCACAAATCCCAACGTTTCTTTTTTGGGCGGGAAGCAGCATCGAAAAAAACAGAGCGGTCAGCTTTCTAGGAGCTGGCACTCCTAACTATGCTCCATGAAGCAAGGTCGAGCAATGTCGATCACCATCTCGTCATTGAGCATCACTTCTAGCTATCATGATCCATGAGCTTTCCCTATGATGACTTGTATCTACAATTTTCCATTACCAATCTTCGACCAGTTGGGCAGTTCACCATTGTCAAACATTACTTAGCATTGTCAAACCATCTCAACCTTGTAGTGACCACTGCTATCCAATACCAACCATTCTACAAGCATTATTAGCGATGATCATGCATTAACAAGTTAGATTACTACCCAACAGCAACCATAATGTATTTACACAATACTACCTAATATCAACCACTATTACACCGCCATCAACCTTTTAGTGACCATTCTCAAACCATCATCAAGCATCATCATTTGCAGCAACCAACCAATGATGAGCACTGGCAGTCGATCAACCATTCTTAACTGGGGGTGTCTCAAGTCGTAGGGGACCCATAAATCATCCAACCTATTTACCAAGAAATAGTAATAAACATAAACCAACCATCTTTTTGGGTCCCCTATGGCTTGAGAAACAACCAAATAAACCTCAGTCCTAGCTCCACATCAGCACTGGCAAACCATGCCTTTTGCGCCTTCAAAGCCAAGGGGGCAGCTGCGTCACGTGTCCTGCAGCCGTTTCAGCTTGTTCCAGAGGGGCAACGTCGTCCGCCCCGCAGCGTCACACAAGTTGACCCTGACAAGCCACAGGTCACGGCTGACATCTCGCACCATCACATGACGCCCAAAAGATCCACCAAATCCATGGAAACTCCGAAAAAGTTCACAACCCTGAGCCACCCTAAGCGTTAATAACCCACCCTAACCCATTGTCAATAGGCCACCTAAGCAACCCACCTGACCCAACCACTTCACCAAGCACTTCACCAACGGTGGCAACCCAGGTGGCCCCCCCAGCACCACCGTGGCCTTCACGCGGCGCCGCCATGGCGCCCTGCGGTTTGGGCCCACGGAGATGCCGATCTCGGACGCCCGTGGCGTTGTCGCCAGCTCCTGGGTGGTCAAACTTCCCCAGGGTCCCAACGGGGGAAAAACCCAGGAGTTGACTGAGGAAGATGAGGGTTAGCAATGAGGTATAATGAGGGATAATTGATTGATGAATTATGATTATCATTATGATTATGATTATATAACTTATCAACTGAGAGTTGATTGAATTATTTGCATTTTGCATATGATGAGGGATAACCGCCAATAATAATAGGGAAAACAATGGTTGATGATGATCATAGAGTTTTCTGAGGGGTGGGCTTTGGAGCTTAGAGATGGTTCAGTTTGATGAAGGGGAGTTGTCTGAATCAGCTACTTAGGAGTTGACTGCGGGGATCTGAGGGGTAGTAGCTAATCATTGGTGGCTCAGAATGATGAAAACATACTGGTTACCAGTGGCTAGTCATGTTAACCCAGGATGAAGCTAAACCCCTGGTTGATGATCATTGGGGGGGTTACTATTCTAATGGAAAACCAATGCTTTTGAGGGATACCCCCTATGATCATCAACCAGGGGTTTGTTAATCCTGGGTAGCCATTAACGATGGAGGTTGGAGATGGTTCATTTGGGTCATTTGTTCCATGTTCATTCACTGAGATGTAACCATGGAGGTCAGATATGGGATCTTGGACTATGATTAATCCCTTGCGGTAAATCTGATGCTTGAGAATCATCACGGCTCATAGTGTTGAAGAGAGGTCAACGATGGTTGGATGACAGTCATGGTTCACCGTGGCCGAACCAGGTCGATCAGGTCGGTCACCTTTCCTCAGCAATGGCGTCATCATCAGGGGCTGATGGCCACCACTGTGACCCTTTTGGATGGGATATCATGATGGTAAAGGACGCTACCGAGTGGTAACTCCCCCAGTTGTAAGTTAGTTGGCCACGCATTTGACTGTGGATGTATCTATCAAAAATGGTAGCTACCCTAGTTATCAAAGGAAGTTTAGTTACGAAGTGCGGAACTTCCGTGTTACGAAGATTTGAAAAGATCTCAAAAGAAATAGATCTCAAAAGGAATAGATCTCAAAAGAAATACATCTCAAAAGAAATAGATCTCAAAACAAATAGATCTCAAAAGAAATACATCTCAAAAGAAATACATCTCCAAAGGAAAAAGATCTCAAAAGGAATAGATCTCAAAAGAAATACATCTCAAAAGAAATAGATCTCAAAAGAAATAGATCTCCAAAAAAATACATCTCAAAGGAAAAAGATCTCAAAAGAAATAGATCTCAAAAGAAATAGATCTCAAAAGAAATAGATCTCAAAAGAAATAGATCTCAAAAGAAATACATCTCAAAAGAAATAGATCTCAAAAGAAATAGATCTCAAAAGAAATAGATCTCAAAAGGAATACAAAAGAAATAGATCTCAAAAGGAATAGATCTCAAAAGAAATACATCTCAAAGGAAAAAGATCTCAAAAGAAATAGATCTCAAAAGAAATACATCTCAAAAGAAATACATCTCCAAAGGAAAAAGATCTCAAAAGGAATAGATCTCAAAAGAAATACATCTCAAAGGAAAAAGATCTCAAAAGAAATAGATCTCAAAAGAAATAGATCTCAAAAGGAATAGATCTCAAAAGAAATACATCTCAAAAGAAATAGATCTCAAAAGAAATAGATCTCAAAAGAAATACATCTCAAAAGAAATAGATCTCAAAAGGAATAGATCTCAAAAGAAATACATCTCAAAAGAAATACATCTCCAAAGGAAAAAGATCTCAAAAGGAATAGATATCAAAAGAAATACATCTCAAAAGAAATAGATCTCAAAAGAAATAGATCTCAAAAGAAATAGATCTCAAAAGAAATCGATCTCAAAAGAAATAGATCTCAAAAGAAATAGATCTCAAAAGAAATCGATCTCAAAAGAAATAGATCTCAAAAGAAATAGATCTCAAAAGGAATAGATCTCAAAAGAAATAGATCTCAAAAGGAATAGATCTCAAAAGGAATAGATCTCAAAAGAAATAGATCTCAAAAGAAATCGATCTCAAAAGAAATAGATCTCAAAAGGAATAGATCTCAAAAGAAATAGATCTCAAAAGGAATAGATCTCAAAAGAAATAGATCTCAAAAGGAATAGATCTCAAAAGGAATAGATCTCAAAAGAAATAGATCTCAAAAGAAATAGATCTCAAAAGGAATAGATCTCAAAAGGAATAGATCTCAAAAGAAATAGATCTCAAAAGAAATAGATCTCAAAAGAAATAGATCTCAAAAGAAATAGATCTCAAAAGAAATAGATCTCAAAAGGAATAGATCTCAAAAGAAATAGATCTCAAAAGGAATAGATCTCAAAAGAAATAGATCTCAAAAGGAATAGATCTCAAAAGAAATAGATCTCAAAAGGAATAGATCTCAAAAGGAATAGATCTCAAAAGAAATAGATCTCAAAAGGAATAGATCTCAAAAGAAATAGATCTCAAAAGGAATAGATCTCAAAAGAAATAGATCTCAAAAGAAATAGATCTCAAAAGAAATAGATCTCAAAAGGAATAGATCTCAAAAGAAATAGATCTCAAAAGGAATAGATCTCAAAAGAAATAGATCTCAAAAGGAATAGATCTCAAAAGAAATAGATCTCAAAAGGAATAGATCTCAAAAGAAATAGATCTCAAAAGAAATAGATCTCAAAAGAAATAGATCTCAAAAGGAATAGATCTCAAAAGAAATAGATCTCAAAAGGAATAGATCTCAAAAGAAATAGATCTCAAAAGGAATAGATCTCAAAAGAAATAGATCTCAAAAGGAATAGATCTCAAAAGAAATAGATCTCAAAAGGAATAGATCTTGACTTTGCGTGACGCTCTCCGCACTGTCAGGGCTGTTTCAACTCATCTTGCAGATGACTTGGATCTTGACTTTGTGTGACAGGTGTGGTACTTTCAGCATGTCGATGATCTTGGAAGTTCAAAACATGGAGGAAGTCTCGCACGAAATGCGTTTTTGATCATTGGATTTGTCACGAAACCATGGGTTTTTTCGTGAAAAACGTTGTCGACTTGATCGGGAAACTAGCCTTGTCGAACGGACGGGTCCCAGACGGTCTCGGTTTGGTTCGGATTTGGTTCGGATTTGGTTCGGAGTGTTTCCTATGACTGTTGCCAAAAAATCGACTTCTGCACGTCTCTATGTTGACTTTGTGTGGCAGGCGTGGCATTTGGTGCACATGGAGCTCCTCTGGGATCGCTCTCCGCACTGTCAGGGCTGTTTCAAGTCAATCTGCACATGATTTGGATCTTGACTTTGCGTGGCAGGCGTGGCATTTGGTGCACATGGAGCTGCTCATGGATCGCTCTCCGCACTGTCAGGGCTGTTTCAGCTCATCTCGCAGATGACTTGGATCTTGACTTTGCGTGGCAGGCGTGGCATTTGGTGCACATGGAGCTCCTCTGGGATCGCTCTCCGCACTGTCAGGGCTGTTTCAACTGATCTTGGAGAGGTCTTGGATCTTGACTTTGCGTGACAGGCGTGGCATTTGGTACACATGGAGCTCCTCTGGGATCGCATTCCGCACTGTCAGGGCTGTTTCAATTGATCTTGGAGAAGTCTTGGATCTTGACTTTGCGTGACAGGCGTGGCATTTCGTGCGATTGGAGTTCCTTTGGGATCGCTCTCCGCACTGTCAGGGCTGTTTCAACTCATCTTGCAGATGACTTGGATCTTGACTTTGTGTGACAGGTGTAGTACTTTCAGCATGTCGATGATCTTGGAAGTTCAAAACATGGAGGAAGTCTCGCACGAAATGCGTTTTTGATCATTGGATTTGTCACGAAACCATGGGTTTTTTCGTGAAAAACGTTGTCGACTTGATCGGGAAACTAGCCTTGTCGAACGGACGGGTCCCAGACGGTCTCGGTTTAGTTCGGATTTGGTTCGGAGTGTTTCCTATGACTGTTGCCAAAAAATCGACTTCTGCACGTCTCTATGTTGACTTTGTGTGGCAGGCGTGGCATTTGGTGCCCATGGAGCTCCTCTGGGATCGCTCTCCGCACTGTCAGGGCTGTTTCAAGTCAATCTGCACATGATTTGGATCTTGACTTTGCGTGGCAGGCGTGGCATTTGGTGCACATGGAGCTGCTCATGGATCGCTCTCCGCACTGTCAGGGCTGTTTCAGCTCATCTCGCAGATGACTTGGATCTTGACTTTGCGTGGCAGGCGTGGCATTTGGTGCACATGGAGCTCCTCTGGGATCGCTCTCCGCACTGTCAGGGCTGTTTCAGCTGATCTTGGAGAAGTCTTGGATTTTGACTTTGCGTGACAGGCGTGGCATTTGGTGCACATGGAGCTCCTCTGGGATCGCATTCCGCACTGTCAGGGCTGTTTCAATTGATCTTGGAGAAGTCTTGGACCTTGACCGCCATTCTATAGGCTCAAATGTTTTTTTTCTATATGCACTTATAAGTTTTGGAAACTTCCGCCTCCGCCTCGTGCGGGAACTACTTGTAAAGCAACTTAGCTAACCCCCCGCACGCTTTACAAGGTAAACCAACCCTATAGTGGCTGATCAGTTACGCCCAGTGGGGATGGCTGGATACAAAACCAACCAGAAGCAACTCATATGGCAGGCTACAGGTCAGTTTGGCCCGGTGTGGCCGGAACGGCTCCCACAACCAAACGAGTTCGGATGCAAACTCCTGCTCCTCATTTGGATGGTATTAGCCCAAAAAAGCAACAACAACAACAACAACAACAACAACAACAACAACAGTGGCGAGTTGCCATCCAAGTGCAAGCCCACTTCGGACAGCTATAAGTCGTTTCCTAGGTGCTATGTACCCGCGTTCGTGCGCATCCTAGTAATTCATCAGGAAGGCAACGAGAAGTGGCACATCCGCGCTTATACCAACAGAGTGCGTAAGTACTTGGCGCGGGTGGGGTGGTTGATGACTTGCAGGCATCTTTGGGTCAATGAATTGTCAATGATGATCATGTATGAGTGATTTGATAATGATTATTTTAACTAATGAATGGTTCAATCCATGCTAATTACTTGCTATTATCAACTGAACATTGTTAATGATGTAGAAGATTTCACCACCAAGCAACCAAAACAGGGCTAGAACGAACAATCAAAAGAGGCAATCTAAGCCATCCTAAAATTTCAGCAGCTAGCGTGGAATGGCTCTACTGTAGCTTCAGTTTGAGAGGGGCTAAGTTGGGGAAAATAACTAGGGAACTAGACTGCTAATTGGGTTGCTAGTCGATTTAGAATGGTTTGTATCTGAAGCATCACACCTCACCCGTGCTTCAATCATGTACTGCTGTTACGCAGGAACACGCCACACCAGTTTTGGGTTGAACGACTTGATCAGCAACACCTTTCCTCCAGAGGGGTGGTGTAGTAGCTCTGTTTCTACCTATGGTTCGTAGCCATGGGGAGCAATACAGGATGCCCCTGTCTTCGGTATTTTCTGATTTCCATGTTGGTGCATCGTTCACTTCTAGGAACTAGCAACGATCATTGATTGGTACCTTTGGGTGAGGGGCATTGCGCGAAGGCGCTGCTAGAATCAGAGGGTGTCAGTTGCGTGCGAGCTTCGCAACTCAGATCGTCATCGTTTGCCTTTGCATCTTATGGCACACTATTCAGATGCTCGTTTGCGATGGTGGGAGGTCATCCTTGAATTTCGGGGGGCAGCATGAGAAGGTCGGCAAGCTTCGAGTATTGCACAGCTGGTGAACTCCAGCTGGTTTTTCGCGCTGCTGAACTACAGGTTGATACATAGCAAACTGTAGCTCTTGGACGGTTCATTGTATTAACGTTGGCTACAATCCAGGGAGAAGTAGGACAACCTTGGTCTCAATCACGGTGATTGCTAGCTTCCGGCTGAGCCACAGCTGAGTAACTGACCGGTGTCGCTTATAGCTGTGTAGTGCTGTGTCTTATCCCCACCAACCAACCTGACCATGACTAACCATTCTTAAGCGACCCTTGCCCAAAAAAATAAAATGAGTAGTCAAACAACCATGCAGCAGTGATAGATGTCAAAAGGCGTGCAAATGCACTACAAAATGTGTGCCGGCGGTCAAAAAAGGCTGCCCCAAGAAAAATAGGTGGTCTTCCATTCAGAACTGGATGCTGCGCTAACTAAATCTCATATGCCACCAGAATTTGAGCATACAACATATTAGTATCATGGTTGTGGCACTTCGCTACCAACCCAATAAAACTTTGTTTATAGCATTGGAATGCATTGGGTGGAGGACGGCAACACATCATCGTTTTTGAGTAGCACAATATGCAAATCAATGTACATCACCGTTACTAGCAGGCAAATCACCATCGTGAGAGGCAAACCATCGAGAATCATCCATTTATTCACCATACAATGGTGGGGCCCCCAATCGTTAGCTAAGTTGGGTTACAACTAGGGGGCCATTTGTGGTAGATCTAGCCATTGCTAGATGGTGGGTGCCTATGGTGGATAGAAGTCACCTATAAGTTGAATAAGATTCGCCATCTAAACATAGCTAAGTCAGCTAAGTAGGGTAACTACTAACTATGGTAGATATATATATATATATATACTTAGATGGCGAATCTCAACCAACTTCTACCATTTGGGGGTGGCCCATCCTGTCGGCAACGCTACCAGACCCCTGCCCCAGCGGCCGTCAGGACGTGGTTTGGTGATGGTTCCAACTTCTCGCTGATGGCGCCCAAATCCTATCGCGGCATCGTCGCCACGCCGTCGCATCATCACAGAATCACGTTGAACATGTTCATGCACGATGCTTGGCTGCTAATGTTAGTAAACTATGGTTGATAGTGGTTTTATAAGGGATATACCCATTAATGATGCTTAGACCTCAAAAATCATGGTTAAACTTGGCTATTCATGATGCTTAATGATGGTTATTGATGGCTAATGATGGTTGGTGATGGTTACTATAGGGACCAATAACTATGAAGATACCAATGATGGTTAATGTTGAAGGGGGAGCCAAGGAGCTACCAGGAGTGACCAAACCAAATGGTAGCTTGGACTTTTTCTTTTTTTCGGAGCTGAGCTGGGGGAGAATGTGGCAGCAAGCAGGTTGGTTCACAAGAAGTGTTGAGAAATGGTAAGTAATTGTGATCTCAATCATGAGAAAAAACAGTTGGGCAGGTGGCAAGACAAGTAGGTTGATTCACAAGCAAGATTGGTACTGACTCGTGAAATCTCATAATGGTTAGTAATGGCTCATAGTGATTGATAAGGACTGGTTGGAGAGAGAGAGAGAGAGAGACTAGGGAAAAGAATCGCGTATACAGCAATAGGCATTGATAATGGTGAATCATGATCCAGGCATGGGCACAGCGATGCCCCGCTTGAGGAAAAAGGTACATGGACGCAGGAGATACCAAGATTCACCATGCACCATGACTTTCCTCCTGGAAACTAATGCAGGCTCTACCAAGGATTAGATATCCCAAGTGCGGAAGTGATCAAAAGCTAACCTTATCTGGACTGTTTTTTTCTAGGAGTCTGCAGTTGTGGGGGTACAAATGCCCATGCTGGACGGTCATGATTGGCTGTTGGAATGGCGCTGTGGCACAGAGGGTTATCTACAGGCATGCTTAGATGCTGAATATCTCCCTGTTCAATAGCTAGGTCATTTACTAGCTCGAAGGACTGCCGGGTTTGAGATTTGATTTGCTCCATCCTGATTATATAAGTTCATATTGCTACACCTGTCTCTTTGCATTTGTGATTCTGCAGACAAGTCGATATCATTTGATATCCATACATCGTGCTGTGCCATGCATTGCTTGACATATCCAAGGAGACCGACATATTTCTGACCGTTCATTGGCCATGGTCCTGGTTGGTGGTTTCAAATATGTTCTATTTTCCTTAGTGATCATTAACTAATGGTTGGTTGACTAGTATTTTTCATAGGGGTGGTTCAACCACCAACCATGGTCCGTTCTGGTAGCTTTCCACTGACTGACACTCCGTTAGCTGAGGACGTTGCCATCATTATGCTCTTTGCAGCAGTTGGCTATGCAGTTACTAAGCTGTTGAGCTGGAGGTGGTTGGTGGTGGTTGGTGGTGTGCCGCCATCTATGCAATGACAACGCCTGAAAAAGATGGTGCCATACGGGAGTCCCAGCTGTGCTTAGATGATTTAAGGAGTGGCAGTGATTTAAGCTGGCCAGGTTTTGTCATACTCCAATCAGGATGGTTCAACTAGTCAAAGTGAAACATATGAAACTAGCGAATGGTTCCACTAAGATGGTTCAACTATTCATGTTTTCACAGCTTCCTAGTTCAACCTATTCTCTCCTAGCCCACCCAAGCTTCATAGTCGAGCTACTTGGATGAATATCCCACTTAGTATCTGATCAGTATCCATGCTTAGCGACCCATTCATCCATGATACAACCCCCAAAAAGCAAAAAGGGTCGTTACAACCCCCATAGTCATAGTTACGTTCACCAGTTACCAACCATGGGATGATCATCCAAGTACTAACCAGTAAACATCATGAAACCTAGGTTTCACCACTATTAGCCATTATGAATCATCAGGAAACCGCTACTAATCGCGATAAACATCCCAGTAAACATAGCGATAGCTACTAATTAATCATTAAACCGTTATGCAATAGTTACCAGCCTAACCATTGTTTTGGCTGGGCCACCTGCTCGCCTTCAGCTTCGCTGAACCCCTGGATGGCGATGGAGAGAGAACAACTAACCACATTATTAGGGTTAGGTAGAACTAACCATCAAACAATAGTTCCCAACTGTTCACCATTCTTAGTTACTAACACCACTAGTTACTACCTTGTTTAACCATGGCTAACTACCTTGTTTAACCATGTTTAACCATTCAACTACCCATCAAACGATGGTTAGTAGCCAGGTGCTAGCGCCCCTTCCCCCCTTGAGGCCGCCTACTCGCAGCAACGGTGGCTGGCGATGCCCCATGCTGTGGAGGAGTTCGCCCCAGGGCCGCCTTCGCCGCAGAACGGCGCGCTGTTGGCTGCGGGGCGCCTTGGTGCAGCAGGGATGCAGCAGGGATGCCAGGGATCAGAGATAGTAGGGGTTGGGGGTTAAGAGCAGTTCTTAGATAGTAGTAGGGGTTAGATAGGGGTTAGGAGTGGTTAATGGTAGGGGTTAGTAGCTAGCTGGTGATTCTCAGGGAGCGAGGCCAGGAGCCAGGGGTATCCCGTTGAATCCCTTTAAAGGGGGAGCGATTTAGAGCTACAGGGAGTGGTGAAACCAGATGGTAGATATATCAGGATATATAGCTATAGGTTAACAAATGGTTAACTATGGTTAATAGTGGTTAATGATACTTATAAGTAAGTATGGGGATTGTAGCCATTAATAATAGGGAATCAGAAATAGTAGGGGTTAGGGGTTACGAGTGGTTAATGATGGTTAATGATGGATAGCAATAGGGGATAATGATGGTTAATGATGGTTAGAACGGGGTTTGATAGGGGTTAAGAGTGGTTAATGATAGGGGGTTATAGGCTGTTCATGATGGTTAATGATAGTCAATGATAGGGTAAACCAAGTGATTTTCTAGGGGTAGCTATGGTTAATAGTGTTTTTTTAAAAGGGCTTGACCCATTAACAATACAGGATTATACAGGGGGTTAATAGTGCTTGGCCGAGGATGAGGGGTATGGGCAATGATATGATTGATGATCTTGGTCACTACAAGTGGCTAATAGGGATTGATAATAGATAGCTATAGGGATAAGAAGTAGCTATAGGGATTATAATCGTTAATGATAGGGGATCAGAAATAGTAAGGGGATCACCAAAAGATTGACGGCCAAAGATTCACAGCATGGATCATCATGGGTCCCCTGAGCAAATCAAATGGTGGTTTCTTAAAATTTGGGGGCCCCGGGTCATGGAGTGATGGCGCTAGAGAAGAGAAGAAGACAACATCCCATTTATACTTATCTGCAGCAATCTCATCGAATAGTAATCATTTCTAGCAATAAACAATCCATTTTTAGGGGTCTCTTCTTTGAAAAAGACCCTAACATTGGAAGGGATATCAGACAGGATACCATGGGATTTGATAGTTCTTTTCTGCTCAATGTGGCTTGAACTACCAAAAGGCCATGTCTCTTTGGTGGTGGATTGGTCGTGAACTAATCATTCATTCATGGATCGGTTCAATCTAGTTGATGATCATTGATGGCTGTTGCATTTGACTTCATTACTGCAATGAGCTGATAGTTGTTAATTGGATAGTTGAAAGTTAAAAGATTAGTTGTTGATGGACGGTAAAGTTGATGTGCTAATGTTGGTTTTTGTAGGGGTGCAGATTCTTTGACAATGAATTGGAATTGGTTGATATTGGTGAATTTGTGGTGATTAATGGCAGTAAAAAATCATGGTTTCCCGTGATCAGGAGCGTTGGCCACGATGCCACGATGCTCAATATTGTTTCATATGGGTTGGTAGCGGTTTAGTATGGTTTCGTCATGTGGGGGGGTTCTCAAAATAGGGGTACCCCGGAATCTTTTTTTTAGAAACCATTTTTTGTACTAAGCCAACCATTTTGGAGCACCCCTATTTTGAGAAACCACCATGTGTGTTGATCCTGCTTGAGAACAGATGTTAATGCATGGTGCCAATTACAACCATTTTTCTCATGCTGGAGTCTAGCCAAAGCCTTGGTTAAATGAACTTCTTTGAGCTGAAGCAACCTTGTTCACCATAAGTTCACTGGGAAACGCTCCATACACTCTTGAATGATCAATTGTAGCCAATAAAAGTAAATTGAATCACAAAAACTCTAAATAATTTGGCTCATGCATGAAAACCCTTTTTTGCCGGCTTGTTTATTCCTCTCTACTAATGGCTAGGATTCGGTGCACAGACTTCGCAGTCTGCACAGAGGAAAATGCATGAAAACCCTGCTAAATGACGTGTATTCTGATTCTTTTTGATCTTGTTTTCGGTTGGGGACCCGCGAAATTTGGGATCACAGTGAGCCTCAAAACGGCGACCCGCTGGAAACCTGGAAACACACCAGCGGCGCTAGGCGAATGCACTGTGCATAGCTACGTGGGTCCAGTAAGGTCCAAAAAAATGTTGGTTTATTACTATGTGTGACTATTAATGGATGATTTAGGGGCACCCCTATTTTTGAGAAACCACCATATGTTTTGAGCAGGATGATCATGCAGCAAGCTCGGGGTTGTTGGTTGACCATTTGGAGTCATGTGTTGACGTGACGATTCAGAATTCGACTTTGCAGCGCTGCATGAATCTTCTGGGCGGTTAACTTATGAGGGTGTAACAGTGTATGTATCATCAACCAGTTCAGGGTTTTGCTAGCCATGAGTTCTGCTGTATTTTGCTGGAGACTCACCATTTGCTGTCTTTGTTCGATTTGTTCGATTCCAGGCTACCCCCACATATCGACCCATTTGTCACGTGCATTTACTGGATAATGTCAGCTGTTGCTCATGGCTCGGTGATTCCTGGGGACTGGCTTATGGTTTCTCAGTGGGCGATGTAATCAGCGGTTCCTTACAAACAATCAGTGGCATGGGAGCCCATGTCTTGGGTGTAGGCGCAGTGAGTGTAGGCGCAGTCAATCAAACAGATTCCAGCAAAAAACGTTTATGAACCATGCCTGTAGCCGTAGTTGTTTCTGAGCATAGTCATTAACCCATAGTACATCAAGGAAAGTTCTTCAACCATACTTACCCGACCATATTTAATGACCCACTGTCAATGAACCACACTTGTACCAGACCATAGTTCCACTCTTGTAAGCTAACATGGCAATAGAAAATCGCCACATTTGAAATAGAGAACCTCCCCGAAACCATAAGAAATTGGTAGATATTGTTTGCTAAATTAGATTGCCAGAGGGTACTCAACAAAAAGACTCAAAACAGCGGTTTCTAATCAGACTTCACCAACCATACCTAATCAACCATTGTCAATTCACCATTGTTAATCAACCAGACCCAATCAACTATTGTGGATCAGCGATAGTTACTTGCCCATACAAAGGTTGATGAACAATGGTTACGTACTAGACTCCAACCAAACTACTCTCAAACTGGTATGTGATAATCCTACGGTTAGTTACTGGTATGTGATATCCTATATTGACTGTTGTAATTACACTGGTAAACCAGCATGGCAATGAATTTTAGCCATATTTTCTAGTGAAACCCTGGGAAACCACCAATCAATGGCGGATTTTCCATTGCCAGGGTAGTTTACCGGAGGGTATGGCTAATAGCTATTATCACCCGCCTCAGCTTCGCCGAGCTTGAAGGCTCTACGGTGCCAACATCGCATACAACGTCATCAACAAGCGGGTGCTGCTGGCACATCCGCATCCCTGTTTGGCCTCTCAGCCGCATAGCGTTGCCCATCGGCGTCGGGGCAACCCAGCTGTGGTGGCACCGTTGGACTTGTTGGCTATGATGCTTTGGGTAAATCAAGATTAATCATAGTTGATCATGATTGATTGGTGTGAATCAATGATCATTTGGCTCAACCATGAAAATTGATGATTTATGTTAATCATTGGTCATGAAGAATTTGTTTGGTTGCTGGATTCAAAGTTGCTATATGCTCAACCTCAACCATACCCGGGGATGATCGGTTCTACTTGGCGAAAATATTTTTGGGATGGGTTGCAAGCACCATCCAGTTGCATGACTTCGGAATGGAGGGTAAGAACTGTGGAACTGCGCCATACAAACTGATCATGGGAACTGGTAGGTGCACCTCAGCAGACACATTCGTATGCGTATTGTGCAGATGGATAAGGTTCGGAGAGCATGTGCTGCATGATTATGTTTTGCTTTGGACACGTCGATGGAGTTCAGTAAAAAACGGGACTGAGGACTCAATCACTTAGTGACAGCAGGCCCGATTTGTAACCCATGTTTAACCAAGGTAAACGTTTTACATTACCATTACTCACCGGGTCACTATGCCACGTGGCAATAATAAGTCATCCACAAATCATCCAAAGTTACCATCCACAAATAATAAGTCATCCGCAAATCATAATCATCCATTATGTCATTCATTCCCATTACCTATAATGGAAATAACAGTAATTAATGAAGTTAATCCATTACAGATAATTAATTATCTATATTGGATAATGGAAATGATCTATAATATCCTTATTATTATGTTATTAACAGTAATAAGTCATCCGCACAAGCCATTGTTGCCCGCTCAGCTCCGGGAACTCACAAGCTGGGAAGACCTTGGTTAACCAGTTACCAATGGTAGGCATAAACCTGTTGCCCACGGTAGTTGCTCAGATTAACCACGGACATGGGATGGTGAATAACTGCCCTACACAAATCATAGCTGGTTGGTGCTCCGAAACTGTGTTTATTTTCCCGATTAATTATGCACAAATGGTTGGTTGACGAAGGTTTTTCATAGGGGTGCTTCATCCACCAACCAGATACTAGCATGCACTAGCCATAGGAACAACAGTGAATCCTAACCTGATTACAACCAGCTATTATTAACCAAACCAGTTCTTATCCTATGGCCTGGTCATCATAGTTAATGTTAACCCCGGATAAATAGACCCTGGGGTTGTTCCTTCGGGGGGTACCATTTCAATCAGAAACCAAGGCTCTTGGAGGATACCCCCCTATTAATAAACCACCAGGTTTTTTGGGTTGACATTATTGCCCATAATGGTTGAATGGCCGGATACCCCCCAGGCTTTTAGGTGTTTTGGAGAATCCTATGGCTATAATTTCTATAATCCTACGGTTTATTAATCCCGGGTTGACATTAATGCGCCATAGGATTATCACCTACCAGTTCCCGACCTTGGGATGATCCAGCGGAGGTCACGGGAATCAATTTATTTTCCTCCTCGCTGTGTTGCGTGGCCTGCTGGATGCTGGGTTTGGTGTCACGGCCCAAGAGCAAACCCTGGTCCTTCTACGTGATGCTTGGCGAATCTTGGGGTCTTGGGACGAGGTGATTTTTGGGTGCTAAAATTTTTGGATGAGAAGCTGGGGCAAAGCGTGGGATGTTGGCAAATGACGCTTCGGAATGGTTTGGGAGGGTGATTTTGTGATGATGGGGAGTGACAAGCAATAGCCATACAATTGGGTTGGTGATTTGATTCCCAATCTATCGGTAAGCAATTAAGATCACCATTTATTGATGAGCAATTGGTAATTCATAGCGCGCAAATCGGGTTGATCATCGAGGGCACAACGCATCGAAAGTCTCAGGTCTACCACCGCTGACTAGTGCAGAACCTTGGCCCTGGAACCACCGCTCCAACAAGCTGCAGAAATCTGTTGCCAAGACCTGACTGCTGCTTCCGTGTTTGTCAGACTTTGTGTTTCATCCGACTTTGCTTGGGATCCACTGGAAGTTGTCAAGCAAAATGGGCGTTTCTCAAAATATGGGACCCCCCCCAAATCATCTAGTTTATTAACCGTCCAAGTAGCATCAAACCAACCATAACTTGGGGGTCCCCAAGTCCTGGCTGGGTGGAAACCACCAGGCCTCAGCCATGAAGCCCTGATGAACACCTGATAACCTGCTGCTTTTCCATGGCTAGCGCCCAGGAAACTGCTGGGTTTGGCGGTGCTGCACTGGAGCGGCATGCTCTTCTCCAACATTTCGGTCTCGGAAGTGCACATCTCCTTTACCCACACTGTGAAGGCGGAAAGCGGTGGAATAACGAAGGGGGCCCGGCTCAGATGGAGGGAACCCATGGAGAGGGTGGGGAGGGGGGGCTGGTGCATGATGGCTAGTGGCCGCTTAGCAAATCATAGCGGTTGATGATGGTTACTTGATGCTCAGCAGCTAGTTGATGATTGATGGCGAATGATGGTTGAGAAATGTGAATGACGGTGGTTGAGGGATGTTGGTGGCGGGCCCCCCCTGTCAGTGAACGACTTGTCAAATGGCATACCTACCCGGTGATTCACCTCCAAACACGGGGTGGGTTCCAGTGGATCATCAGAGTTCGGTCGTTTTAGGCAGCTGAACCTTTCTTCACGGCTCTGTTTACTGCGGTGCTCATTGGCCACAAACCCACGCTGCGTTGCTGGGCCGCGGTGCCTGCAGGGCGGGTAGGTTGTCACTCACAACTTGCTGGTGTAGAATGACTGCAGTGACCAACTGCTGGATGATTCATATGGCGAGCTGGGTCAAGCAGTTAACCAACCAATCATGGGGGATAACTCCCAACCATTCTATAGGGAAAACAATGGTTAAATTAATTATAGGGAGCTAGTGGTACAGCTTGACCCACAGCCATATGATCCCACTCTGTGCGTGGTTTCTCCTGAATCGCACCGTGATGATTCGCCATGAAATTCTCGCGTGGTGCTTCCAGCTGTTCGCCAATGGATTTTGAATGAAATTGGACCATTCTTGACACGACCAGTTTGACTCACATGGGTTGGTATGTTCTTATCCATTCTCAATCTAGGTTAAGAAATTCTTACCAACATTTCATACATTGTCCATTTCTTTCCCAATTTGAACCATTCTTTCCAACAGATTTGAACAAAACATAAATATCCATATTTGTCTTGAATCATAATAACCGATCAGGAATATTGGCAATTGATTGTTTGAAGCCATTTTATTGGCAGTTTTAGCCAACCACTACTGTAAGGTTCATGTATTCACCAAATTATGATGTTCAAAAACCTTCTTTCATTATTTGTGATAAGTACTAAATAAAAAATCATGTTAACCAAGTATCAATCGTCGATTGAACATCCGGGCCACCAACCTTTATCCATGTCCAGCCAACCACAATCTCGCTTATTCCATGATCCCCCAGCCACTAGCAGCCATCACCAATGATAGTAAGCATCATTCACAGTCAAAGAATCATCGCCTTACCATCATTTACCATGAGTCAATTAGCCTTAATCAACTTAAATGATGGTAAACCGTGGGTGATCATTAACTTAAATGACTGCCATCATTAACCATCAATCATTAGCCTTAATTAACTTAAGGGCCTCAACCGTCCTTTACCCATCAATTCACAATCAGATCACCATCATTCCACGCAGATCATTGCCGCCATCTCCCATTCCTAGTGCCTAGCCATCTTCATGGTAACCATTCATGAACCACCAGTGCAACCACCATCGCAACCATCAATCAACCAACTAACCATCACTGCAACCGTGAGTTTGTTGATTAAAGTTATAACGACTAGGTTCAACCAATTCGTTCAACCATATCAACCACCTTCGCTTGCTAAACCACCACCATCATGAACATCGACCGACCAGATCAACCATATCAACCATTTGAGTCTACTAAGCCAACACGATCAACCGTATGAAGTGGTTCAATCGTATTCACCAAATATACTATCAACCATATTCACTTTGTTTAACTATCTTCGTTTACTGAACCATATCAGCCAGCCATCATCAACCACATTACCCTCTGCTGAACTAACATGGCACTGGAAAATCCACCATTTTGTCAGGAAAATCCTTGGAATTCATCCATTTATGGTGGATCTTCTATTGCCATGTTAGGTTACCAGAGGGTACCTGGCTGTGGGTCAGTTCACCCTTAGTCCCCCTGGTTCCCCTATCATTAAGCAGGCTGTTTTCCCTTATTGTTGGTCATCATCCCCCATGAAATTGGTTGGTTAGCTGCTTGACCCATAGCCAACAAACCATCATGAAGCCACACCTAAGCCAATCATCTTCCAGGCCACCCATCTTGAGGCGCTTGGCTCAGCCTGCTAGTGGTCATTGGTGGCATTGTGGTGGCTTCAACTGCTGAGATCTCGTAACGCAGCCGTGCAACAGGGGTGGGGTGTCAGGGGGTCCTGTGTGGGTTGATGGGTGGCTACCCGGGGTGGATGGTTGCAAGAAAGGGTCAGCAATAGGCATGGTGAATGGTGGTTAGTGACTTGGTTGCAAGAATTGGTCATGGTAAATGGTGGTTACTGAATGGTTATATAATGAATGGTTATTGAATGGTTATTGAATGGTTAACAATGCCCAATAGCTGGTAAATAATGAATGGGTGATGTAACCATAGGGTCAGCAATAATGAGCAGCTAATCATGGATTAAGCCGAAGCATGGTTACCAATGGTTGTTGATGGTTACTGATGGGTAACAATCATAGCTGACCTGGATACAAGGAGAGATCACCAATGGCTGAGACTGACATAATGGTCAACAATGGTGACTGATCACCAGTGATAATGAATGAATAGTCATGGTTAATGAATGGTTTACATGCCTAGTAGCTGTTGAACAATAATAATGGCTGATGTAACCACAGGTCAGCAATCATCATGGTTGATGGTTGGTGAATTGTTAGCCATGGATAGCACGGGTAACAACCTTCCCATGGCATCACTAGTTCTTGGAAAAAGGGCAAATGATCGTGGATACATGGTTGGTAGTGATTGATAGTGTATATGTTGTTAGTGATGACTGGGAATGATAAGTGGTGAGCTTGCAATCCGGAGTTGATGGGCAATTACCAGAGGTAAAAACATGATTAATGACTGAGAGTGACATAATGGTCATCAATGATGAATTCTATTACAAGTGATAATGAATGGTTGCACCATTTTCAGCTAAAGCATTTGAATGGATATGTCAAACCAATATGTTACCCGGGACATCCCAGAACAATGATAGCTACTGAGCATCCGGGATTGTAAGCAGCCGACTAAATTCTCTGGCATTTTCTGGCAAACTAACCTGGAAGCTAAGAATCGCCATACTTTATACGTAAACCAGCTATAAATGGTGGACTTCCATTTCCAGGCATAGGTTTGCCGGAGTGTCATGATGGTTAATGAATGGCTAACAATGCCTAGTAGCTGGCTACTTGATGGCTCATGATGGTGAATGAATGGTTCATCGCTGATTAAGTTTCTGGTTAATTTGATTGCTTCGGGATGATGGTGATGGTTAGTAACTGGCTATTTGATAGTTGGTTTGGTGCTAATGAACGATAAAATGATGGTTAATTGATGGTCAATTGTCATGGTCAGTGATGGGGTCAGTCATGATCGTTGTCAAAGTCCAAGCCTGATTGGTTGGAAGAGTATCTCTGCTGAAACAGTGGCTGAAGGTTTCCAAATAGGCGAAACAGAAATCGTGGCAGCCCAGAAGGCAAGAAGAACCTAAGTGTTTGGCCAACAAGAATGCATCTACTAAGATATGCAGGGATTTAACCCCGGGTAAATCTATTCAGATATAGCCAAACAAACAGGCTATAACAATCTGTATCTACATCTGTAGGGATATCGATAAACAGATTCTCCAATATTGATCATTTATAGCAACAATATAAAACCATCTTTTCTATGTGGGTTCCCCTATTTTGAGACACCACTACGGACCACATCAATCTGTATGGTACCAACCCATCTATTCTATGGAGGGCCATCTAGTTTGAGACACCACCATATGGGCGTTTCTGCATGTAGTGGTACCCCCCAAATCATCCTTATTTAAATGTTTTTTGTAATAAACCAGCCATTTTGGGGAATCCCCAATTTTGAGACACCACCATACTGGTCTTCTTGTTGCCTATTATCCCCAAGTATTCACTATCATTGGCCATTTATTAATCATGGGCTTCTGCACCGGGCCATTTTGTGTGACCTGTCCGCGCGAGCCATTTATTTACCATCACTAACCATCATCTTTTTACCATTGATCTTTGATGTATATCCGCGGACCATATCAATCTAACCATAGATGGATCAAAATAGATGGACCACCATAGACAAGTCATTTTCAGAAACCACCATACCCCTAGTTCCCCTATTATTAAGTACAGTTTTCCCTTTGAGTTTGTTGGTTATTGTATCCCTATTGTTGTTGGTCACTATCGCCAAGTAGATCTATGACCATTATTAGCCATTTATTAACCATCATTTTTCAACCATTATTCACCAATTTTTGTCATTTATTAACCATCATTGTCCCTAAAATGGGTAACCCAACATCCTTAGGCAGATCTGTCTCTGCCTCAGGTTCACCTGGCGAGGCTTTTGGGCAGCTATGGCCTCCAATGTGGTGGTGGCACTCAGGTGGCGCAGCCACCGGTGCTGTGGATTGAGTCCCGTGGGAATGAATGGCTGACAAATATCCGGGTGAGATTTAAGCATAGGTCAGCTATCCGGGTGAGATTCAACCATAGGTGGCCAAAAGTGATTCATTAACATTCATTGACCATGATAACAGCCCAAAAGTTCGTCTTTAATTAACATACCAAAGATTAACGGATCACTTTAAGGTTATAAAGATCAAAAGTTGTTTTTATTGGCTAATTAACCATATTGTTAGCATAAAGGTATATTTAAACAACATAACATCGGTTAGTCTCTGGTATATTACCTATGGCTAATCAATGTTAGTCACCTCTCGTCAAAACCATAGTTGATCATTCAAATGGTACTCACTGAAATCGATAAACCTTGATATATCATAAAAGCTTAACCAGTGCAGAACCAAGGTGTTTGTCTCCATGTTGAATCACCCATCGTCAACCCTTCAAATGATGAATAGTGGTACACCACAGGAGTGATTGCTGAGAGTCAACCGAGCTGATGGTTCATGCGAATTGCGAAGCCCTTGGTTCAATGATGAAAATGATGATTTTTATCCACTCGGATACCAGTGAGCAACAGAAACAAGTGGCTGCTCAAACTTGAGAATAGTTCATGATAGCCCATTCTGTTGAAGGCCACATGCTTAATGGGGATTACTGATGCTTGGTGATAGTATGTGGTGGTGAATGATGCATAAAAGATTGTGCTTGTGATCTAATATGGTGAGATCAAGCATGTATGATAGTCAGTCGGTAGGTTGATCAGTGCCCAATAGATTTTTGATGATGATTCATCATTTTTAATGATGGCTAACTATCATGATAATAACCTGGGTGCTGATGTTGAATTCTACAGTGACCACTATGCACAGTAGGCCGGAACTACCGTACTGCCAAGGAATCAAGTATGACGCTCAATGATGGTGAATGATGACCAGCTATTCATCAATATCGCTTTGACGGTTGATGAATGTTTGAGAACCACTGGATGCCATGGACAAAGGTCAGACATGCTGGGAACCAGCTTTGCACCCATTGACGTCGCTGGGGTTGAAGATTCCATCGCGACCAAGATCGGTGCTGATAGATTGACAACATGAACCGTGGCCAACGTTTGTTAATGGTGGTTTCAAAGCCGACCTGTTGACCAGTGGACAGCAGCATGGTTTTAACCACTAACGTCCAATAAACTGACAAAAAACGGGCAAATTTCTAAAATACCAAGAAAATCGCCAACAATGTCCTGGCCTGTTTTGTTACAGCAATCAACAGGGCAAAGGCAAACATAACATCACAATCACTCCAACTTAATTAACCATCATGGTTAGGGGCCCCAGTTGCTGCCCATCCGCCAGTTCGTCACCACATCACAGGACGGTGCTGACGAAAATGGCGATGGATCAACACATTTGTGATCCGCTCAGTTTCCAAGCAATGCTGCAGTGCGCTGCCTTCCTTGCAGCTTGGCAAGGCCACTGCTGGGGTTCTGGTGGTCGGGTGGGTTGGTTGGTTTTGATGTGGCTTTGGAGGTTCTTGGTTGGTTGGTGGTTGGTGGTTGGTGGTTGGTTGATCTTGATGTGGTTCTGGAACTTTTTTGTGGGTTGATGCGGGTGAATTCTGTTTTTTTTTGTTGGTTGGAGCTGGGATTGTTGCTGAATGTCATGGTCACCGTTGCTCTTACTGGTGTTGCGGCTTCTGTGATATTTCGTCGCTTGCACTATCCAGAAATCTGCGCCGGAACGACCGAGGTTTCAATTCCAGTGGCGCTGATGTTCAACTTGTATCCTGGCAGTGGCTGAGTCCATGCTTTCGGCGCCCCGTTCTTAGCGGGGCAGTCATATTTATTGCATGGGGCAGTTGGTCAAATCTGGCGCCCCAACCTGGATGTTTGGCAAGGCAGGTTGAAAAGCAGCAGTTTTTGTTGGGGCACATTGTGGATGCTTACCATCTATGCTATCGGTGTTTTCCCCCTGCCAGGTGTTCATCGGATCTTTGGTGGATCAAAATTTTGTTGCTCGATGTATCGAGGCCGGTTGACATGGGACGATCTTTGACATTGGTTCACGCGATCCATCGCGGTTACTTGGGGCGACAGCTTATGTCATCCTGTAACATGAACCCCACCTGAACCCCTGGGTTCAGTATCCTCCCAGAAATGGCTACCAAACATTGGGTATCCCACGTACAGAAACTGATCGGAACCAATCCTTCCTTGAGAGGGCCAAGCTGGAGTCCAAAATGGTCAGTTTTCAGCTATTGCCTTTGATCTTTACATATCCTCTTGACTCAACCAGGAAAAATCTCCAATGGAAATCCATCAATCAACAAGGGAACCAACCCAAGAAACCCAAGAACCTCTACAGTTTAGATGGGTTCAGTACCTGAGGGGAGGAACCTACCCGCAACTTGGGGCGAATCCAACCGGCGAAAAATCCATTCGCCCAGGCATGCGGTGCGCGAAATCGCCAGCGACACTGCTGCGTGGCCCTCCATCGCGCTGATTGGGCCCCTAGAGCCTTGGATCCGACGCGCAGGATGAACGCAAGGAAGGAGGAACTGTGTACCTGGAACCAAGGGTAGTAACGAGAAAACCAGTTCATAATGGTTGATTGTGGTTGATCAAACGATGGTTACTTGTGGTTGAAATTAGGGGGTTATAACGAACCAAGGTTGGTAACAGGAAAACCATCAGTTGATAGTTGTGTTAATAGTGGCTACCATGGTTGCTTGTGGTTGGTATTAGGGGTTCATAATGGTTGGTTACATTGGTTACTTGTGGTTAATATTAGGGAGTTATAACCAACCATGGTGCACCTAGAATCGCCATCCAAGTTGACAGCCAGCATTTTCATGGGAAATGAAGCAGCTGCAGGGGAGCTGATGGCTAGTGATGGTGGATGATGGATTATCCTGGCTAATGATGGTGGAGAACAGGTGCCATCATAGTTGGTCAGGATGGTTAGAAGCGAACTGATGTCTATCATTGGATTGGTTAATGAATGGTGATGGATGATGATGATGATGATGATGATGATGATGATGATGATGATGATGATGATGATGATGATGATGATGGTGATTATGATGATGATGATGATGATGATGATGATGATGATGATGATGATGATGATGATGATGATGATTGAAAATGTTTGGACATTTGTTTCTATCCTGACGTAAGCTTTATTGAATGTGTAATGACATGTATGCACGTGTTACTTTAAGACCACCAAGAAAACAATCGCAAATAAATCACCGACCAATTTGTTTTAGTGATGACAAAAGCGGTGTGGCAATCCATATCAGGGCTGGTGTCTAGCAAGCAAAGCATCATAGCAAGGGGAAAAACGAGGCATCAGAAGAACTGCTCCTTCAGACCTGCAGTGGCCACATCATTATCAGCAACTGCCATGGACCATCATTTGTCCCTTGACTATCGATCAATTTCAATCTCCAGGTATCAACCACCTTTGATGGAGATGGTGCTTGATCCCCTACCACCGTTAAATCGTCTCCGAAAAGAAGTGGATGTCCTTTCCGCAAAGCTTTAGTGCTGGGGGAGCACTAGATGTTGCAGCTTTTGCCTTCCCATTGCCATTGGGAATGTTGCAGCACCAGCCACTTGCTAGGGGGAGCTAATCATCAACATCTAGTGCTGGCAAATGAATAATCATCAACACTATTATTGGTTGGTGGTTTCATACATTTTTTATGTTCCCCAGTAATAATTAACTGATATTAACAATGTTGATTATTTTATTTTCCTCAGTAATAATTAACTGATGACCATATTTTCAGTTGATTATGTTAACACTATTGAAACCACCCACCAGCTTAAATGTCAGAATATCATTTGCCTTCACATTTCCATCGTGAATCATCAACTGGCTGGTGTTTGGGAGCGATGAGCGGCTCGCCAGGTGTTCCCACTGCTAGCCGCCGCCTAAAGGGCCGTATTCATGGGGGAGCTGTGCCGGGAGCTACCTGGAGTGGCCTAACCAGATGTTAGAAATAACTAACCATCAATCCACCATCATCAACCACCATCAGCCACCATCAACCAGCTTCTGAACCATCATCATTCACCACCATAGGCCCATCATCAACGACCCTATCCTAAAAACGCGCCTATCAAAGGTCAACCTTCAATGCGGCCATCAGTCAAAATCATCATCAACTAGCAGTGACAATCGATGATCATAAACCATAGTTGATTCAAACCAATCCTAAAACCATGAATGGATTACCAGAATTAGCATTTAGCCATAATTAGTTGATTCAACCAATCATTTAACCATAGTTGATTCAACCAAGCTGAAAACCATAATTCCACCATTGACAGATTACCAGAATTTTCACCATCATCACTACTCATCCACCATCCATCACCACTTTTGCACCTTCATCGACACCTTCATTCATCCTGTAGCATAGTTAAGCCACCACCATCCACCAACACCAGGTCTGGACCTTCAACCAGAATCACCAACCATCATCATTAAACCACCATGGCCACCATGGCCAGGATCACCCACTATCATCCACTATCTTGAAAACACCATAGTTAAACCATCAATGGATTACCAGGATGAACCATCATCACTAACCACCTTCACTAACCACCCTCAGTAGCCACCACCCATCCACCATCCATCCACCGTTACCAGGTCTGGACCTTCAACGTGGCCTCCATCATGATTTTGGTCCACACGACCACGGTGGTGCACTCCATGATTCGCTCGATGCGTCGTCCGCTGTTGGTCTTGGCATCGATCATCACGTGCCCCGGCGGCACCACCACGGGCGGCGCCACCGTGGTGGTGCCACTGTAAGGGGAGCAGGTGGACGGGATGGTGAAGTGGATGGTGGTGGTGGTGGTGGTGGTGGTGGTGGTGATGATAATGAGGTAGCTGATGATGAGGTAGCTGGTGTTGAACCATGATGAACTGGTGGTTAAGGTGGGTGATGGTTAATAAGCCGGTGAACAATGGTTTGGTAATGGTAAATTAATGACTAACATGCGTAAGAATCAACAGAGGTTATGGCGATCGGCATTGTTGGATAGGGTCGGTTGATGATGGCCAAGGAATGGTTTGGGACGGTTTGGTGGCTAACAAAGGGGTGATGATTACTGTAATAAGTTTGGTGATATTCAAAAAGTATAGTTGGTGAACCATTGCCCATACCAAAATACCAAATGAACTAGAAGTTCATGTTGCTGTAACCACGGTAAAATTATAATCGCCATCGTGGTTATGAACCCTGTTTGATCCTATTTGACTATTGTCGACCCATCATGATTCTGACTTAAGCTGATCGCTGAGGGCTGGTGTTTCAGTAACAGGTAAAATTGGTCAATTATAATGATGGTGAACTTAGTGGCACTGATGTCGCACCGTGTGTTTTGCCATTGCTGTCCCCTGCCCAGGAACTAAGCATGGTCTTTGCAATTGTTTTGAACAGTCCATAGTGGATGATGGTTTGATTATTACATGGGTCATTGTTAGTTCAGAAAGCTTCATAACGGTCAACATTCACGAACTAAGGTTTTATCACCATGCACGGAGGTCACACATCTACTCATGGTGGACTTGCCTATGGGTTGCTTATGGTTCATTGATGATGTCCCCAGGTAAGCTCAATACTGATTGACAAGCAATGATCGTTGCTAATGACTAGTCATCAACACTGGTAGGCCCAAGCATCAGAAGCCCATCCTAAATCTCTCGCCCCAGTGTTTTAAACCCGGCTTCCCAGCTTCCAGGGTGGACACCACCGTGACTTGGCTGAGGTTTGGCACGCGCATTACCGAACTGAATGCCCTGGGGATTCTCTTCACGCTCTTTGGAGCTTTCTGGTACCGATACGAAAGTGAAGTGGTGAAGAAGAATGGCCACCCCGCACGAAGCATTAGCGAAGTCAGGTACGGACGCCGGGTGAAGGCGGATCAGTCCCCAATCCCCGGCTTTGGACCACTTTTGAGTGCTTTAGTGGTTGTTGTTAATTAGTTGAACCACTGGTAAAGACCTAACCAGCTGCTGGTAATTAAAACATCAATGAATTAATTTGAGTGGTTTGACCCAACCATCAAAAAAAGTCATGTTCATAGTCAGGTGGTTGGGTAGCTATGATGCCATTCGCAATTGCATGAACCGCCCCCTCTACCTCACCGTAGCGCCACTCACCGTCCTCTCCAGTGCTGCAGGCAAAGTACGATACCCTGAACGGTGCACCGTGAGAACTCCAGCAGAGACTGGGAGATTCTTTTCCGATGTTTGGCGAGAAGAAGCTGCAAGAAACTATATGTGGTTCACCAAGCAGCTAACCAAACCGTGATGTATCAACCACATGAATGAACCACCGCGCATTTCACCATAAATCGCTGGTGATCTACCATCAAATATGGAAGGTTTACTGATATAACCCTCACATTAGCCATGATTGACCTTGACCAGAGGTGACCCGCCCATTTTCAACTAGAATGAACAACCATCACTAACCAGCACCAAGCATCATGAAAAACCATCACAAACTGTGGTTCACAACCTCATAAGCATCAGTAACAACCATCATTAACCATCATCCCTCACTAGCATCATTGACGACCATCACTCAAAGCAAGGCGTGCAACCCATCATAAGGAACACATTTGGCGCTTGTTGAGTGCATACATTTGGCGCTTGTTCTCGCCGGGCTTCCAGTCCCATGGGGTTCTGGGTGGATCAGTGGGTGGGGACAACTGCGAGTGGGAACAACCAGCAGCTCGCTGTGGTCAACTATGGCGATCCAGGAATGGAAGTCGTTTCGGGGCCATGAAACGCGGCTCGCGGCTGAAAATGTTTCCCGAAAACGGTCGAAAAAAGGAACTGCCACCAAGCAGTCAAATGGTGGTTTCTCAGAATAGGGAGCCCCAAAAATGGTTGGTTTATTGCTATATATGGGTAGATGATTTGGGGGTACCCCTATTTTGAGAAACCCCCAAATACTTTTGTGATCTTTTTTGAATCTGCCCACTGCTGTTTGGCGACATCAGAAAGAATCAGAAAGCCAATAGAATTGAGATCTTAGGCATACCGTTTGTTGAAGAAATCCCCTGGTTGTGTTGGCACAGCTACGAACAATGCCATGCTGGAAGCTTTGCGTCGACAAATTGGGCAGGTTCATCACTGTAGAAGTGCCCTAGAGGGTGCGGGAAAACCCAAAACGGCCTCTATGACAAGTAGTTGCAAATTTTCAGTGATGGCTAATCCAATTTGGCAAAAAGTATGAGCCATCTATAGCCATCATTCGCCATCATTGGCCTCATCATTAACCATCATCAGTCATCATTAGCCATCGATAATGATCATCAACGACCAGCAAGATCAACAATCCTCAAAAGTGAATGGCGAACAGGGGCGACGAAACAATTGCATGACATGTGCTAACAATGACAAACCAGTCATAAACCGTCCAAAACCACCAACAACCATCATTGGTCACCCTCAACTACGAACAATTGAACCATCATGTGCTAACTACCAACCAGCTGGAAGCTACCAGTAGCCATTCTTTAATCATTTGTCATGGCAGCTAGGATCAATGTTTGTGATCAGAAGAATCCATCCTAGATGGCTATTCAACTGGTTGAGGTTACAGACCGTCAGTACTACAATGAATCGGTTGGTTTCAGCCCGAATTTTGCTGGTTGAAATGCCAAAATTGCCTGGTGTTGAAAACAGATCAGTTTTGATGATGCTGCCCCTGAGAGAACACCCCCAGAATTCATGGTTTCCCCTTTTCAAATCATGATTTTTGGAGCCACCTCCAGCATTTTTGGAGATGCACATGTTTTCCCACAGACAGTGATGAGTCGAATGCTAGTGATGCCGATCATTGGTCAAGCAACTGAACCGGTTGCTGGGGTGTCATGGCTCATCCCGGGCAGCGGATTGTAACCCCAGTCAGAACTCCGGAAAAATCTTGGCTTTCCTTTTCGCATGTTCACAAGAACGTAGGGTTAGCGTTGGTGGTACCATATGCCGTAATGGCTCAAGTTTGGTTCCACTCTCTGTTAGGAATCGACTGTGTCACATGCCTAGTTTACCATGGATGCTGGTAACAAGCCTTGCTGTGGGAGCTGGGACTCTGAATGTTCTGGATTTCTCATGGCTCTGGTTCCCAGAGTACTCTGGTGGCTTTGGCATGGAGGATCCCTCCAATAGATCCACGACGTTGTACGCTGAGGACATTGGGGAGGGTCCAGAGCAGAAAGACCAACAGAAGGATCAGCAAACATTCACTGGTTGGGCTCATCTCTGGGGGTATTCCGTACTACACTACGATGTATATTCCTGGATTGGCCCCGGCTGGTTCAGTACACCCACGCAGTCAGGATCTTTGAGGACATCTGGCGGTTGGGGTCTGTATCTGGTCGATCAAGCGGGCTTATGGATCTGCGGGTCGTTTTGGCCGTGGGTAGCCTGGAGCTTTTTGGTAATCAGTTTCCTGGGAGTTGCTCTCACTTCCTTGTACCTCCTGGTGGTGATATGCCGACCTTGTTTAAACTTTGGAAGGTGTTGTTGCCGTCAAACCCGAGTGGTCGCACGAGAAGTAGGGGAGCTCCTCCCTGAACTCCAACCCGGAGGATCTTATGACAAACTGGTGATTCGTGGCCCATCGTCAAGCGATGGAGTGGATTCAGAATTCTACCAGCGCCAAGTCAAAGGTCGAGGGTCGGGACGAAAACCCAATGATGTAGTGGTTTTGATGGGAGATCAAGCCGCCCGGATCAGAACTGATGAACACTGGGCGAGGGTGGATCGATACGGGTTGTGGGTCAAGGTCCGAGAGGTCAAAGGAGCCACGACTCGAACCACAAGGCAGGTGCTTGAAAGAGAAGGGAAGGTTCATTTATGCAGGGATCATTCTTGCCACTTGGAGGGTATGCCTACGCCTGGTCTTCATTGCAAGGCCTATGCTGCCGTGGATGCGAATTCTCTAGTGGACTTGGGAGCCTATGCTGGGTGGTCCACCCGAAGGTTCGTAGTGCTGCTTGCCCGGGTTGCCAAGCGAGCGAGCCGCGGTTTGTTGCTGGTGTGCTACTACTTGTCTGGGTGGTTTCTGCTCAAATGGCTGTTTCGCCCCAGCGCACCTCCTCGGACTATTCAAGAAGGCGAAGTAGTTCGACAACTCGATCCTGACTCTGAATCAGAAGCAGAGGTGTTGGATGACCCGTGCGAAGCAGTATTAGTAGGCCTCGAACATAATGGGAAACCCAAGGCATTAGCCACAGATCCCTGCCATGACCAGTCGACAGGCACAGGTGTTCGACTCCTGGAGGTAGATCGCACTCTTTCTGATATCCGAGGTCGAGCTACCGTGAGGTTGTGTGATCATCATCGGCAATTGTACACTGCCGCCTGTTCTGGAAGGAAATGTAGCGTTCAGACATGTTACGAGAAGGTCGAGGGAGCAAAGCATGGGGTTCCCTTGTGCACCAAACACCTGACAGATGTGGGGCCCCAACCCCGTGCACGACGGGTGAATTGGAACGATGAGGCTGAACAGTCTGGCCCAGGTGAGGCATCCGAACCCGAACATGGAGGTTCCCTCCCTTCAGCCAAAGCTAAAGCCTCTGCAAGTCCGATCCGTAGAAGGCGCTCCGCCTCCGCTGAGCCCCATAGCAACAGCCAGAAGCAGCTTGAAGGTCAGCTCGAAGTTGGCCCTTGCATCGCCCTCGTCAGGTTCCAGTTCCTCCAAAGGGGGGGTTGGGTTCCTCGATGGGTTGCTTATCTCGGCCATATCAAAGGAATTTCGGAGGATAGCCGGAGTGGAGAGCTCCTCTCCCTGGAACTCCCGAAGCTGAAAGCTCACGCTTGTGTGAGATCAGAGGCCGTAAGGCCCTCCCCCACCGACAATGGGTCGGGCAGGCTGAGCAAAGGATGGATTCAGGGTTTGCTTCAGAGTTCCCACGATGATGAAGCAGGAAGGGGGGTGTCCTTGTTAGTGAGCCGACTCTCCGAAGCCCAGGCAGCCATCCTCAATCATTGGGATGGGGAAATCGCCAGCGGAGAACCTACACTGACTAGTAAAGAAAAGGAAATCTGGGCACGACTGAATCTGAGGGAGGTCCTCCCACACGCTGACGCCTATGTGAAGATTCCAGAAGCTGCCTCGCAAGCCGAGGAGGATTTCATGACTCCCCCGAAACCATCCAAAGAT
>VSDK01023445.1:7727-23762 GCA_009767595.1 Symbiodinium kawagutii
TATATATATATATATATGTTTATATATATAGGTTGGCGTCCACATGATGCTTCACCACATAATTCAACTATGTATAGATATATATAATATAGCAAAAATTATATACATATATGTATATATGATTGTATTTGCATTTGCATGTGTACAAACAATGATTCTTGACGGTTCCTGCCACATCCCTCCAGCCAGCGCCCGTCGTCCATCCGGGGCCCTGACACATCCTTAGATAGAAACGTTCAGGGTGGGGAAAGGTTCTGGTTGGAGCCACTTAATTGTTACATCCATTTTACGTATATACATATATCGGTTTCTTACATACGCTTCTTTTCAGACATATCCAAATCTCACAGATAGAAAATTGCATCGAACAACGATTCATACAACCATTGTTAGATCCGATCAATTGGTAATAGCAACCATTGTAAGCTTAACCACGATTTGCAAAAATCAATCAGCAATCAATCAATCAATCACTCAACAAATCATATATGTATATTAATAAGTATATATATATATATACATATGTACATGTAAATATCTATAAATATATATATATATATATAATATATACATGCATTTATATACATGTAAATGAAAAATACGTATGAATACATATATATATATATATATATATCTAAATGCAACATATTTATACATATATATATAATCATCAGCCAACCATATATGTATATAGCATCAGCCACTATAAGACCAAAGAACCTCAACGCATCGGCCCGGTTGAGCTTCCATGCTTTTCTGGAGCAATGTTCTTGCCTGGGCCGCAGTCATGGTAGACGAACTACTCCCGTGCTTCGACACCCATATATATATATATACATACTAACATGAATATTGAACAAAATCATCGTAGGTTTGTAAATATCATATATACAAAAAATGTTTCAATCAGAATTTCTATATATATATATGTGTGTTTTTTTGATGCTCATGCAAAAAGAACGATGCTACACATAAAGGAGAGCTGATGATTTATATATATATATATATATAGATATACATATTTATAAATATATGTATATATACAAATATATAAATATATTTGCATTTATTGATCCGTTGCGCTCATTTGAACCTATGTACACATCAATATTAGATAGAAATATCAATCAATATAAATGTATATATATATACATATATGTACGTGTGTGTGTGGGTGTAAATGTAAAGATTTATATACATATATATATATATATAATATATATAATATACATGTGTGTGTGAGAATGATTGCATCACTATGTAGCAAACTGCAGCAAGTTCCCTTTGAAAACTTTTTTTCCCTCGCGCGGTGGCTCTGCGTTCTTCCTCTTGGCCGGTGGAGGTACCAGGACGCCCTTTGGCTTCCCCGTCCCCGTGGTAGCACAGGTTGCACTGGTAGCACGGGTTGCACTCGTAGCACGGCTTGCACTGGTTGCACTGGTTGCACTGGCACTGGCACTGGCACTGGCACTGGCTGTCTCCGTCCTGGCTGCAGCGGGCCTGGGTTGCTGCGGCATCTTCTTGCTCTCTGGGCGGGATTTACACTTGGGTGTAGCGGCCGCAAGCTTGTTGGCAATTTCTTCCTGTTTTCTGGCTTCTTCCTGTCTTCTGGCTTCGTCTTGTTTTCTGGCTTCTTCCTGTTTTCTGGCTTCTTCCTGCTTTCTGGCTTCTTCCTGTTTTCTGGCTTCTTCCTGCTTTCTGGCTTCTTCCTGTTTTCTGGCTTCTTCCTGTTTTTTGTCTTCTTCGTGTTTTCTGGCTTCTTCCTGTTTTCTGGCTTCTTCCTGTTTTCTGGCTTCTTCCTGTTTTCTGGCTTCTTCCTGTTTTCTGGCTTCTTCCTGTTTTCTGGCAGCCTCTTCCTGTTTTCTGGCATCTTCTTCCTGTTTTCTGGCAGCTTCTTCCTGAGCCAGTCTTTCCTCCAGCCTCAGAAACCACGACCGGACGTCCTCCCCGCTCATCGCATGGATCTCTTCAGCAGCCCATTGCCGTTCCAGATGAGGAAGAGGAAGTGGGACGGGGACGAAGACGCTGAAGCCGCTTCCATGCGCCAACGCCAGCCACGACATGGGTGAAACGAAAACAAAAATGGAATATGATATGTTGTCTTCGTTACATAGAGTTGCCTTTGTTTCTGCAGGTTTGATATATGTTTATGTCTTGGGTTGTAGTCGAAACCCTGTTAGTAAATCTTGATCCTAAAGTTTTGGTTGGCTATATATATAATAGATGTGGCGGTCATTGTCAAAAAGTCATAAAAGATAGAACTCTGATGATTGTTGATGTCTATGACAGTACCTCTTCAAATCTTGCTGGGTCTGGTTTCCATGCTGAATTTTTTTACTCGGACGACGAACTGGAGGAATCTGAGCTGGAACTAAAACCGCTGCTGCCAACACTCTGATCATTTGTTGGTCTTTGATGAACATGTGAAGGAATAAAACATAGGACTCTGATGATCATTGATGTTTATGATGGTACCAAAGTTACCAAAGTGGTTTGGTTTGCCAACGGGCGGGTACCTGACTACTGGGGGCACTTTTGGGCATCGCTGGAGGCATCGAGAAGCATCGCGAGGCATCGCTGAATACAAGGTCATTCCTGACATGCTTTCCATGCCAACATGTCAACAAGTATACTCACCATATAGTATATACCTGAGACCACAAATGGGCATCGCTGAGCATCGCTTGCCTAAGAACTGCTTTTTTTGAACTCCCCTACAACCACAAACAGTTGCAGCGGTCTTCATCACGGAAGTATAAAAACAAGTTTGGGTCATGCCTTTATTAAACGTATTTAACCCGGGTTTTGATTCCAACCCATATATATTCCATTTCCATCATGCCCTGAGGCGGACCTTTTTGGTGGTGGCTCACATGGATGTTATGTATATATATATATATATATCTATATGAGTGAAATGCAATTGTAAACATATTGAAAAGTACGAATACAAATGAGTGTTGTTCAAAACCCTTTCTTGTTTCAAGAGCGATTGTATATACTTCGTGAGCAGCTGCGGTCAAGAGTTGCCAGTCCAAAGTGCAACAACCAACAACGTCGTTTTACATGATAAACATATGTATGAATCGTATCGTAAAATTACCTATAGAAATATATGTATACATATACATATTCATTGCTGATTTTTCTATATGTGGGTTGTTTAGTTTTCTGAATGAAATTTGTTGAAAGACAAAAATCCACTACCCATATTCTGAGAACGGAAACCGTCTTGGATTGTTATGTGTATATTCATATATATATATACATTGCACATATATACATATATACACATATGTACCGAGATAATAAAAGGTATATATGCCTAAAAAATATCAACCAGCCAGAACTATCGGTGTGTGGTTGCTGCCTATATATAGTATATATATATATAGACACACACAAAACTATATATATATATATTTGAATCTAGAAAATGTAAATATGTATATATATATATATACATATATACATACACATGCTTACAATCAAAATACATATATATATATATACATACATGTGTACAATAAAATCCAAACATATATATATATATGAAAATATATATAGCTATTATATAATATATACAAATATCATCCAATACACCCCATCTACCATTGCATGAGCCACCAGCAGGAGCAACCCCCAACACTGCGGCAGCGTTAAGCTTCCCCACACCACGGAAGTGATGTTGTTTGAAGCAATGGTGTCACCTGAGCCCCCGTCAGGGTGGGAGAATTGTCATGTTTGAAGATGTTTGAAGATGCACAAAGGGTCTCTTCGCAAGGGTGTCATCGTTGCGGCATATAAATACACATATATATATATATATACATATATGTTCCGCATGATTCATGATATTGTTGCATTCGAGTCATTGCTACATCTGCAAACGCCAACTTTTGTTCCCTGCCCTGCTTCAGCATCAGCCGCGCCGAATTCCTCAGGAGGCAATGAAATATCTACATATCTATCTATCTCTCTATCTATCTATATAGAAACAATATATAAATATATACATATATAACTTTACATATATATATATATTGAAAAAAAATTCAAACGTATATATATATATATACACATATATGTGTGAAAAAACATTACAAATGTATTTATATTTTTATTTACATACAAGATTCATATGTGCATGGTTTGCTCGATGTTACTGAGTGTCGTGCTTCTCAGAGGACTCCGGGATCGAGGTATGAACGTTTCCTCCGTGGGAAAGTGTGGTATCTTTTCTATCGTAGTGCATACCTTCTCTGCAAATATATATATATATATATATAATTAATTATGTATGGACTGAATCAAGTTTGCTATATATATATATGCAAATATATTTAAAAACATATGTATATACATATATAAATATAAAAAGGTGTATACATTTGTGGCCGGCCTGGGTGCAGCTGGCTGATCGACGTCGTTGTAGAGGTGACTGCGTCCAACAAAAGCATTGGTGTGTGTAAAATACACATTGAAAAGCAGTCCACTGCCTTGGATCGTTGTCGTGCCGGCATCGAACGGCTTGGCTCCTGCAAACAATGTATATACATATATATGTAAATGTATGTATATATATACTTATATTCTCAACAAATGTGAAAGGTCAGAATATATATATATACATAAAATATTCACATAAAAATTTATATATAAATATCTGTAAATATAAATATATATATATATATTATTGTCTCTCTTTCTCGTTCTGTGTCTCATCTATAAATCTGTAAATATTGACCATTGCCTTGGCCCGGAGCTGTAGCATTCCTGTGTTCACATCGCCTTCGCTGGGGTCGAAGGAGGAGGAACCTGATCCATAAATAATTCATCGAGCTGTGCTTATATATATATATATACATTGATATACATTCATAGATCACGTTTGGAAGTATGTATATATATATATATATGTAAATATATATGCAGAGATATACTGATTCCCAGATCTAAGATCTATATATATATATATATAGACATGGTTATATATATATATATAGATCAAAACATATTTATATATATATATATAGCATTCTATGTGTATATCGCCTCTCTTGGTGGAGGAGAACGAGGTGGAGGAGAACGAAGTGGTGGGAACGGCTGCATTGAAGCCGCCTGACACAGGACAAGCCAAAAAATCGCTGGCAACAAACCCCAAACAAAGAACTGTGTATGAAGCCTGGTTGATGGTTTCAACTCCTATGAAAAATGTTGGTCAACCAACCATTTAAAAAATATATCAAAAAAGATGTATATATATATATAAAAACATTTCTATACACATAATGGTTATATATATCTATACTACAAAAATTTACAAATGTTTGAAACCATCAACCAAACATATATATATGTATATACACATACAAACAGAATATGGATATACATATATATATATACATTCATTGAAATAGAGGTTTACAAATATTTAAAAATAAATATATATATAAATATAAATATATATATACAACATCTATTTACACATATATATATATGTATATATTGTGTGGCTAATTCATCGAGCCTTCACCGCCAAACGCTTCACCTGCACGCAGGATAGCAACTTCACATATCCTTTACATGCAATGGCCCTTGTCTCGATGCATTGTCACACGTGTTTTGAGAATTATTGATGTGACAATGGTCAAATATAAATATATATACTTGTATATATATATATATAAAAAAAATCATTGCACTGAACTTCTTCATATTATGACACAACAGTATATATATATATATTATATATAGTCGTAAACATTTTTTGACACATTTGCATATATATATATAAATATAATATATAGTTGACTATATAGGCAGTCACACAAATACAAGCAACATCAAGCACCTGGTCCGTGAGGTTCAACGGCGATGCCTTGCAACATGCATGGTCAAACTTGACCTATACATGCATACACAAACATATATATCTGCACATCCAGTTGATATATATATATATATACACACAGTCAGAAGCCTTCCCAGCTGGCTTTGGTACATCCTTCACAGGTGGTCCCTGGCGACAATTGTGTGAAGGGTGGGATCACATGATCGAACCAATGTCCATATACATATATTGCTATATATATATATATATAGAAATATATATACTTATACAAATATGTAAAAATGAAGAAATAGAAGTTCTTAAAAAGACATAGAGACGTATTGCTCAATATCTACGTATGAATATATACTTGTCAATATTTGTATGAATCAAAACTGGTCTGTGCGGCGGTCTTCTGTGGCACCGGAACTCTCTGTGGAGGTGGAGCGCCCTGCCCCTTGCAAGCATATGGATCAATGTTTATATATATATATATATATATTCATTTCTAATATATCTGTACAGTGTACAGATTTAAACATGTATATTTGAAAGCACAGCAACAGGCCTGCTTTTTCGGCGGTGCAACCACGATCGGAACATGGCTTCGGTTGAGTGTCGGCATTTGTCTATATAAATATATATATATAGGTATGAAATGAAATATATATATATATATAAATAAAATTATGAAATTAAGGGTACACACCTGAGTATCAAACATTTGTTATACATATATATATATATGTATATTTCAAACATTGGTCATGTCGCGTATATATATGAATCTTTTGCTCCTATTGTTGCTTGTGTCTATATATCTAAATATATATATTTTTTTTTTTACAAATATATCACAAAACTGGTGCTCATGCTGAAGTGATCATGCTAAATCTTGTCATGAGTGCATTCATCTGGAGCCGCTGCAATCAATGATGGGAGGCGATCAACTGCAAGAGTCTGTATAGAGCTACAGTCCTCTCTCCCTCTACATTTGATATATATATATATATATATAAATAAATATACAAATACATTTATAAATACATATATAAATATATATATAGGCAAGCATTTCCGTGGGAATGTCCGAACAATGTATATATATATATATATAGCTGCAGGTGCCCCGCCGGGGTGGGGAAAGGCCCTGGTTGGAGCTGCTTAATTGTTACATCCATTTTACATATATACATATATCGGTTTCTTACATACGCTCCTTTTCAGACATATCCAAATCTCACAGATAGAAAATTAGGATATATGGGGCTTTGCCCTGTAAGTCTACTGTATGGCCTTCCTGAGCAAAGTTTAACGAAACCAAAGTGGAAATCTGGACAAAAAGCTCTTACATGCAACAAATATGAGGAAATATCAGTAAGGTTGAAAACAATGGAACCTATATGCCATCATGGGGATCCAGAGTGGGTGAAGAACCTACTTATATACTCCCAATCCATTGCGAAATGATACTTAACATTCCCGCAAAGTTCATTTATATGGATATATATATATATATTTCTTGTTTTTCCCGCACAACGCTTCTCAGTCTAGATGGGCGACCTAGCAAAGTGAATGCACTCCCACTCACAGAATATGTACTCATCGTCGTCCTCAGCACATTCCCGTGTAAAGAACAGAGAAGCCTTATATATATATATATAGAAGCGGTTTTGATTTGACTATATGAGATGCAGTCATGTTATATATATATATATGTATATATTTATATATAAATATACGCCTAGAAATATAGACAATGAATATATATATATATATGTAAATATCAAAGAGGTTGATCCAGTTCATCATCCAAGAAACGCTTCTTTCGAAGTCTCTTAAGTTCCTGCGACTCAAGCCAACACATTCACTGTATACCATTTCAGTCAACACATATATATATATATATAAATAAAAACACATTCATATACATAATATATATATGTATATAAATATAAATATATGAATTGAATTCAATCACCTTAGACAACCAACAGCAGCAAAAATATTTGTCCTGAAATTCTTCTCGCCAGCTTTTCCCCTCAACAGGACGAAGGTCCCGATGGCCATGGGGCATCACCTGCAGAAGCACATGAACGTCATATCAGCTTGCTGAGGTCCTATTGATAGGCCTCATATTGCTACGTATATAAATATATATATATATGCCTGAATCAGGCCGCGCCGGTGATTTTTCCTATAACTGATGTGACTTTCCCCCACCCTGCCTTGTGGTAGAGGATCAGTTCGGAGTTGTAGTAAACTGCTCGTACGTTTCTTGGACCAACCTTGGCAAATAGAAGTGTTTTGATCACTGCTTTGAATATATATACATATACATATTATATATATATATACATAGAGAAAGCCGGTTTGTGAAACTTGGCGCCTCGATGATTGCACCACGGCACCACCTTAGCCGCCATCAATGTCAACACTGCAGAAGGAGATGGGATTGACATACCAAAACCTCTGGACATATATGTATGTATGTACGTATGTATATATATATATGTTTGGTAAAGTATATATATATAAATTCAAAAATATATTTTATATATCTATAAGATACATAAATATATATTTAAATATTGTATATATGTAGAGTGAGAGTTTATTATATATGCAAAGTTGGCTCCATCGCTGTGCATCCGAACATCTGGAAGGAGAAACTCCACACTTCGCACCTATCTTGAAGTTGCCAAACCTCATGCGAGCATACAAAAACAAATTGTATAATCTTACCTCTACAACAAAATCAAAATATATATGTATACATATCTCTTTTAACAAAAAATACATATATATATATATATAATCCATTCTGGCCTTTGGAGACAATGGCGAAGGAGGAAGTGGTGGAGGCGATTCCTGCATCTGTGCTTCGGCATTTAAAAAAATCTTCAAAACTGATTGGACTGTATGTAAATGTAAATATATATATATATTGTTACATATATGAATATATTTATCTAAATATATTTTGCAATATATATATATATATATTTATACATACAGTATATACAGACAGATGCTATATACATATATTCATATATATATAATCCGTTCTGACCTGTGGAGGCAATGGCGAAGGAGGAAGTGGTGGAGGCGATTCCTGCATCTGTGCTTCGGCATTTAAAAAAAATCTTCAAAACTGATTTGACTGTATGTAAATGTAAATATATATAGGTATATATATATATATATATTGATACATATATGAATATATTTATCTATATATATTCTGAAATATATCTATATATACAGTACAGACCGATGCTATATACATATGTATATATGTGTATATATGTGTGAAATCCGTTCTGGCCTGTGGAGGCAATGGCGAAGGAGGAAGTGGTGGAGGCGATTCCTGCATCTGTGCTTCGGCATTTACCAAACCTTCAAACTGATTGGAAGGTATATACAGTATATATGTGTAAAAATATTTATAGATACATACAAAGCAGTGGCACAGCTGAATCACAGCAAGAGGCCTGTCGCCTCGTTGTGTCCGTCGCGATTTCCTGCGCAGTGCAGATATGTTATATATATATATGCCTGCGCAGTGCAGATATGTTAAATATATATATATATATATATAAAATAAATAAATATGTATATATATATATATAAATGCCTGCACATTCATTTGACATATGTACACAGTCAGAAGCCTTCGGAGGTGGATCTGCTATATATATTTAGCGATTCCTGGTGGCAATTGTGTAAATACAGAAATATATATATATATATCTTTTAGAGACACACATATCTATTTAGATATATGACGACACATATTCATATTATCATATCAATAGATATCGAGCAATGTATACATGTATATATTGGTCACTATTTGTTTTTATATGCGTATTTAAATATATCTGTGTACATATATATATATATATCAATCAAATCCGGCTAGTGAATCGGTCCTTCCTTGGCCTTGGCGGTATGATCTGTGGCCCAAATGCCTGCACAGTGCAGAGATATGGCTTTTTGTATATACTAATGTGTATGTATATACATATATATATACACTCAATCAAGTCCAGCCGGTGAATCGGTCCTTCTTTGGCGGTATGATCCGTGGCCCAAACACCTGCACAATGAAGAGATATGGCTCCATGTATATGCATATATACTTGAATGCACAGCTACAAGCCTGAGGCGGCCGGACCATGCGCGGCCGATGGTGCGGGTTTCTATGTGGCATGATTTGTGTTCTATATATATATATATGTATGTTTTTTTTTTCAACGTAAGGTAAATACATATATATATATATCAATATACATGTGTGTGAATGCCATTGAATGTCGTGATTGGTTCCCATGTATCTGTCTGTATATATACATACTTTACATCACTCTGGAAAGTGTTGCTTGCAAAGTTCAGCCAAAAATGACGGCGAGCAAGTAGAACAAGGAAATGCGGTCCTCTACAAACAAACTTATATATATATATATACACTTATGATTGGAAGAAGCAATATGTAAAAAAAAAAATATATATATATATATATATACATGTACATGTACATGGATCGGACAACGAATGTGCTCAGAACAGTGCGCAACTATATACAGTGTAAATAAATACATATATATATATATACTTGTTTTATGTATACAGATATACGGTTATATTTAAAACACCTATATATATATATAAATAAATACAGGGGTCGACTGTAACATTCAAGTGGACATGTGTGGGTATGTATGTGTAGCCTGTTCTCACAGATAGAAAATTCAAATAGAGGCCTTGACACTGGTGTGTGTATATATATGTATATTTTTTTTTTTTGTATGTGTATAGCCGCAGGGTGAACCTTGAAAAAAATACATCTATATATATGTACATCCATATATATATATATATATGTCTAAAAGGTTGTTTATAATCATCAGCCATCCTTGCAGCATCAGCCACTACAAGGATAAAACCCTAACGCGTCGGCCCGGTTGGGCTTCCATGCTTCATTGGCGCGGATGTTCTTGCCTGGGCTCGCAGGAACGGGGTGAAGGAACATAAAAGAACATGTACATTACACATATATGATTGGAAGAAGGAATATACATATGCGTAGATACAAATATATATATATATATGTATATATATATATATTTATATTTAAATATATGTGTATATATATATATGTGTGTGTGTTCATAGGTGGTGGCTAATTTGGGGAAAAAACATTGTCAGCGCAGGCCTCGGCGAAATCTTAGAAAGTGAATTGTTTCCAACAAGCGAGCCTTTTCAAAAATGCAAAGCAAAAACCAAGATATATAGAATATACATATATATTTATTGAAGAGACACTCCTGTCGATCTCTGAGGTTCCGAGCAACGCTGGATGGCTTCACCTGGGCCCCCGTCAGGGTGGGGGAACTATCCCTAACAACATTGGAGCCACTATGTATATATATATACATATTTATATATATATATATATACATATATATATATACATATATATTTACATATATATATATATATACATATATGTATATATACACACTATGTGAATATTAAATATTTATATATACATGTATATATATATACACAGGATCGGAAAACAAAGGAATATATATATATAAAGATATATATTTATGTGTATATATATATATATATACTGTATATGTATAGAACGACCCAACGACGAATGTATTCAACACAGCCTGTTGCTACAGTGCAAAGATAACTATATATATACATGTGTATGTATGCATACATATATATATATATATATAAACCAGTCTAGCCTCCTTTGTTCCGTCGAGCCATGAAAGCGAAAGAAGTCACGCAAACGGCCGTGGCTGCATATCTTTCTGCTCATTGCAGCTATAATCCTCCAAGGAAGAGTGCCAAACGGACGCTGTCTTCCCATCGAACTCGTTGTCGAACGCATGTGAAGCATCGGCCGTGCATTCGTCTTGGCCAACGTTCGCCTCGAATTCCTCGCGAGCCGCACCAGCTTTGGCCCTGCCATATGATCCATCTGAATCCATGGTTGTTGGCATCCACCTGAATTTCGGCATCGTAGTTCCGATGCAGCTGGAATGGTCTGGAATTGCTCGCACGGTCTGCTTGCTTCCGTGCTTCTGCTGCCGCAGCTTGTGTCACTTCTGCTCGCTCGGCTTGCACCATTGAAGGAGCAGAATCGGTCCATTCATACCTTGTGGACCGTGTTTCCGTTGAATGCCTTAAAATTTTCTGCAAGGAAAGGGCATAGGATCATGGTGCATAGATGGCATTGATCAGCTGGAGCACGACATAGAAATGATGATGAACGGCGTGATTCGTCAGAACCTGCTAGTTACTGTTTCCGATGAATGAATACGTGTGAGATGATGTAAATATATATATATATATATATAGAAAAAAGCCTTGAAGAAAGGCAGGGGGTTGGGCTAATCCCCTGAATCGGTTTTGGTATATACATATAAACGAAGAACAACGGCCGAACCAACAAAAAGTTATATACGATGCAACACAACAGTATATAAAGATTCAGGGGATAAGACTGCAGCAAAATTTCACCGTGGCCAATGGTGAACTTTTGCTGCTGTCCGGGTAGGGGCCTAAATATTCACACTCATGGCATATCACATGCGCAAGCATGGTGTATATATATATATATATATATATATATTTGTATATATGTGTAATTATATATGTGTACACACGCATCTGGAATCGAAGCCCCTGTTTCGGTGTGTAACAATCGAAAAGAAAAAGAGACATATCATCACCTGTCGGCGATGTAACCATACTCAAACCAAGTGCCAGTGTGCATGTGTGGGGCCCCCCTTTTGAAACCAATGGTATTGGCCATACTCCCAAAAAGGATATTAAGACCTACATGAACAACCGCTGCTGGTTGGGGTTGGCCCAACTCCCTGGGCAGCAGCGTCAGGGGCGAGGAAAGGGGGACGACGACGATATCTTGGGATATCTTGTATTCATAGTTGGGTCCTATGGCTCCTCAAACAGTAAATAAAACACATTGTCTGGGGAAATGTTCTAGCATCATGGCTACAGCTTCAATCCATTTATATATATATATATAGGTTGGCGTCCACATGCTACATCACCCCATAATTCAATGTCAACTATGTAAAGATATCATATACATTATATAAATATTTATACATATATATATATATATGATCGCATTTGCATTTGCATGTGTACGAACCATGATTCTTGACGATCCCTGCCACATCCCTCCAGCCAGCGCCCGTCGTCCATCCGGGGCCCTGACACATCCTTAGAAAGAAACGTTCAGGAGAAAGACGGCCTTGAGTTTTGACCTGGTGCCCCGCCAGGGTGGGGCAAGGTTCTGGTTGGAGCCACTTATATAATTATTACATCCATTTTACATAATATTGACATGTAAATATATATATATATATATATATATATATTGTAAATAAAATATATTTATACAGATATATAATATACATGAATACATACATAGGAAAAAGCTTGCATAGGGTATGTATGTATTCAAAATTTAATAAATATATATATACATGTATATATATATATATATCGACCGAACGAATCGGATGTGCATACAACAGTGTGCTAATGTCTGATTTAAACACATTTGTTTCTACATTTTTAAATAAATTATTTGTTGTATATATTTATATACACACATATTTAAATATTTGCGTAAATACCATACAGAAGGAACTATATATATGTATATGTATATATATATATATATTAAATATATATATATATATAATTATCTCGCAGGAAATCCAGCAGCTCCTCTCCAAGTGCCTCGTGAATGCCGGGAGCCTCATCCCACAGTTGTTCTTCTCAACATGTGACTTGCAGAATGGCCTGCCTTTCATTGGATTGAAGTCCACTGAAAACTGTAATCAGGGCGTCGGGGATCTTTGTTTGATCCAACCGTGCGAGCAAGTGAATCAAGAGAGGCATTCGCCGGTCAACTATGACGATCGAAATGGATGACTCAAATCGCGATCGTGAGTGTGAATCCCGCACTACCCGCAGTGGGGCTTTCCAAAGCAACGGGCGGGTTCTTCCTCAGGATCGTTGTGCGATAGTCCAGCCAGGGCCAATCTGGGCTCACTCCGAGCTCCTTTCAATGTGGACCACACGCCTTCTTCGGGCGATGTGCTTGGGTCCGGCATACCGTCGATGATCATCAGCTGCCATGCAATCCATCGACAATGGAGAGTGCAAAAAAAAAAAAAACTACAAATCCACCGACCACCAACCAGTTATATATGTACACAACCCATATGCATGTACTTAATGATGGGTAACAATATAAATAACTATATACTAGATCACCCAACCATTAGTGTTTCCCTGATGTCAAAGATCGATACTAGCCAAATAAACTTATACACCACATTTGCTGCCATCGGGGCAGGGATCAATCTTCTGGAACGGTTTCTTACATATGCTCTTTATCAGACATATCCAAATCTCACAGATAGAAAATTGCAGCAAACGTTGGTTTTGATTCATGTGACGTAAATGAATATGAATATCATATATATATATATATATATATACATCATATATATATATATGTTTATTTGTTTAAGAATTTATTTATGTATTTATTTAGTTATTTCTTTATGTCTGTGTGTATATGCATCTGGAATCGAAGCCCTGATTGGGCGCGTACCAATTGAAAAGAAAAAGAGACACATCACAAGCAACCAAATGTCAGCGTATGTGTGGGGCCCCCCTTTTGAAACCAATGGTATTGGCCATACTCCCAAAAAGGATATTAAGATCTACATGAACAACCGCTGCTGGTTGGGGTCACACCGTTCCCAACTCCCTGGGCAGCAGCGTCAGGGGCGAGGAAAGGGGGACGACGACGATATCTTGGGATATCTTGTATTCATAGTTGGGTCCTATGGCTCCTCAAACAATACAAAAATATTTCATATATATAAATGTTTTTTAGTGTAGATATATACATTTTTTTGAATATCTATGTTTTCATTTAAAGACATATATATATATATGTTTATACATGTACATAAAAAAACTTTATTTCTAAACATATATACATATAAATATATATCTATATACATGCATATGTATGTAAAACATCTTATGTGCAAAAACCTTTGTATATATATATTATATTTATTAATTTTGTAATCATCACATTATTTATTGTATATGTATGTATGTAAGTATATATATACAATGTTCAACAACAATTGATCATAAGTATATACTTGTTCTTGGTTGACGACCTCTACATACGTATATATATATATATATATATTTACATATATATATATGTAAATACACATCTTTATATAATATACTGAATTGGATCCTCCACCCACTGCATCCCATCCATCCGGGGCCCTGGCAACCCAGCGGATCATTGCACCTGCTGACCTTGACACATGGGTGCAATCGGTGCATGAAGTGGGAACGTTGGCCCTAGTCATGGTGGAGGAACTACTGTAGTCAATTTGTTAATACCGTATGTTCCCACATATGTGTTAACTATGTATGTATAAATGGTTGAACCCTTGGAATACATGTATAAATAACTATATAAAAACATATTCATGTATTTCCACATACATACATACACACATACATGCATGCATGCATGCATACATACATACATACATACATACATACATACATTACATTACGTTACATTACATTACATTACATCACATCACATTACATCACATTACATTACATTACATTACATTATATACATTACATTAAATACATTACATTACATTACAATACATTACATTACATGACATGACATTGCATTGCATTGAATTGCATTGCATTGCATTACATTACATTACATTACAGTACAGTACATTACATTGTATACATACATACATATCATGTATAGATGTTTGTGTGTACATGCAAACTGCGAATGTATAAGTATATGTATTTGTATATGTGCATATATGTATCTGTATACCATCTGGGATGCACAATTCTGAGTTCCTACACCAAAAGATCCCCACTTGTATTTATAATATACGTGAATAGAAACATATAAATATATGTGTACATATATTTATGCAGTAAAAAAAGAAAATCAATTCTCCACATACATAGATATATGAATATATGAATATTTGTGGATACATGATCTTTTTCTGCCCGCCCTGCCCCCCCCCCCTCCTTGCCCCCCTTCC
>VSDK01023449.1:0-18768 GCA_009767595.1 Symbiodinium kawagutii
CGGAGGATGGGGGAATGAAAGATGGGAAATCTATTGCCTAACTGTAATTGATAACTGGTGGTGTAAAAACTCAGTTAATGATTAGTATCAGTTTTTAACCTTGGTTAATCCACATTTAGTTTCTGATTGCTTGACAGCTAGTGATGGAAAGCCAATCAATCATGAAGGGTCAATGATCAATTTCGAACTCATCAACCACAGCAAGCACCAAGCAACTGACATTGATTATAAATCCATCAATCATCGATCATAAAGGAAAATTTCCATGAGCCACCTCATCAACCATGAACCTTCGGCATCAGCCTCCCCCGAGGCCCTTGGGCCCCACCTGCGGAATCAAAACTTCCTTCACATCATTTCCTCAGCTGCAGGAATTCGGGCGCTGGGGATCCAGTTGTCCTCAGTTCAACTGAGTAAACAAAAGGGTGCGTCTCAAATTGGGGGACCCCTAAATTACCCATTGATTCATCTAAAACGAAAAACTGGGGATGATTTGGAGGTTCTCTATTTTGAGAAACACCTGAAAGACAACCCTTCCCGGTGCGATGATTGGCCGATATGTGTACAGCACTGCCATCATGGGGCCGCATTTTGAGGTTCCATGCAAACAGAATTTTCAGGAGAATCATAGCAAGAATTTGCCACGAGCCATGAAGACCTATACGCAATCAGAAGTGCAACACAGAAAATGGTTGGAAACTACCTGCTGAGCCAGAGGCAGCCCTGCAAGCAGTGAGGCTTGCGTGTGCTCAGGTCTACATTCAAATTGCGCATTACATTCCCCAAAAACTTCGGAAGTCCGCGCTCGGGCTGTTCCACAGGGCTGCTATACACCTCTGCCAGCTTCCCTACCAAGCGAAGCGTTCAACATTTTGTGGATCAAGATTCTCCCTACACACGCGATACCTAGGAAAAATCCCTAATCCCCTGATTGGTGGTTTCAACGCCTATGAACACATAACTTTAAAAAGTTGTCTGTGAATGAACCAACTAGCCCAGTTTTCAACTAGCCCACGTGTCACATGTAGTTAAGCTCAGCTGATTTTCTTGATTGGTGATTTGAACCAGATCTACCCAACCATCTATAGCTAGTTGGCGGTTTGAAACCCATAACTAAATAAACAAATCAACCCCAACCATCCCAAATTGTTCAAACCAACTAGCCCCCCTGAGGCGTCCTATGGGGACCTCACCTAAATGGCGCCACGGGCCAACGGATCTACCAGGCGTCGAAGTGATGGCTGGTCCAACAACTTCATCGACTCTTTGCAGATGGCCACCAGCATCTGCAGATCTGCCTGAGCCATGGCGGTCTCGGATGCAGCTGCAACAGTTGCCACTGGGATATAGTGCCATGCTTCGTGATGGTTCCTAAGCGACTGGGATAACATGACCATGGTTCATGATGGTTCATGAATGTTCATGATGGTTTGCAATTAGTGGTCAATGATGGCTGATCTCATCATGGTTCATGATGGTTGACAACTGGGATGTCACTCTGCCGGTTGGTTGAGCCCCTCCAACTGCCAGTTCCCTATGAAATTGACAAACGTGCGCGTCCGCAACAAAAATATACAAAAATGATCAAAAATGGCATCCCATCGTTCGGGGTGATTGACCTCTGTGCGTATGACTTTGCTGTAGCTGGTGTCGTGACTCTGCTGTGAATGTTGTTGTTCATCTTTGTTTTCTCATTGCTTTGTTTGCTGTTTGGCTGATAATACTTTGCAGGATTTCTCCTGTGATTAGCGTTTCAAGTTCGATATAGCATCATTTTACAGAAGTAAGCCATCACAACATGGCAGCTTCATCAGGTTTGATATGCCCGACTAATCCAGGCAAATTCGGCAAAATCGGAGTTCAACCAAATAAGCGAGCAACAGTCGGTTGTTCCACACATGTCGCTAGTTATAGTTGGTTTTAACCCACACCATCTCACAAATCACGCTCACGCACAACCTTTGCAACTTCGCTAATCATTTCCTCACCATCCAATCATCCAATCAAGGGTTCATGTCATGATAAAGCACGAAAAACACACTATCATAAAACCATCAGATCTCCGGACCCCAAGCTCCACCACGCCCTTTGCCACCGCATCTCCACCATAGTCCGCCCGTGGCGGACCTCCTCTGCCAGATAGTTGTGACGCACTTCCACGTCGTCGCCCATCAGCAGCACCTCCCCGACACTCGTGGGTTGGTTCAAGGTCGCGATCCTGAGCAGTCACTGGTGAACTGCAAGCCATCAGGCCATAGCCGTGGTTAACCAACCAGTAGGGTTATTGATGGTTAAGTTTGGTGAACACTCGTTCGCAATGGGTTATTTGTGGTTAATGGTTATGAATGGCTACTACTGGTGAACAATGGGGTAGCACTAAGGCTTAGCTCATCGCTACCAGCAGCACCATCACCATTTTGGAGGCATCGGTTGACCATGATCAAAACCCTGGAGCCCTGGAACATCGGTGAAGTCATCCGGGCACGCGCTGCGGTCGAGCATCAGAATGGCCGCAGGCACGTCCATGTGAAACATGGCGTCCAGTCTCCAGTTCTCTGGGGTAAAGTCCTGGCGGTCCCAGGGCTGTGGTTCGATTCCATGTGACTTTCCGAGGCTTGGAGATAGACTGGGGATGACTCGACCTATAGTGTTGGAGTCACCTCCCCTATCCAGGGACCTATCGAGCTTGGGGTTCAGAACTCAGACCTGTAGCTGTCTCATCCCAAAGAACACGGGGATAGATAGCAAACAACAGGTAGCTATCTAGATATGTGCGCTAAGATTATATAGGATTGATCCAAGAATTGGGGATGGATCAATCGGGTATGTGAGCTTACCAAATATAGGGTGATGGTGAGTAAATCTGACATGTACGGTTTTGAAAGGGGTCTGCAAGCATTGAACAGACTTGGTGGTTTATCAAAATAGGGATACACCCAAATCATTCCATCTATTGAGAAACCACTATTTTGGGCTGTGGGTCAATACTAAATTCCCTGGTGTATATCTTTTGTTCACCTCCCTCAAGTGAACGGATTGAGTATGTTGGGGCGTTCATCCATCTCTTCTTTTGGGATGACAGCTAATGGCCCATCTCCAGGTGGGTTATACACATTCGACAAGGCAGCTAAAGCTAGGCCAAATTCACCCCTCACCCGAGTTCTACGTGGGGCACCCGGCAGATTCAGACACACCACCATTTCATGAAGCGGTGACAAATAGGAGAATTATGAAGGTGTTGTTGAATATAGGCTTGATGAATCCTGAAAAAGGCACATAACTTCATACATGATTCAAAACTGCCACTGACATTACACATGTAATTGTGATAATATGGAACATGCATGATATTACATGTGTAAATCTATATGTATATCCTGGAGTACGATTCCAACGGAAAGTTTATCTAGTGTTAATGTCATGTCCTTGACCGCATCGGTAGCGGTTCCTTATACCTGTAGCAATGCTTGAGACACGTCATTAACAACTAGAGAACCATATTGCATGGCTAATGAACATACATCAATACATGTTGCTTGATCCTTGCTTCCTGCAAGCCATCATTATCACCCCGCTATTGTCTGACGCGCTTCCATCGTTTCTTGGTTGCCTAGACCTTGACGTATATCATGGTAGACATAGCATTCACCGGGATGAGCCGGGATGAATCAAATGGACCATGATTGACCTATCATTGTCGCGGAACCATGCTGGGTTTAAACGCAAGTGGCCATCATTCACACAAAGCTCCCTGGTGCACGTGGCAATGATACTGGTACATCAGTATGCTCCTGTTGGTATCTGTTGATTGCAGCTTGTTTAATATATCTTTAATTGAATTACACACTTCACCATGGCTCATCCTGGCTGATTCTTCAATCTTATCCACGAACCATGATCAATGAGCTAGCTCTCAGCTATCATCAACCCATGAATTAACAATCATCAACCTCATCATCAGCTGCACGAACCATCATCAACCAGGAGTTCAATGAACAACCACAGGGCTGTGGGTCAAAACCCCGTACCCCTGGTTCCTCTATCATTAAACACTGTTTCCCTTATTATTGTGGGTTATTATCCCCCATTAGTTGGTTGGTTGATATCGACCCATAGCCACCATCCGCACACGTGCCCGGTTCCTTGATACCAAAGTTCTTCCCCCAGAGCTCAGGAGTGCTGCCCGCACCAAACGAGATCTGACCTGGCCGGGTTCTTGTGATGTTGACAGTAGTCAAGAATGAGAAGATTCATAGAATGAAATATATGTAATTCAGATTGTGATTGATTCTTATTGATTCTTACCGATAATTATTGATTGTTATTGATTGTTGTTGATTCTTATCGATAATTGTTGGTTATTAATAGAATGAGAAAATGTAAATGCGTGTAAATACGCAGTGGTTGATACTTGGGCCACAATCATATTGATTGATTATTATTGATCAATGTGAAACCATTCTGGGACCACATAGCGTGGTTACAAAGTGACCTTAGAGCCTATTTTTTGATACAACAAAACACCAAGATTATTAATTAATTAATGTTGATCATAGGTAGTAAGAACCAAGGATAGCCAAAGAGTCCGCAATACACCAATGATAATGAGCATTTCCGCTGGGAAGTCAACCAATCTAGAGGTTAGCTTTGAGCGACAACCGGATGAATGATGAAACATCTAGGGATGTAGATGATGTAGAGGTGTCCGCAAGTGACTAAACCCCCCAACGTGATGGTTTACCCCTCAAATCTGGGATGTGTGAACCACATGAGCATCCATCGAATCCTTCTGTGCGATATTGGGGTACGGGTCATCCCATGCCGAACCCTTTCTGTTCACATTGTAATCAAAAGGACAAGGACCATTCATGCAATTTTCATCTACTGAAACAGGCTACGTGATGCTTCGTTGACCTTGGTCTTTCTCAGCCACCTAGGCCCCTAGGCTGAGCCAATCTGGGTGGTGGGACTCCTGGGACCCCGGGGCGGCGCACCATCCTGTCTGCTTGCGTCCTCTGGATGCAAACCACTACCTCGGTTGCAAACGGTGCTTCTGCAGCTGGATGTGGAGGGGGCAAGTGTTGGCAAGTGCTGTTGGTGTTGGTTGCTTCGTTGGTCCTTTGGTGGCTTGGTTGCTTGGTTAGTTGGGTGCCTGCTCGGTGGTCAGCCATGATTAAAGTATGGTGAGCCACCCCAGCCCCTGCTGTCCAATCCTTCGGCAAGCCCTCACTTCGATGTCACGGCTGCCACCATGGAGACAGGGAGTTAATCTACCACGGAGGTTCTTATAATAGCTATAGCTCTGGCTGGCTAAACTTCACCATCGGTATATGAAACTGTCATTCCACGCCTGGAAATCAATAGCTTGACCTTCCCCAATTGGGTTTGGATGATCAGCTTTGGGACACCCCTATCTGGGAGGGTTCTGGCAGCGCTTCATTCAGCATTCTTAAGCACCAGAAGGTTGGCAGTTAGGCAACCGGTTGGTGCGATTTAACCACCATTAAGCATGATTCACTATCATTCAGCGTGCTTGACCATCCTAACCATTCCAACACTACTGGTACTTCAAACCATGATAAACCATATCAGAACCCATCATCAACACTAACATGATCAACCATTCTCACCAAGTACTAATCACTAACCATCCTTAACACTAACCAATAACCATCCTTAACCACCCTCAACCAACCGTAGATCACCAGCCTTCCCATGCGCCATGCACCAGTCAGGTCGCTGTAGAAGGCACTGGCTTCGTAGAGGCTGGTGGCGGCCAAGCCCTGACCCGTTTCCATGTACCTGCGGCCAGCTGGAGCTTCCCGTGGTGCTTGGCCTGGTGATGGTCAACTTTATCACCATAAACTATGGTTAGTCTGGTAAATGAGCGCGAAATTATAGTTAAGGTATAAGCATTGTTGAGGTTTACCATACCACCATGGTTCACCATCGGTTCATAGTATGGTAAACCTTGACTATGCTTATTTACCAAAGGTGAAGAAGAGTTCACTTCCAGGTTGGTGTAGAATACCGGTCTGCACTGAGTCAAAGTGCAGACCGGCATGTTTGTTTAAAGCAATGTGTACCAATGGTATAACCCACCAGAGTAGGTACCAACAATGGTTACTGACCAGTGACTAGCATCCTCAGAAAATAGGCTGAACTCTTTGGTCTGGTACAAAGTTTAAGGGAACTCTTAGCTACACAATCCCTGTCATATGCCCCGGCTAGGTTCATCATTGCGTTCATAAAACCAATTGATGTTTTGAACACTGCCCAATGCAAACATGATCATTGACTCGTTGACCAGTATAACTAGTGGTCGTTATTATTAGATTACCATGGTTGTTGTTCACCCGTCTTTACTGCTCTCTTCTCAACTCCCAACTATTTCAATTCTTGAAAAAAAATGAAGCATCATTTCAAACACTATACGTTTACTACATATCTCATTATATTACAGTATATGTTTGAATCTATCAATTTGTGGCTTATTGCTTATTATAACCAGCCAACCTTTGATCAAGTCATGGCTTCACCTCGCCCAACCTCCCCACGTCCCAGGCTCCGCCACCGTCCCACCGTCGCCACATCCCCTCCGCGCGCCGTTGAAAGCCAGGGCCGTCGGGGAGACATTCGCTGGCCAACTGCGACATGGTGCAGCCCACGCCCGACACAGGCACCTCGCAGAGCGGTGTCCGCTATGGCCACCGTGGCTGATGAGTCAATGCTGAGCTCACAGTGGTTAAGAATGGTTGATAGTGATGGTTAATGGATGGTTAATGATGGTTAATAATGGTTAATGATGGTTGATGATGGTTGATGATGGTTGATGATGGTCGATGATGGTTGATGATGGTTGATAGAAGATGGCCATGGCCATGATGATGGTTGATAGTGATGGTTAATGATGGTTTATAATGTTTTGATGGATGATTAATGATGGTTGATACATTCATCAATACTGATGAATGAATGCCTCTGCTGATGAATCAATGCTTCTGCTGGTTGATAGTGATGGTTGATGATTAATGATGGTTCATGCTTGTTTGATGATGGTTGATGATTTTTTGAATGGTGGTTGATGATGGTTTTTGATGGACGATTGATCCCACAACTGGCAAGCTGAACCAGGTCCTGTTCACCCAGTGGAGCAGCTTCATCCAGCTCCGTGCAAAGATGGCCGCAAGGGATGATCCACAGTGGCTGCATCCAAGGTGCCACTAGGTAGAGATGATCCTTCAAGTTTTTGCCCACTGCCTGCAGGTCCACTTTGCAAGCAACCTGAGCTGCCGCAAAGCTGGAGCATTTTGCCACTTGCCCCTTTCTGTGACCTCCTCAAGTTGGTGGTCGGTGGGCTTAAGTGGTTGATGTGTCCCTGACATTTTGTCAAGTTAGGTGATGTCACCGGTTGCTCTGGACTAAGAATCCTGCCTGACTGAACCTATTGGTTGATGTTGATGCTACCTTATTTACCTACCTCTCATGCTTGATTGGGAAAGGTCTCAAATTCAATAATTAGTTGCAATAGTGACACGAGACCGGCCCATACTCGTGGAAAGGACTTTTATCTTTACCTAGAGGCTGGTTGATAGCCAGTCCCGCTTGGCTTCTAATAAACCCTTTTGAACCAATGTAATCCCTATTGAATAATCAAGGAAGCAACCATCTGTCAGGGCGTACAGCAAGTTCGGCATTCAGACTGAAGAGGTACGTTCTCCCCCTGTAAAGCAGCTGATTCTGCAACACTATCCCTGGTCAGGAAATCGACCAGTGCAGAGTGGTGCGTGTTATAGTTAGCCAAGCAGCTATATGACCAAGATAGTTATATCATTTAAAGCAGACATAATTATACATGTAAAGTAGACATATTTCTACATGTATATGCTGTGCTTGATAGTGAATGTAAACCCAATAGTCACTAGGGTACAACTCGGTACCCTCCAGTAATCCAACATGGCCATGGAAGGGAAAGGCCAGTTTCGGAACCAGTACATTAAAAAAATGTTGAAACGAAAGATCTGATACAATATATTTAGATAATCAGACAAAAGCTTGGATAAGAATTCAATTCTTGAAAACTTCCGAAAAATCTTATGGCATGATCTGTCAAATTTGATAGGAATAGATCAATCGTTGATCAAACAAACAATCCGTAAACACGGTTGAAGAATCACATAATCACCATGACTGTCCCAATCCCGGGCTGAATCAACGCCCTTCGATCCAAGCAACACCTGCTTGCTCCAGCTCACCTTTGGGACCTCAGGTCGCATGAAAGGAGCCCCCTGGGAGCATGGTCAAGGATGGCCAATGAGTGGTTTAGCATGCTTAATGGATAAGTGATGGGTTGATTGAGGGTAAGAATGTTTGGCAGTGGTTGACAATGATTGATGGTGGTAACCATGGTGATAAGTGGGTCCACTGATTCTAACCACTTTGAAAACCCCACGCATTATCACAGGGGATGCACATTCAAAAAGAATGGCTGAAGTAGCGCTTCGTTGAACACAATGAAAAGGGACCATTGGATTGCTCACATGTTTTTCCGGTTCATCACACACATGAATACGTGGACATGGCTGGCATAAAGACATGAATACGACTTTCCGCCATTGCCGAAGGGCATCTCCCAAGCACACCGTCATGCTTAGTGCTAGGTAAACCATCAATAACCTGGGGATCCAATAATATACAACTCCCTGTATGACGCTGTCATTCAAGGATCGAACAAGGAATCTATGCTACCATTGATTGTTCCAGCTTGATCATCCCAGCAACTTACCTACAGGACTACAAACAATTGTCACTGGTTGCATGGTTCTAACATTGCTGTCAATGGTTAGCACGGGTTATCAATGGCTAATACTAGGTTTCAACGGTTGCAAAGGTTCATGATGAGCAAAGTAGAGGTCAACAAATGTCAACATCAAGCATAGTTATCAATTTGCCGATGGATACTGCTGGTTACCACGCGAAAAGTCCCGCAGTTACAGCACCGAGCAGTCCCCCATTGCCCACCCCCTGCGGTGGCACCTATGCCGCTGCGCAGCAACAGTCCAGGCGTTGCGTAGCTACCGCAAGAGATCCTCGTGGTGGCCGATGCGCAGAGCCATGGGGGTCCCGGTTCGGGGGAGGACAATGAAGCCATGGGAAAATCATGCTAATTGATGGTTCATACTGGTTGATCATGATGGTTAATGATTGACTATAGGATATAACAAATAAATAGCCCTTCGAGGTGGGGGAGAAAAAACGAGTTCATCATGGTGAATGTAACCAGTCATTTGCGCAGCGGGGATACGCGTCCAAGTAAAGCTATGTAAATACAAGAACCCTTTCCCCCCTTGTCAGATCGGTTCCAACGTGTGCAGACTCCATTTCCAAGCATGCCAGGCAGGTGGGTCATAATAAAGGGGAAGCGAAAAATGTCAACCCAAAATGATGCAAACCCATGAATGTTGCAACTATGAGGGGACCATTGCTGCAGAAACCATCTTCCCCCCCCCCTCCTTCCAAGGAAACCAGGGGTTCCAGGGGTTCATTTATCCTGGGTTGGGCACACCGACACCGACCAATCCACAAGACTTGTGATCGCAAGCACGCAATCTTGGGTTAGACCATATGGACCTACCCAGCGCATCAGCATTGGCCGAGCATCACCACTTCTTGCGACGCCCGTACCTCCTTCGTCTCTCCAGTGGTCTCATCGACATATTCCACTCCTGGCGGCGCTTGCTTGGGGGTTGGTGGTTGGTGGCTTTCCAGCCTTCCTGTTAATGGTTCAATGAAAATTATAGCTAAATGAATCGTTTGAAAATAGTTGACCAGTGGTTTTTCATGTTTTTTTGAACAACTAACAAACAGCAACCAACAACGTACAAACAATCCACAACCAGCAGCCAACAACCAAAAGAAAGATAAGGAAGACAAGCACAAGGGAAACAACATCAATGGTGTCTTCCTGCAAAACAAATCAAATATGTTCAAACGTCTGGCAGTCTTGTTTCAAAAGCAAATGCACATGGGGCTCGTAAGCGTCCGAGTTGGGGGATCGAACATGTTGCTGTCAGCAACCATTCTGATCAGGAAGCGTCACTGCATCCCCATTCTGGCAGGATTTCGCCGGGTGTATTGTGCACTTTTGTGCATCATGTTTACTGTTTTGTCCGGTCAACAGTACTCAAACCCTGCTCAAGCACCATTGAAGAAGCATTCTCACTCATTAACCACTAAAAAACCCTGTTGAAACACCACTGGATGAAGCATTCTCTGGTTGGTGGTTTCAACCAGAAAAATATTAGTCAACCAACCATTTGTCAATAGTTACTAGAGAAAATAAAAACATGCCAATCAAACCACCAACCAGTTCTGATCCACCTGAGCTCCATTTTCGCAGCTCGTCTCCTACGGCTCGATTGCCCTCCAGCAGCACGCGTTGCGCCCGCGAGAGCACGGACACCGCTAGGTTGCTGCGGTGCTCCATATGAGGCTCCAAAAACGCGGTGCCTGAGCCGTGGGGTACCATGGGTTTCAGGATCATCTGGTGGTTTGCCGTAGGTGACCCCCAACTTATGGATGGTTTATTACCTGTTGTCACTATAAATGATCAACATAAAGGATGATTTGGGGGTAGCCCCATTTTGAGAAACACCCGTCTACCATTGTGAACAAGCTTAAGCCTTCCAGAATCCCACCATTGATGGGATATCTACGATGTACCGGCCATTCTTAACAGCTTAAGGGTTGAAGGGTTGGTGGTTCCCAAAGATCGTGGGTCCAAGCTTGACGCTTGGAGACTCCCGAAAACGCTCTTGGTTAACAAGCCTTCTTGACAAGGCCTGGTCCCACCATTCATGACTGACAAGCTTAAGGGACCCAGAATTCATGGGCAATAGACATCCAAAATGTAAACCATTCAGCTTGGTTGAAGATTCCGGTCCACCCTTGCCCCGCATAGCAGGGTGGCAGATTGACTTCCCTGTGCTGCCAACAGATAAAGTCGACCTCCCGGGGACCGTTGAAAACCAAGTGGAGTCCATGGGCACCTCAACCAGGAAGCACCAGTGCCACCAGCAATTCACTGCGGTGATCCCATTAGATCATCGCCAACCATCATTGACCATGGTCACAATGAGTGCTGTGCGCGACATTCATCATCACATTCCATCCATGTATGGCTGTGGGTCAGTTCAACCTGTTTTCCTGGTGTGCTGTTATTAACCATATGTTTTTCTATTCTTGTTGGTTCACGTTGATGGTTAATCTTGACCCACAGCCATGTGGTGGTTTCCCAAAATAGGGGTACCCCTAAATCATCCATTAATAGTCATTTAGTAGTAGTAAACCAGCCATTTTGGGGGTCTAAGTTGGATCCACAAACGTTGGTTGAAACTAGTAACTTTGGTGGTGTATGGTTGATCAATGGTAGGACGCAGATGGTCACGGCACATCGCCAAGTATCAGGATAATAGCTGATTACTCGACAAATCGAGCTGGCAATAGTTGAATATTTGCCATCACCAGCCAGGTACGGAAATTGATTCAAGTCGCCAGGATGAATGTTGCTGTTTTGTCATGTAAGTTGGTTGTTGCCAAATGGAATATCAACGAACGAATCTAATCATTGCAGCATGGCTGTTTGTTTTTCTTGCTTGCCCAAATCACCAAAGTGTCGACCATCATTGCCCTGTGTCTATCATTGGCCACCTTTAACATCGAAATAAGTCATCATTCTCAACGATCACAACTGATAATCATCATTGTCAACCATCATCAACCATCCTTGTTCACCCCATATCAGGCGTCATGGCCGGTCAGGTACACCATCTACAACTTGGCAGATGTTCATAGATTTTCCACGCAACCAGGTGAGGCCAGAGGCCAGAGAGTTCCACAAAAACATGGTGCCACCAGTCCAAGGCTCTTGATGCTGAACTGATGGGGGCTCACCACCCCTCGACCTCCCTTGGAGGTCGTTGCGCGCGCCTCGGAATTGTAGTCACCCAGGGTGTAACCTGCCACGGTGCTGTGGTGCTTGGGGCCGTGCAAGGAGGCACGGCTAGGCGGGTCATGTCCAACTGCTTGATGCATGCAATTAGTGGCATTAAAAAAAGTGATGCTAATATTGACATGGCAGTGGGTCAAAACCCCGTACCCCTGGTTCCCCTATCATCAACCATTGTTTTCCCTATTATTGTTGGTGGAAATCCCCCATTTGTTGGTTGGTTAATATTGACCCATAGCCACATCGATATTGGCACCAAGAACAATGACAGCCACAAGGGCCACAACAGGCACGCATCCACAAAAACCACAAGCTGCGCTTGATATTGTGAAAATACCCATGAATTTCCGGCGTGAATACCTGTTGTCATTCCTGCAGCTTGTACTGTGCAATCTAAACAGTGTGGGCCGGCATGTGCAATCCATGGTAACTTCTGTAGTTGAAGAGCTGAACATTTGGAGTCTGGCTGAGATAAATCCAAATAGCGCTTCACTAAAAACCAGCTGTTCGTTAATGATGGTTGTGTTTATTCACCATGAAGAACCACAGTGGCGGTGAATATCATTCGTACTCGTTGTATAATGGTTATCAGTAGGGGATAGCAACTAACACTAAAATGAGGTATTGGCCATGTGACATGGAATGTCGTTTTTGACCGCTTAGAATCATAGTAACTGTTTATCAGCCATGAATAAATAAATAATCAGAGGTTAACTACTGTACAGTCACTATAATCATAACATATCCATGGTTATAGTACTATTGCTTTGGGTCAATACCGTTTACCCCTCATGAACATCCCAAAGCCATGACAGAACTCCCTTATCATCAACCATTCACTAGCTAGTTCGATCCAACGAAATGATAGTAGATGACCCATCAATATTCCGTAAAGTTGACTAACCAGCGAATTGACAATTCACTATTAAGCATCATCATATTTAACCATTCTATAGCCACCTAATTGACCATTCTTCTTGCTTATATATATATATATTGATTGATTGACCACATATGACCACATACCATCAAAATTAGGAAAAAACATAACCACCAATCATTAATGATAATATGTATGGCTATAACCACTACTGTACCACCATTGTTGACCAGCTAATCGACCATTCTATATAACCAATAGAACCAGTACTTAAATATGGACAATATTACCATTACTACATCTATATTATAGCCATTATAATCATTAACCATTATAATTAATCTAAACCATTAGAACTATTCTAACTACTAGAACTATCATGATTGAATAATTATAACCATGATTACCATAATAATCATTAACCATTACTACCATCATTGATCATTAACCAATGAGGTAACCCTTCATGACTGACCCCATCCCCCCATCGATCCCCATGTCATCACGACAGCGCCGCCTTGTTCCTGCGCCGCGTTGACAAAAGCGTTGACGTGGTCCAGCTGCGGCGTGCGGAAGGAGACGCCCCAGGGGCCAGCGCGGCCTCAGCGCGGTGCGCAAGGATGTGGATGGTCCTTGAGATGGTCCTTGGGTGATACAAGTGATGATTAATTACTGGTTTATGGTTGATGATTGGTGATGGCTAATTACTAGTGAATGGTTGATGATTGATTTGTCATTGTTAATGATTGTGATGAAGTGAATGGTTGATGATTCTTATTCTGATTAATGGTTTATGGTTAATGATTGGGTGATAACAACTAATAACAATTGCCAATGATTTTGATTCCAATGGAAGTAGTGGTTGATGACTGCTATTAAGTGATATGCTATAGTGATAGACGAATGAGTCATGATTCTGATGGTGATTTTGATCAAGTTCTTCGAATGGATAACGATTGTTGTTATTAAGGGATAAATGCTATTATCGACATTATAGTGGCATCAAAAATGACAGTAATATTGACGAATAGTCTTATCACTATCAACCATTCAGGAATATGATAACTATCGCAATAGGATACTATGAGGTGATTCTAATGGTATCGCAATAGGATACTATGAGGTGATTCTAATGGTTATTGTACGTTATTGTTAGTGAGTGATATCGTAGTAAACAAATGATTTCTGATTCTGATGGTGTTTCGTTCAATAGTTTGTCAATAGATTGTAGATGACTATCAAGTGATTCCGTTGGTTCATAATCAATGATACGTTTGGCCAGTTGGCGATAATCCATTGACGATGGTTTATTCTCAGTGATTATCAAAATAGTCTCATGATAGTTAGTCATAGCAATGATCCCAATGATAATTATATGTAGTTGTTATGATCATAGTAGTCTATTATATAACTATTCTCAATGATAAATATATCTCAATCATAAAAAAAATCATAGTCTAAGTGATAGTCTAATGGCTTCTTCTCAATGATCTATGATCTCTCGCCACGGAACAGGACGAAGAGCCAACCACCATGACAGCCGGCCCCGTGGATCCCATAGGGGTACCTGGGTCCCTGGCTGTCAAGCCATCCTAAAGCTATGACCCTAAAATCGTCCAGTCAGTGTTAGGATGATCATCTACCAATTCTTGGTTGATAATGATGCTCTATAATAGCCTCACGACGGTTTCAAAATGGTCTCATCATACTCTAAGGATGCTTTCTTGCTCGTTTCATTTTTGCTTAATGATATGGCCGATAGTGATGCTTTGCAAGTGGTTTAAAAATGGCTCTTAGTTTAGGTTGAAACTGGCTAATGATTCGTACTCTGGTTTTGAGAAATAGGGACCCCCCAAAAGACGCTTGGTTTAGATCCTATAAATGACTGATATATTGGAAGAGAACTGAGAGGTTGCTATGAATGACTCATATATTGGATGATAACTGAGGATGCCCCACTACAAAGGACTCAGATTGGATGATTTCGGGCTACCCGTATGCCTTAAGAATCCCCCACTGGTCCAGCTCCCGACATCAGCGCTCCAAAGTCACCATGTACATCGCCCTGCATGGTCGCAGAGCTGGGAGCACTCTCTGCTACCAGACCTGGCTGGGTGGTGAAATTGTGCTCGCAAGGTAGGGTGACTTGGTTACATTGGATGTCAAAATCCTGATCTGACCATTTTTTTTCCGAAACTTCACCTCATTGGATCTACCATTGGGTGACATTGGATGATGAAGTTTCGGAGAAAAAAAATCCTTACCTCATGGTTGGCAAATAATGATTGGTTGCGGAAAGCCCAAAGGAAAGAAATTGGATGGTCAGCAACATGACCTACAGATTTCGAAAGGTGGATCCTGCTGTACCGCAGGGCTCGTCCAAGGATCACAAGTAACCCAGGTCCCTCCAGTCGATTCACCTGGAAATGGCAAATCACTGTGTAGGCAACACCCAAAGGGAAAGCACCATTTCGTTGGCTTTCCTTCGCCAGGTGAGCATTTACCACCTACTCGGGTTGTCAGTTGTCGGCAGAGAGTACTTGAACCGAGGCGGCCGGCCAACGATGCAGCTGGTCCACTTGTAAGCATCGCTCTCATCGTCTTGAAACCAGTGCGTACACCACGAAAGGTGTTCCGTTGGGTTGATAGTTAATGGATCTTCCTTTCCTTGATCCCAAACCCTAGGATGGATGTGTACTTCATCCCAAACCCTGGCTGCACATGGAATGATCAAGTAGCTATATCATAGTAGCTGTAATCTATAGCGAAGCTAGACTGTTGGGATAACTGGCACCACTTTCTTGGTTGGAACCCTGCTCATTTCAATAGTTGCAATGAACAGCTGCAGTGTTCCACTTTTGAGCAGGTCTTGAAACTTGACCTATCAATTTGGATCAGCAATGTCCAAAAGTGAACACTTCGCATGGTTTTGGTCCACAAAAAGTCAGCTGCTGACGCACTTCGGAAATGATTTCGGAACACCACTATCACTAGTCACTAGTCAACCAACCATGATCATAGTTGATCAACCAACCAACCATGGTCATAGTTGATCAACCAACCAACCATGATCATAGTTGATCAACCAAGCACCAGCCCGACCACACTGATCAACTGGTGGGTTGTCACCCTGAGTGGCCCACATTGATCCACCAACAGCCCAACAGCTGGACCAAGGTGTCGGGTCCGCTGCCAGGCCTTCGCTTTTCTTGAAGTATGGCAGCACCTGGTCACATGAAGGGAATGCTTAAAGCTTGGGGTGGGAACCATGGGGGGAACCGTGGGGTGGAACCCTGGGGAGGGTTCAAGCATAGAAGGGACCAGGTGTATTTTCAAATTGGCTTGGAAGCATCCGAACGAAAGGTGGTTTCACGACATGTCAACTGCTTTGTGTTCAGCAGTCAGCGGCCAAACAGCAGAAGTTGTGCTTGTACGACCCTTCGACAAAATGATTAACAATGGTTCTTTACAACAACAGCAACAGCAACCAAAAAAAACACGAGGTCGAGGAGGAGGAGGAGGAATGATAATGGTTCAGCAATAAGCGAAACTCTGTTGGAATTGTTCATAATAGATTCTACTGGATCGTTTCTATCAATTTCTTGCTTTCATTCTCTGGAAAAAATCAGATTCAACTGGATGCTATTCTCTGATATACTTTATTGATTCTACTGGAAATCTCAACGGAACCAGGGTTTGGGAATTGCAAATGCAACAGTTTGGGCCTGCTATCTCCCTATAGATCTCCCTGGTTCAGCCTTGTTCTACCATATGGATTTTAAACAGTTTTTGATCTCAGAAATCTCAACCGAACAAGGGTTCAGCCTCGATTTTTGTCGCTAAGCCACGCCACTCTCTTCCAACTTCACGGATCCCGCAGCGCCGCGCAGCGCCGCGCAGCGCCTCCTTCCAACTCCATCCATCAGCGCCGAACTCCTGGGCCCAACGGTCATAGTCCTGGAGCACATGGAGGTGGCGAGTTGATCAAACACGGTGCTATAGAAATAAACATGCTAAATATGTTATTTTGTTGGTATAGAAATGATAATGTAGACATAAGCCACATGAAAGTATAGCTGGTAAAATATGTTAAAACATATGAAATATGAAAACATGACATGTTTGGAATACATTTACATGCTACAAAATAAAAGCAAACGATAATACATCACATTCGAGACAAGACAGGAACATATGTAAGAATATGTCTGTATATGTGTCAACCAACCGGGTGCTTTCAGGCTGTCTCATCTCAGGATCTCTATACTCAACTGGTCGTGACTCAGGATGGTTCCCCCAATGGCCTTTGGTGTTCTTGCTGTGCGTCACAGACTCGTTCATTGAAAGTCCAAGACCTGGAGGTTTCTATGGAAATCAATTGTTGGTTTCTCAAAATAGGGAACCCAGCAAATGGTTGGTTCGGTACTAAAAAATGATCACAACTGGAAAATTGGATGGATTGAGGTACCCCTATTTTAAGAAACCATCAATTAGAGTCGCCCGTTCACCAGAGATGTCCTCAGAGCCAAACCTCGCAGCAAGCACTTTCTCGAGGCGTATGTTCTCCAAAATCATATCTTCGCCATGGTCAACAGCACAGGGTGCGCTGTTGCACTGTGCGTTGCTTCTGGGCGCAAACTAACGGATCGGCCTGTACAGAGTGTGTGTCTGGCGCGCATGATGGCGTTGCCGCCCTTGAGGGACCTTGCCCTCCAATCCTAGTGACTTGCAGAAGTCGTTGCAAACGTGATGAGAAAACCATGTTTCCTGCCCCTTCTCTCCAAGATCAGTAGGTCCATATTTGCCAGAGACTTTGCTCAAAACTGCGGGATCCGTAAATACGTAGTAGTTGCTTTTCCCATCTGTCGTTGGGACACCACCTGGTACTCCGCGATATCCTTGGAGGTCGCAAATCAAATGTTCACCGTTGCTTTCAACCCAGGTCCAGTGGCTAAAGGCTGTGGGAAGTTGGCCCACCTCAGATGACCATCCAGAGTTGGAGTTGAACTTTTGGTATTCACCATAAATTGGCAGTTCCACCAGCATCTTCTCGTCCTCCACCACCTTCTTTGTCTGGTTTTGGAACAAGTCCTTCGAGCTTGAAACAAGCGTTCCAACCCGAAAAAACAAGTCCAGGGCTTCTTTGCCTCTCACGGGTCGAACCTTTGCCTTAAACCTTTCGGCATATTGTTCAGCCAGCTTCTGTGCAGCAACATCCTTCTCCGTGATGCGGATTCCACTGTTGTATTTTTCAGTCTTCATCAATTTCAAGACCAACTTCTGACCTGGAAGGAACCCGTAGAAGTCTCCTGTTCCCTCTACCTTTGCCATGTACGCTTCCTTGCAAGTCCCTTCTCCAAGTTTATCCCTCCAATTCCACGTCAATGAGGCCTGCCGGGCGACTTTACCCTCTCGATGCCCTGTTGAAGTCACGCCAATCCATGCGGGCGAGACCGCCAAGAAGGCAAGAATCACTCCCAAACACCCCGCCCCGGAGCGGTGTGTTGAAAGCAGAGGTCTAGGCATTTGCCCTTGCTAGCTCTAAGGAAAACAAGTAAAAAGCCAGCAACGGGCTTGAACCAGCTAGAAGGGAGCCTGAATTCGAAGCTGTTGCACACTGGGGAGGTGTGCAATGGAGACCTTGCCTTTTTCACCTGTTGCAACAATACATGTCCAATATTGGTCATCTGTATTCAGGAAATGACTTGCTCAGTTGCCAAAAACTAATTGAAAAAATCATCCTACGCCAACACTCAACCACATTATCGCAATAATTCTAAATCAACAAAACAATAACCACCAACAATTGTCAACACCTTTCATACATAGCTAAATTTTCATCCCAGGATTCAGCAAAAAAGAAACGACCCTCTTTCCATCC
>VSDK01023449.1:18797-28797 GCA_009767595.1 Symbiodinium kawagutii
CCAAACCTCCCCCTGAGTGTCTCGCGGTGTTGCCATGGCCCGGCCAGCTCCCTCCAGCAGCGCTCCTTGGGGCTGCCGCGCACGTAGGCCATGTAGTTGATGGCCGTGGAGCCGCCCAAGACTTTGCCGCTGGGCAGATTCACCATGCCATCTTCCAGGCCCTGCCTGGAGCGCTGCAGGATGAGGGGTACCTTCATGGCTCACCAGTTGCTACACCCAGTGGATCAGTGGGACGTAACCAGTAAGTTGTTCCCTTGGTGCCATGATGGACACGGAATTTCGACCGAAAAAATGCAGACTTTCCTGAGCGATTTGGACCAATTTGTTGAGTGAGACACCTATGTGTTGATTTTCTTTGTCATTTCCTCGCTGCGCTTCCCCGTTCGCAGACCAAGCATGACCAAGCCATCAAGCATCAGATGCCATCAGCCACCATCAGCCACCATGGGGGCCATGATTCCTGCACCCATCAGCTGGTGAAACACCGACCATTGGAAAACGATGGCTTCATCACCATGCTTGACCAAGATTCAGCACCGGCCAATGTCAAACCCTCCCTTTCCAGTTACCATGAAATAGTAGGTAACCAACCCCAGTCAAAACAATAGTACAAACCAGCGGGTTGCCTACTAAAATGGTAAGTGGAAGCATAGAGAAATATTAGATTAGCACAACAAACTCCAGTTGTTCAGACTTGATGGTCATTCAGCGCATCCACAATGATTGGCCATGATGATCAACCACTTTTTCAACCGTGATTTATCACTACGATTGATTGTGTTTAATACACCATTCTTAACAATCATTGCTGATCGGCCATGATGACGATGATTCACAACAACGCCAGTCAATCAACATGCTTACCCAGTCTAATCATCAGTCATCTGCTGACAATTATCATAGATCAATCATCATATATCATATATATCGACCATAATCTAATCACTGTATAGCGACTATATAAACACATATCATTTCCATCCTCAACCATTTTGGACCCTCATTAGTCAACCATTGTCATTGTCATCCTCAATTCACCATGACTGATGGTTATAACCCCTTCAAAACCCCCATAAACCCCTTATAAAACCTAAAAAATCCCAGGTCAACCATTCCTCTTAGCCGTCCCACAGCCCTCCCACGACGCCGTCAGCACAAGGAACCCGATGCCATGGCCCACGCATCGCCGAGCCCAGTCAACGGAGGTCTTCTGAAGCCTGGGCTGAGCCAACGGTTCTGTGGTTGATAACGACCGGTGGAGGGTTGATGATGGAGGCAAGGGTTGATGGTAGATGATAAGGGTTGATGGTTGATGATGGATGCTAATGACGATTGATGATGGCGAATGATGGTTTGATGATGGCGAATGATGGTTTGATGATGGCGAATGATGGTGGATGATGATCAATGGTGAGTTGTTGTTGGTTCCTTAATGGTTGCTGGTAGTGATCACCATTGATCATGATTATATAGTTTCAACCATTTCATTGCTCATGAATGGTTACGAATGGTTGCCCAATGATTGGTTCATTGATGATTGACGTAGTGGTTAGTAAACTAATGATGATCAAACTGTTGCTTCATTAATGGTTGCTAGTACTGCAACTATTTCATGATCAATGGTTGTTGATTGATTAATGGTTGCTGCTTGAAACTAATCATGATCAAGACCTTCGAGCCCATCGTCGAGTTCATCTCTATGCTTTTGGAGGTGCTAGCGCCTTGTAACCAGAGAGGCTAAGAATCATGGTTGATGATGATAAGGCCTTACATGGGCTTGCTGATGATGGTTGCATATTGATAGTTAATCAAAAATAATGGTTGATGATGTTCCATGACCATAGTCAATTCCTCTTCTACTTCACCGGATTTGGAGGGTATTTACCCTTCCCGGTGCTCAAGTACCACCTCGATTTCTTGGCTGCCAAATTATTAACATCCCAATCACCGTCATCAACATCACAGAGATGAAGAAAACCTTGCTTGGTTGATTGATAGATGCTGGTTGGTAGATGTTCCGATCAGGATGATAGATTGCGTTCTACCAGGCTGGTTCCTCATCTGCTTGGTCGTGTATCCCAAGGTTGCACCTCGTTGGAGAGGAAAACAAAAACTTGCAAAACAATCTGTCCCGTAGAAACTAGCTTGGTCCGTACGATAAATTGACCTGATCAGAACAAACGAACACCACTTACCAATCACCCAAATACAAGGACAAACGACACAAAAGCATCAACAAACAGAACCACCACCCCACAAACGAGCAAACAGTACCAACAAAAACCAACATCAATCATCACCATCAACCATCATCAAATAAAACTAACCACAACCATCAATGCCACCATCACGCCATCTACCCATCACTGCCCTGACATTTCCCACCAAGCACCACCCAACCACCGTGGCCCCAGCGCCGGCAGTTCCTCGCCGGGGCGCGCCCCGCAGGCCGCGGGGATGGCGATCCGGGGCTCGCTGGGAGGCCCCGCCTCCAGCAGCAGCACGCGCGCCGCGGGGTCCTCGCTGAGGCGCGAGGCTACGACGGCTCCTGGGAGGCGCCACCCGGGGGAGGCACTGGGGGAGGTGCCAAGGAGGGGAGCCCAAGGGGTGCCAAGGAGGGGATGGGATATGGATGGGTTGGGTTGGGTCATTGGATGGTGAATTTGATTTGAGGATGGTTATGGTTTGGGTGATTTGATGATTGATTGGTTAAGGAATGATTGATGTGATTGGATGATGGTGATCTGAGTCATTGGAGATGAGTGTAGTGTTTGATGCTTGATGGTTATGGTTGAGATGGTGGATCAAGGTTGATATGTGATGGTCACAGATGGTTGATTCAAGTTGATGATGAACAAGTGGTCGGTAAAGGTTGACAATGGTCAATCAATGGTAAATGGTAACAGCTGCTGATTCATAACAGTTCGGGTAGGCGACGCATGGTTCTCGTGAACTGGTCGCAATGCGACCTGGCTGGTACACATGGGTCACCTCAGACCCAGTTTTCGGGCAAACATCTCTATGGACCGACGGGACCCGTACGGGGCCTGGTTCATATAACCCCAACCATAAACGGTCAATGGTAGTCACATAGCAACTATGTTTGATCCGAAACCCGCCAATTTTGAGGAACTCATTTTGATGAACCATCAGTATCCGCAATATTTCCACGTGTACAGAATATCAGTCATTGTCAACCAATGTCAATCTTCATTCACCATCATCAAGTATGTAGCTCCTGCTGCTGAATACTGATATTCTATGAATGTTAGCGACTAATACTTCTTCAATATTGTCAATCAGCATTTCACCAAACACCATTTTTCACCCTTCTTCACTGTGGTTGATCAACATGAATCATCATTAAGTGCTGTCAATCAGTATCATCCATTATATTAGCACCAGCAATCATTAGTCAGCATCAAAAAATATTATCACTACATTCAACATGATTCACCGTCGTTCACGATAATCAATCAGAAGTAACCACTACATTCACCATGATCAATCAGTACATTGCCCAAAACTCACCGACTGTCAATCACATTAGCCTTTATAAACTACTATCTCACCATTCTCGATCAGTATAAAGCCACTACATCCGTCATTATTCACCATGATCAATCACAAAAAAACGCTATGAATCACCTCTGGAAACCACTATATCCCAATACATTTGACCCTTATGAGTTAACTGCTATACTATCACCATATATCGCCGTATATCTTAGATTTACCCTATAATTTACCACTATATCCCACCACATCACTATGTATCACCATACCATCTCCATCTACCCCCCCAACCGCTCCTGCAGCACCGCCTCCCACCACCACGAAGTCATATGACGCGCCGCTCAGGCCGCGGCGGCCGAGGACTTTTCGGCACGACCCGTGGACGCAGCGGCGCATGGCAACGGTGTTCCGCACCCCGATAGCAGCTGTAAGCCACGTGAATTCATGGTGACTAGGAAGGGAAGGTCACGGTTAACATAATGGTTCTAGTTCATGGTCAGCTAATGCCTATACATAATGGTTTTTAGTAATGTCTAAGATAATGGTGATATAATCATTATCTAATGCCTATAGAATGGTTGCTAATGACAACAATGATTGTATAACGGTTACACCGTAGTCAATCATGATACGATTCCTTGCCACAAGTCACATCGCACCCCCCGAAAGTCACATCAAACATGGATCCGCCAGCCATAGCTGGTGAATGACCAATAAATTTGTCACCCATGATGATCATCAAACTATGTGAATCATCGGTCACCAATCCATCCATAGTGGATATCAGATCACTACTGAATGATGAATAACACCAAGTAAATACTGATGAACTACTGGGCACTATCGAGCACGATCTACCACTATTGACCATCATCACCATTACCCCTATCTAGGACACGAAAACCACCACTAAGAACCATCACTTTTGACCAACTATGAACCCCATTGTTGCTGGACATTCTCCTGACTCAACCATGCTTGATGAGAACTGCTAACCATCGTCATGAACTATGATGACCCTTCATAACAGCATTCTAAGCCACTATGAGCCACCTGCCGTGCCTAATTATCAGCAGCCTCATAGCTGTTGTTGGCTCAGCCCTGAACCACTCATAGACCATCATTCTCAGCCATAATAACTCATCATCATAAAACCATGACCAACCGCTATGAACCCTCATCCTTAACCACCATGTGATAGGTTCGTCCACGCCCCCAAGTGGTTTCCCTCAAAAACCACCTATGAATGGCTCTTAACCCCCGATCAAACCACTGGAACCCCCATCCCAACCCGCTGCGCCGACCCACTCGTGACCTTCCCGGAAGGCGCCTCGCCTGAGCCTGCATGGCACTGCGCTCCGCGCCACCTTGCCACCAGCTCTAGAGTGAAGCGTGGGGCCTGTGGGGGGCCTAGGTGCCGCCTGTAGCAACCATGGCTTTATATGCGCGTTTCTGAAGCCATAGCTGGTGATTTCTAGCTGGTTAATGATTAATAATAGGATATAGTAAGTAAGAATAGTAGGGGATATGCTAACTATATGGCTACGGGTCAATATTAACCAACCAACTAGTGGGGGATTTCCACCAACAATAAATGGGAAAACAATGGTTAATGATGGGGGAACCAAGGGTACAGGGTTTTGACCCACAGCCATATGAGTGTTTCTCAAGCCATAGGGGTACCCCTAAGTCATCCAATAGTGGTCATTGCTAGTAAGAAACCAACAATTTTGGGGGCTACCCCTATTTCAAGAAACCCCCATATGGCTAAGGATGATGGTTTTTGATTATGATTGGTTGATACTGTATGATGGTTTTATGATGGTCAATGGTGGAGCAACCATGATTTGTGATGGTGGTGCTTGATCATGGTTAATGATTGGTTGATATGATGGTGAATTAGTCAATGGTGGTTGATATGATGTTTTGATGATGATGGTGGTTGCTAAGAATGGTCCATATGATGGCCAACCACCACTCAAGATGATTACTAAGCATGGTTGATATTGTATAATGGTTTATGATGGTTGCCAACGGCTAACCTTTGCCAATCAGAAATCCCACTCAAGGCACATGCAATATCAAAAGCCATCCCTTGCCGTGGAGTGGCTGATAGACCATTCCTGCGCGCAATGGGCCTGATATTCTTGGCTTAACTTCAATTATCATATGAGTATGAGACCTTTTGCTGTATTGGGAATTCGCTCCATATCTGCATCTACACTCAAGGATTACCAGTGACACCTTTTGTGCATGTCTCCATATCTTGGCTGAACCCAAATGGATATGTGTGATGCATAATGGTTCTTCCACAGGGCAGCTAGTAGTTATATATCTGGTCACAGCAGTTGTGAACGTCTGTCTTTATTCATAGTTGGGCATGTCTGCCCTCAGCATATTGTGAGCGCCGACATCTAGTAGTACAACCATCCTGGAGTAGATAGAACATTTACCAGGTTCAATATTCAAAGCATTTACCAGATTTTCTACAACCACCTGTGGTCATGCACCATGGTAAATATCTACCATGTAGCTTGGGGATTGTCCAATTCAGTCTTCCATCTACTCCAGGATGGTTGCACATGGTAGCGATCCACATCCACCTGCGGTCATGATGCTATCACCACCTGTGCCGCCGCGTCGCCTAACAAATGGAGTTCCGCTTCAGCCTCGCAACGTTGAGACGTTCCAGTGCGGGATTGTGCTGCGCAGCCAATGATGCTGCACTACAATCATCAACATCAGGCATATACGCAGCCATTGATGATGGTTGTCATGATATTGCCCAATGATCAGTCATACTCCGTCCAACAACATCCAAGAATCATCAGGCAATATCATGACAATGATCATCAAGCATGACCATCATCATCATTTTCATCTAGGAATCATCACCGTCGTTATCACGATCGTCATGCAAGGCATTGTGATCACAACACAAATGATGGCATGTAGTGTCACGATTGGGAGATAGCACTTGATACTTCAGCAACCAACAGCTTGGTATACCTATATTTTATGCTGGTTCTCATACCACCAAAGTGGATACATCGTGACATTATGGGATCATAGACAGAAAGTGCTGACTCCTGTCTATACACCCAAGTGCTTCCTTTATCCTTTCGTGAACTTCACTACTTAGTTACTTAGCATGACATCTGGGGACCACTGTTCACAGAATCACATGCGAATCAGTTGGCATTGGATTGGCGTTACATCCGATTATTTCCGGGGGAACCTGCAACCACCGCATCCCAACTTGGTATATTTTATGGTGCACCCTGCTGTGCAGTTGATGGCAGCCCTTTTTCCGGCCGACATTTACCACATACCTTGTAAATACGTATCCATAAAGGTGTTATATGTCACGTTGCATTTTGACATAATACATTGCATGTGTATGATATGTACGAAAGGCGTTGTATGTTTTACTCTAAATATATTTTTAGAGTAAAAGAGAAAAAGAGAGAGAGGGAGAGAGAGAGAGAGAGAGATACATATCTACGACGTATCTATGTTTCTTAATCCGTCTTTACAAATTGCGTGCATACAACACAAGTGCATATGCAATCAAAACAACTCATATCATCCAGAAAAATGTAAGTAGACCAAAACTTATCTGGTTGGCGGCTATTGCTGGTTAGTATCCCCTATTAAGCTTGTTATCCCCATTATTAACCACTAACAGTGACTAAATAGCTATTATCCCCTAGTAGTTCTAGAACTATCCCCTGAACTAAACTCATCATCCCCTATTATTGCGTTTAATCACTAACCACTACTTGTCATCCCCTAACAACAATCCCCAAGTGGTTCTAGGTCAGTGTATCCCGTATTAGGCTTAGTATTCCCCCATCATTAACCATCATAATCCCCCAGTAGTATACCCCAGTAGGGATTCCCCAGTAGTAAGTAGTATCCCCCAGTCGTTCTAGGTCAGCTTCGTATCCCCCGGTCGTTGTAGGTCACCTCGTTATGACCCCAGGCCCTCCTCGCCGTTCACCAAGGGACTTGGCTGAAGGTGTCCTCCGCATCCTTGACGAAGGCAGTGACCTGGCGGCGGTGATGAAACCAAGGGAGGAGCTGGGAGAGGAAGCCGAAGAAAACGAGGTTAAGAAATCATGGGTTGATAAATTATCTATAGGTTATTACATGATACTATATCATGCTATCTCATGAATCATATATTTGTGTATCTATATATCATGTTGTATTATATTATATCATCTCAGTAAGTATGATATATTGTAGTCAAACTATGACTAGGTCAATGAGCAACAAGCATACTGAACATATAATGGCTGATGGTGGTGGGATTGCTTAGGGAATAACGACCAACAATAACCGACAGTAATGGCTACGTCATGGTCAATATTACTTGTAGGTGACAAAAAACAACAATTCGAGCTGGATATGTCAAGCAATGATAATACGGATGTGGGTACGAAGATTCACCAAGAAAATTGGGTACTGCCAGCGTTGAGGTTCGCTTGGTGGATGAAGATGCTCCCATAAGACCAGATGATCTACGAGAAAGAGCATGGCAAAGGGGTTCAACAGGTAAGTTCTAGGGACTGGAATCACAGTATTATTGGCTGGTCATAGTGACTCGACCACGAAACAACCCCTTAGTGCATTACCCCTCTGATTAGTCGTTTTGCATTGTAAATTGCCATGTTATGGTCATTACCACCATTGATGGACAAGCCTATTTTGACAAAGCTCACCAGTACGGCCTCGCCTTCTCGTTGTAAACATGTGTGATCTTTTGCGCCCACGTCATGCCCTGCCGAAGACCGGATGCAGCCAATCCCGTGGGGATGGCGCATGGGTGGTTCCGTCAAGTGACAACTTTGCAAGTCCTCGTGGGGAAGGTCATTGACAATGAGTGCCATGGCATCCACGGCATGATGAGCATGATTCATATCACCGGGCGTCAGAACAATATCGCGCAATCATAAATCGCGTGGGTCAGAATCTTTTGAATGTCTGATCATGAATGTAATCCGGTTTGCCGTTGAAGCACCCCTATGAAAAATATGCGCAAGTCAACCAAACAACAATTTGGAAATAGATTTCGGAAAATAACAGATCTTTGAAACCAGCCAGGACTCCATTGGAATCCTCTTGGTGGAGGTGCGTTTGCTGGCTAGCCATTCTGACAGGTCCCCCCCCCACAATGCACTGCTGCATAACCCTGGGGCTGTTGGATCTACCCCTACGGCTGGATATGCAGCGAAATCTCGAAGCATGGCACCTGTAACCATGGTGAAGCTCGGCAGTTGCGGAGGGGGGGTGACATCCACCATGGTTGCAGGGCTTACCCTCTGGTAAACTAACCTGGCAATGGAAATCCACCAATTATTAGTAGTTTCCCAGGGTTTCACCATAAAATATGGCTAAAATCCATTGCCAGGTTAGTTTACCGTAGTGTAGTCTACCTACCCTTTAGGGCATCTTTACCATTGCTTCACTATCCCAGTCATGACCCCCACATCCAAGTATGCCATCTTGTCGGCTTAGTGGACTCGTATCCCCGGTTCTCTCCTAATATCAGTGGTATAGTGCACTTATACCTCAGTTAGATCCACTATGAATGAATGGATATCAAGTTTATATCCCTTCTGAGCTAGTCATATCCCATTATCGAGCCATCATGAAGCCATCACTGAACTGGAACTAGCCACCATAATCACTACAAACGGTTGCCTATGGCATCCCATTATCATAGTCCATGCTTAATCCCACCATAATCACTGGTTATATCCCATGATTAAGCCATCAATTAACCAAAATTGGCCACTATTTAGATTGAAACCACCCTAAAACCCTATTATTATGGGGTAAAAACCATGGATAGCCTATTATTTACCCATGGATTAAGCCACTAGTTATTAAACAATGGTTCACAGCTAGTCCATTAGGTATTAAACAACAGATTAAGCCATTAGTTATGAAGCCATTAGTTATTAAAAACTGGATAATGTATGGTTATAAGTGCCATTATCCATTGGTTAACATGGGTATAACCCATGGATGACCCATAGATTGACCTCTTATCTATCCATGTTTGATAAGCCATTCTATCTTAGATCTATCTATTTTTGATAAGCCTCTTATCTTATCGATTTTTGATTACCCATGGCTGATTGATGGTTAACCCATTGTTAACCCATGGCTTCGACATAGTTAACCCATGCGGTAACCGCCATGGTTCACCCACCCGTTACGGATCCCCTTACGCGTTCCGAAGTGAAACGGCACCTCGTTGCGCTGGATCACACGCATGGCACGGCCACGGCTCAGGTTCACCTGCAGCGATGCGCCACGCGAAGCGCGCGCAACGGCTGCTGGGCCCGGCGCCCGGGCCCGCCCGGGCCCCGTCGCAGGCCACGGTAGAAGTGCCATGACCATTGGGAGGGCCATGGCTGATGATGAATGATGATTGTTAAGGTAACGGCTAATGATTGGTAATGGTTAATGG
>VSDK01023449.1:31297-63819 GCA_009767595.1 Symbiodinium kawagutii
GCAGTCCATTCGCAATCATTCTTCACCATTGATTGACCACCATTACCCATCATTGAACCAGTACTTAGCCATTATGTACCGGTGAGTAACCATTGATTAGCCATTCTCGACTCAACCACTCATTAGCATTAATTAGCCACTATTCATCATTTATCAACCATCAGTTGGCTATCCTCGACCATTAATCTATCATCATTTACCGCCATCATGAACGTCACTAGAAGCAGTGCCTAACTAGTCTTAAACATTATTCTGTCTTCTGTCTTCTTGACAAATAGCCACTATTTAACAAGCTGCTGTAACTGACCATTTCTCTTAACCTCTAAACAAAAAATGTAACACTTTCTATTAATTAACTCCTGTTAACATCTGTTAACAATTCTTCACATGGGCGTTTCTCAAAATAGGGGATCCCACTAATCATCCAAGTCATCAACCATTTACAGTAGGAAACCATCCATTTTGGAGTTCCCTATTTCCCCCATCCATTTTGGGGTGCCCTATTTTGAGACACAACCACTTGTTCAGCAGAAATCATCATTACTACTGTTCTGAATCATTATTACTATAATTATCGATTTCAGAATTATTACTATATTCTGAAACACAACGCTGCTCGATCTCGCACGTTCCAACGTTCACCGCGTCACCTCTCCCTCAAAGCCCTCAACGCTGTCGATGGGAGGATTGTCCTCAGTCCATTACAAATCGCCGTCACTCCCAGGAGATGTAGGTCTACCAGTTGGTAGTTTCCCAATAAGGATAGGGTAAACTATGGTTAAACATAGGGTAGACTATGGTTAAACATAGGGTAAACTATGGTTAAACATAGGGTAAACTATGGTTAAACATAGGGTAAACTATGGTTAAACACAGGGTAAAGAATTTACTGCTTGGTGAGCCAGTTGGGTTTGTCCATAAACGGTAGTACCTACGAACCATCGAATGATAAACCAGTATAAAAAGGGAAAGCAGCCAGATATCGGTGATAGATCCATTATGGATAAACCCATCTGGCGGTTTCTCAAGTCATGGGGGACACCCCATATCATCCAGTTGTTTAACCTTTTATAGTCGTAAACCAACCATTTTCGTGTACCCCATTTTTGAGAAACCACCACTTCAAGGTCGTCCATGTTTCCAGGCATGTGAAAATGACTAAAATCACAATGACGATCAACCATTGTTAAAGATCGATGAAGATCAAACCCCACCAAAAGAAACGAGCGAATTTCCAATGGTACTCCCAATTGTCGTTGACCATGGTACTCCTAACCATCATCAATTAATCATGCTACTTCCAATGTTAAATCAGGTACATACCGTCATTCACCATAGTACTAAGCATCATCCACCATCATTAATACATAAACCATCCACCCATCATCAACCAGCATTAATCACCGCCCAAGCCGCGCCAGCAATCCCCACGGCTCGTGCAGCAAGAAACGGGTGTGTCCCAGTCAGCGTCGCCGGGGTGGCTCATTTCGCGCCTGGAATGGGTGAAGAACAACGGCTTCTAATAGTGTTTCTTAAAGATGGATTGATCAATGGCTGAATCAATGGTAAGAACTACTGATGGTTAATCATGTTCAATGATGTGTAATGGTTTATAATGACCGTTTGTATCACAAAGTAATTAATGGTTGATCAATGGTAATTCAATAAACATTTGCACTGATCAATGGTTCTCCAACACTGTTAATCATGGTTCTTAACATGGTTTCAACCATGATAGATTGATGATTCGTGCTCCATGACTGCTTTATAATGATTGCAAAATTGGTAATTGTTGATAAATTGTTGATTTGTGGTGTGTGGTTTATTGACGGTTAGGTCTTTTTCTCGTTGGGTCAATACCAATCTAAACATCAACATCTGGGCCGTATTGATGGCCAACACGTTATCGATGTTCAGTTATGATTGGTCATGGTGAACGATGGCTGGTGACAGCTATGTAGTAATATACTGTGACGCCTGTTGATGGTTGACCATGGCTAGTCATGGCTCACTATGGCTGATCATGAGGCGTACAACGGTTTCCAAAGACATAAAAAGTGGCAATATGTGTCAATCATGCGGAATGATGGCTGGAAATCCTGGATCATGACTTAAGTAGGAATAACCGATACCAGTTGACGGACTAACAATGGTTGATGGTCACGAATGGCCAACAGACTTGCCACTGATCATACTGGTCAAGAAAGGCTAAGCAGCGGCTCAAAACATATAATTGAATGGCTCCATCTTGGTGAACATGTAACACGATGGCTAGTTCCGGTCAATGACGGGTGGCAGTAGCAAAATGTGGTCGATTATGTTGTTGAGAAAAATTAGTTAAAGGTCAAGGATGGCTGACGGTGCATACTACCATCTGTGGCTAATATTTTGTGGTCAAAGCAATTGCGAATGTGGCGCGTTCTTGCTGGTAGCAGTTCTGCGTTGTGAGTACTTGTCCATGAGGGCCCACCATTCTTTGTGCAAGCGCGAGGTGGCTGATGACGATGTATACTCGAAGACGACGGCTCACGGCCGTTGATCATTGTTCTTGGTCCGTAAAGACAAATGATGGTGATGACTGTCCGTCGTTGTCCATGCTCGATGACAACTCCCTGCTCTTGATGGTTGATTTGGTTCCTCGCGAACCGTCGAGCCAACAAAAATCCCACAAAAGTATACAGCCAGAGGCGCAATGATAAACAGGGAAACAAAGATACGCGCGCAAGCGGCAATGCCAAGGAAATTGAAATTTCACCCAAAAGCTGAACCATTCCTGGTGGGGGGCCGACACTAAGGGCGCTCACCGCGGGGACTGGAGTTAAGCATGTTGCCGCAAACTGGCTGGCAAGTGACGTTCACTAGGGTGCAAACGTAAACTCAATGATGGAAGAAGACCTAGCTATTCAATCAAACATTCTATCAGAAGTGCTATCAGAAGTGCAACACCGTCCAATTTTCAAAATGCTGCTTCAACTAGAATCGTGGTCATGTATATAGCTGCGTGCCGCCCTGTTCAAAGAATGAGCTTGTCTTTCAACGGTGCTAGCCCCAACCATCCCAAAATGTCAGTTTTTCTTTGGAGAAGCAACTGGCAGCTCCACCATTTCTGGACCCCAAATGTTCATCAACATGTGGCTGTGCGTCAGTTCACCCCGTACCCCTGGTTCCCCTATCATTAACCATTCTTTCCCTCATTATTCTTGGTCAATTATCCCCCGTGATTGGTTGGTCTGTACCTTGGAGCAACCCCCCATTCTTTGGCTCTTGCCACAAAGCAATTCAATGTATGGACAGTCCGAACGTATCATCTCTGCTTACACTGCTTGTTCCTATGTTGAATACTCCTCGAGCTACCACATCCATTACTCTTTGGAGGGACAACGAACAGCGGCTATGATTCTTGCTGCAATCCCATGTGCAAAGTCGAGACAGGCAAATGACTTGTTCACCCGAAACCTGCTTCAAGTAGCATTCACATAAGGCTTGGTACTCTTGGATGCTTGGCTGGCCGGATGATCAGCACGTCGTGGTGATTGATACGCATCGATGAAAAATGCATGGGCAATGAACCCATCCGATCAGTTTTCCACTACAAGGGTAGATCCAGACCAATAACTGCTGGTGATCTACCATCAAATATGGAGGGTTGCTAATAGCAGGATGTCTCAGAATTCCCAGGAGCAACCATTTTTGACAATTATTTGAACTATTTGTTCGCTATCAAGTACTAGCAATTATTTGAATCATGTCTGGATTGTTTCAACATAGTTTTTTTCGGCATCACCATTGATTCATCATAGTTATTTGTTCATTCTGTTTGTTATTAACCATTATCAATCATTGATTCATTGATTAACTGTGGTTGACCATTAACATTGTGGTTTCACTATGTTTATTATGTTTATTATGTGTGTTACTAACCATTGATCTTCACCATTCATTGACTATAACCATTGATATTAACCTTATGTTTGTTATTAAGCTTATGTTGATATCCCATTGATTCACCATTCATTGACCACTGATCTTCATCTCCAGTCACATCACTAGCCCCACAACTTGACACGACTGACGCCGCGGGACTTAAACCCATGATCAAGGCTATAGATCCGCTGTAGCGCGGCAGCGCCCAAACTCCAGCCCCGCGCCCCTCATGACCGCCCTGGCTCCATGTGCACCTACCAACAATAGCGCTTGTAGTGGTTAGTAATGGCTAATCAGGATGCTTTCAATGGTAAATAGTAGTAATGGCGATTCATCAACAGGAACCAACCAACCTGGCTCGTTGACAGCTGGCTAATGCGCAAGAGAGGGGATGATAAGCACGAACTATCGCGGATCTAGCAACTATATGTGGCTATGGGTCAATATTAACCCACCAACAGCCAGGGGCAGATCCCACCGGTTCGACGAAGCGTGACTGGTCACTGGGGGATACCCGGCTACCACTATCAGGGTATTGGTATTGACCCATTGCCATACTCCCAGGGATGAGAAAATCCAAACAAACCACTGCTTGTCATCGCGATGGCCATAGGAGGTATCCCGCCGCCAGACATCATTCTTGCTAGAAAACTAGTAGGTTTCATGGTACAGCGAGGATCGACATACTACTAGTGGACATGTTGCCAGCCTAGAACCATCTGAATGATGAAATCCCAGGTGTCCCAAGAGGAATCACGATCAGAATCAAATGTGGCTGTGGGTCAATACCCTGGTACCCTGGCTGTTCACATTCCACCAAATGACCAAACCAGTCAAACTGTTGCGATGTTCCCCTGCCCCTTTGTTGGTTGGCTAATATTGACCCGCAACTTTGTGGGATTGCACCATCTGGAATAGGATTGCACCATCTGGAATAGATGATGCCTTTAAGATTTCACTCGCCCCATCTGACAATTCCAGAGTTGATGCTGCTGATCAATGGAATTTCATAGCTCCCGTGCAGGAAGAAGTACATGGCCAAGATTTGGCATACCACTAACAACAACGACAACGACAACAACAACAACAACAACAACAACAACAACAAGCATTCAGCATTCATGTTTCATCACGATGGTGATGGTTAATCACAAGAAAAACCAACAAATGGTCAAAAACAAACCTCAGCCACCAAATCTTCACTGGTTCTATACTGCGTCCAGTCTGACCACCAGCAGCCTGTGATCTGGATTCTTTCTGTAGCACTTCTCCCCAAACCTTAGCCAGGGTTGATGGCAACATTGCCCCACAACAGGAGACATAAGTGGCGGGCATAACAACCAACAACGAAATAAGAGGACATCCGTCCCTAATGGCTTGGTTGATGGATGATTGCAGGGTATAACTTGGTCAGCGTCTGCTTGTGGCGGGTTCCGAAATGGTTAAGCTTGTTGTTGTCCTCCTCCATGAAATAAACTCAACTTAACAAGTCATACCATGTTCCATCTTAACCAGCGATCAGCAACTTCCTGTTCCTCATGATACAAAGAATCATCAAACATCGCATAAGTTTACCAACAAATAGAACATAGGAAGTTAGGGCATAACCTGATAGGGCATTGGGGAAGCTAGGGCAAAAATTCATCAAAACTTGCGTAAAATCAACAACATATATGATATAGGGCAGAGATGGGCATAGTAAGCGCTGTTCCACCACAAACGGCCGCACAGTCCAGGCTGCCCCGCTTGCACTTGGTTCGTGCGCCAGACACGCTGGCCTTGGTACACCGAAATGAGATGTTGCCTATGCAAAATCAAAGAACCTTTGGATAGTACTGTGAGCGACCAACTGCATGAAACTGCAAGCATATATATATATATATGCTTGCAGTTTGATAGATAGATAGATAGATAGATAGATAGATAGATAGATAGATCGATGAGTACCATATATATTGCTTTAGGTACCATGTATATGATCATATGGACATCCAGGCAGATATCGGCATGTATACATCATATATAGAAAAATGCAGTGACAGCATATCGGTATCCAGCACTCGGGCGGTTGTCCTTGGACGGACCCGTTCACGGCATTGCCAACCCGTGACAACAGCCATATGACTAGCAATGACTGGTTGGTGGTTTCAGCCCTATGGAAAATATTAGTCAACCAACCATTTGGGAAAACTAGGGAAAATAAACAACTTGAAACCACCAACTAGATGAGGGTTGTGTATAATGGAGGTATGCTCAGACCACTCGTTTCTCAGTTGAGATAGAAGGATATTGTAGTTGATACTGACCGGCCAATACCCAATTTGGGTGGGTTCCCCTTCGGTCCATGTACGCACACAGTGGACGCGGTCGGGAGTCATTTTCCAAAAAACGGTTTTGAACAAGAACAAAGCGTTCCCAAATGTTCACCATTCTGTGAGCTTGGACATGAACTTAGGAGCACACCCAGGAAGTGTATATAGAAATATCATTACACCAGATCTGCCTATATACAATATATACAACATCAACATCGCACATTTATATACATGCATCATGCATTCTCATAAGATACCTGTAGTGTAAATGACTGAATTTTGTGAATACATGTACGTGCGTAAGCACATGTGGCACGTTTCTGTGAAGGCTCTCGTGCGGAGAGAATCCTTCGAACAAAGTTCACCATAGATTTGATGTGCGCTGAGATTCCGACCGACCAAATGTTTCAGGAGGAATGATCAACGAAGTTGTGTCACTAGACTGTGGTCTATCATGAAACAAATCTCCCATGAAACAATTCGTTCAAGCCCGTTGGATCTTTCAAATGAAAACCTTTTTGCTGGTTGATATCAGGATGCGTCGCAAACTGATCATCAGCAGAAGCCTAACCATACTTGTGCAGAACAAGCAGAACAATCTCAATGACCATGTGATGCTTCGTTCAACACTCCGTTCGTCCAGCTATGAGAAATGATTGCCGACATACTGGCGCCAACCATCCAGTAACTGATTGGGAATTGGGGTGTTTCTGAAATCATAGGGGTACCCCCAACCATCATCCAGTTTAAATTAGCCATTGGGCGGTTTCTAAGAATAGGGGTACCCCCAAATCATCTATTAACCATTTATAGTAAAAAACCAGCGATTTTTGGGGTACCCCCAGTTTGAGAAACACCCATTGATAGTCATCAACCAACCATAACTTTGGGGTTCCCTATCTGCAGTCACTGGTCCTACACCAGCTCTGGTTGGACACCAACAAGCATGTGACATGCACGACTTTGGCGGTGCTTCCAGGGTGCTGTTGGGGGACCTTTCATCACCTGGCCGCACTGGCGAAGAATGCAAGGTTGATGATATGGTTGACCATGTGGTGGTTTATATGGGTTACAATGGCTAGGAATACAAACTAATGGTTGAACAAGTACTCAATGCTTAAACAACTACTGGAATATTAATGGATGATATGGTCCATGGGTGTCAATGATGTAGTGATCAACAGCAGTGATACTAACCAAACATTATCACCAAATGGTGGTTTCTCAAAATAGGGGACCCCAAAAATGGTTGGTTTACTACTATAAATAGTGGATAATGAATGATTTGGGGGTACCCCTATTTTGAGAAACACCCAAATGAACCGTTTTTATTTACTCCGATTGATTGGCCGATCACAACTCAACCATCTGCGAAGGAGCAGGTTCTCGCTGCCAACGACTCCGAGCAGGAACGGCGATTGGAGAGTGCGGAAGGATGTGCTGGTCAAGTTGTTGAACCTGGTGTGACTCTTCCCGAGGAACACAAACATCATGAATAAACCAACAATGACGACGACGACAACAACAACAACAACAACAACAACAACAACAACAACAACAACAACAAGAGGAACAGCAAGAATCACAACCAGCAACCGGCAGTGAGCAACGGTCTGGCCTGAATTGTGATGTTGAAACGGCAGTCTTCCTTGTTGCTGGGCTTCCCTTTCTTGCACCACCCTTGGTACAACTTTTCCACCTGGCTCTAGCCCAAGAGGAGAGTGGAAGAGATGAAGATCAAAGGATTCACGAAAGCAATTTGCACAAATAGAAAGGCGGAAGTGCTCTGCGTTTCTGGTCCGTGCAGAAAAGTGTACCTCCCTAGTAATTATTGAGTGCCCGGATGAAAAAAAGTTTCTCGCATTGTAGTTTTATAGTCGGAAGGGGCCCAGAGCGTGGATTTGGGATGAGGCGAAGAGAGTTTGGGATTACCGTTGGCTACCCTAAAGATGCGACAGTTCCCTACTAAAAGGGTCCCCCCAATAATGATGATCCAAAGCTTTATTGATCCCAAGTTCATACCAATTGAACACCGAGCATAAAACTACCACTGGGACGAAGGGATCGTTCATTGATGCTAGCAGCTGTTGGATGTTCACAGTCCTAGCCATCGATTGACACGTGGGACCGGCCCACCGCTGCATCGCGGTAGCATTGCTCTGAACCTTGATACATCGAGCTGTCAACCACTTACACCCTTGGAGATCACCAGTGGTGATTGACCACCGTTGGATTCCACACATGGAAGATCCACGACATAACAAGCCACGTGTTTCAAGGGATCTGACGCTTTCCATCTGGGGAGCTCATCCGGTCCCGCCTCTTGTGTCTTTTCTTCCGAGTAGTCCTTGAACTTCCCTGCACCAAAAGAATGGCGGCTTCGCGCTTCGCTGTGCGAAAGTGTGTGACCATCATTGATGAATACTGTGACCGTCATTGATGAATACCATCATGCATTCGTTGTATCATTGATGAGCCATCATTAACCATCATCAAATAGATGTCATGATTTGGTCACAACATAATCAACCATGATTTTCTTGCAGTTTCTGGGCTTTGACCGAATCAAGCAGAAAATCAAACAACCATATGGTGAAATGGCCAGGAGTTGCTTATGAACAACCAGCAGGTCTCCCTTGTTGTTCCAAGCCATGAGATTGTGGCGATGGCAACATTGAATCCACAGCCAAGTTTGCTTATAAACTGCAACCGAATATGATAATGGGATGTTAGCATTCCGACCTTCCCATTCTATTAATTTTGTTGGGTGTTCACATGGGCTGCAGGGTAGCCACAATTGTTGTAATCTTTGATAGTGGGAAAGTCACCAGGCACAGGCTCGAGCCACGGGGGTCCTACTTCAAGAAGCAGTTCGTCACGGTGAAAAAGCAGCGAGGATCCAAGCCACTGTCATGCAAAAAAGCTGGTTGTTCCCCCATCAATGAGCAACAATACAATCAAGGGACAGCCAACAACGCTTAGTTGCTATGAACTTAGTTGGTTCTTGGTGTGAATTACTTGCTTGATCTTGCCTGTACACGAAAAACACAAGCAACGAACCTCATATTATGGTGATTGGTTTAGCTCATGATGCCCCACCAAAATAAGTGTGACAAGTTACAAGTCCATAACGGGAGTTTGGGGCTGCCTTTATCAAGATTGAATCACCAGGTCGTTGGCTGTATGCTGTGAACTCCCCGATAGATTCTTGACTGTTGGCATACCATTTCTGGTTGGTGATAAAAACTCATCCCAAGATTGAACCTGCCAACCAGAGATTCGGGGAGTTCTCAAAATAGCGGACCCCGAAAATGGATGGTTTATCGCTAAAAATGGTTGATAGAGGATGACTTGGGGGGGTCTCCTATGGCCTGAGAAGCATCCATTTTCGTTGGCTGTCCTGACCAGCTCGTTTCCGATGCCCCCAGTCAACGTTAACCGGTGCCATAGACTCAAAACCACCATGAATCCACCACGTTACAAAACATCAATGCCCATTGTTGACCATAGATCTATTTGATATGACTCTGTAACCATGACTCTACAAACATCTGAACTCTATAAACTCCATAAATCTATGATTTCCCCTCATTTCCCGTCATTCCTCACCCATTCACCACCCCACCATCCACCTATCCCCACGCCACGACGAGCCCCCGCCTGAGCCCAGGCGAAAGCGCCAGCGCGCGCCCGTGGCCAACTGATCCAACTTCTCGGGGTCGATCTTCTTGAAGGCCGCCTCAGGCAGCGACCCGCAGCCGGACCCGGCGCGCCCAAGGCGTCACCCCGACCCGGGGGGACCTGCAACCGGAGTGGGTGTGGCGGTTGAAGGTAGGGAGAAGAAGGGGGGGAGAAAATGTTTTGAAATCAAATCTTGATAGAAATGTGGTGAATAGATGATGGTTGATTGATGGCTGAGAAATTCATGAAAACATGGCTCGCAAACTGGCTAGTGTATACCCCTTGCTGCTCACATCTCAGGAGATACTGTCGTTGTTCACAGGTTTGCCTATAATTTGCTGTTTGGCTGGTTGCTGTTGACCCATATGCATGTGATTAATCGTAGAAATCACATCAATCAACAGCGTGATTAACCATATTATCAGCCATTGTCAACCATACACCCATCATCAATCGACCCATGCCCAAATAGTAAATCATAGATATCATATGATCAACCGCTATCATTAAGCCACTGGGTATCGGTCATCACCCATCCATCACATCAACCACTGATTAATCATCATCAACCATCATGAATCACAGTATCAAGCACATTATCCACCTTGGGAATCATCCTTGAACATCATCAATCACACAAATGTACCATCGTCAACCAATATGAGGAGGGTAAGGACAGCCATCATTCACCATCACTTGACCATGCATTCACAGCGCACATGACCCCATTTATCAACCATGGGTGACCGATCAATCAACGAGCATCAACCATTAATCCATTGATTAACTGCATCAACCAGTATCAACCACTAAAAGCCATCATGAACACTATAAACAACGTTCAACGAGTCTAAAACATCATTATCAACCATTTATCAACCAGCATTAAGCATCATTCTCAAGCATCAACCACCATTAATCAAGCATGTATCAACCATCAACATCCCACCGCAGCATTGTTAACCCATCAACTAATGGGTTTAATGTTGGTTTCTAATTAGTGTAACCCCCCTAAAGTAATGAAAATAGATGAAACCAACAGGTAGATACTAATCATCAGAAACCAACATTAACTGTACCCTTAGTCCCCCTGGTTCCCCTATGATTGACCATTATTTTCCCTACCTACAAAGTTCTTGGTGAACTCATCCCCCATGAAGGGCTGGTTGATGAACTGCTTGACCCAGCTCGCCATATCTAGCTAGTATATATCCCCTATAGTTGCTAGTTGTTATCCCCTATCATTAACCATTAACCAGCTATTTTTCCCTAGTATGGTTGGTATATTCCCTACTATTGTTGCTTATTATCCCCTATTATTAACCATTAACCAGCTATAGTTAACCACTGGGTTGTTGGTTGGTTAACTGCTTGACCCAACTCGCCTAACCATCAAGGCCTTCGCTACTCCCATGGTCGGTCTCCGCGCCTCCGCTTCGATGAAGAGCTTGTGCAGCTCCTGAAGCCGAGCCATGGCGGCGCTGCCAGCGCTACGGCAGTGATGGCTGGCTGCGACACAGTCGTTGTCGTCATGCGCGGCGTGACAAGGCGAGGGGTCCATGGTTCGGAGGTCCATGATATGGTTGATGGGTCAATATAAACCGTCAATAATGGCTTATAATGACCAACCAAATTATAGGGAAACAATGGTTAATGATAGGGGAACCAGGGGTACAGGGTTTCTCAAGCCAGTTTGGGGGCCCAAAAAATCGTTGGTTCATTACTATAAATGACTATTGATGGATGATAACTGGGGGTCCCCTATGGCTTGAGAAACACCCATATGGTTGATGATATGATTCATGGGCTAATGATATGGTCAATGATATGGTTATGTTTGATGATGTCTGGTTCAGTGGTATGTTTAATGATGTTCACTATATAGAACTGGTTCGTGATGCTAAGTCAAACTGAAAAATGGTAATTGTACGCGACTGGCTACTCTCTCGTAGACACTCGCCTGGATATTTGGAAAATTTCGTCATTTTCAAGGGAACACATGGGAACCCCAGCTATCATTGATCGTGAAAGGCTATCAAATTTCCTACTGGCAAGGGTTATACATGAAGCCTTCAAAACCAAAAATATATAAGTGGGCGTTTCTCAAAATAGTGGTACCCCCCAAAATCATCCTTTATATCAATCGTTTATAGTGAAATGATCAACCCACCATTTCAGGAAACCCCTCAGTGATCATTAGCGACTGGCAGGTCAACTTCCAACCTGGCTCAAGCCATGATTCGCAATCTGGTTCCCTTATGACATGGACGCCGGCGGTGCGACCCACCTTGGTTTCGGTGGTCACGTGGCGTTCCGCGTTGCCCAAGATGGACTTTAAGGTGATGCCGGCCCTGGAAGGTGCAGGTAGCAAACCCTGCCAGGCCTCCAATGATGGTACATCTCCGGCTGAGAAAACAGTGATGTGTTGATATGTTAGGATCCAAGCATTGAGGTCTGATGAGGAAATATCAGTAGTCATCAAGTGATTCCTTTAGATTTCCGTGGTGAGTGTTTGCTGCTCAGGGTGAAGCAACAAGAAACTGTTCATCGTCTGTTGGTAAATGTCAAGCGCTTGGCAACATGAGATGCCCCAGGCGACTTTTCCAAATATCGGTACTTCCAAAATCATCAAGACTATCATTGGCTTGTGCGTAGAGAACCTATCAGGAGGAGGCCTGCCCCCTACTTGTAAGTTGATGGATATTCGCCATTTGGCTACAGTTTTATCTACCACAACTAGTAGCTGCCATAGATATGGTCACCGACTGAGCTAGTTAGGTGGTTCCACCTTGTAACAACAATATTCAGTTTTTCCATAATTGTGGTTACCAAATACTTTCAAATAATTAGTGGTGAGTAATTAATAGCCATGGTTAATGGTCATTGCACATCAGATTTGGTTTTGCAACCATGGTTTATGGCGAGTTGTATTATTGTAAAGTGTCAGTAAAATTCATGAGCAACCATACGACCATCCTACAATTTTAAAGGCCGTCAATGATAGTCACAATTCAACAAGCATCAATAAGAACCACATGATTTACTACACTGCGAACACCATACGGTTACCAATCATATCACTAACCATTGGTGACATGGTAGCCATACCGTTACCAATCAAACATAGTCCTCCGAAACCAACACCATTACGTAACCAGACAACTAACCCAGCAATACTCAATAACCACGGCGTATCCATATCCATGTAATCACCATCATGATAACCATCATTGTCTCCTCCACATGGTGGTTTCTCAAAATAGGGGGCCCCAAAAATGGTTGGTTTATTACTATAAATGACTAGTAATGGATGATTTGGGGGGTCTCCTATTTTGAGAAACCACCACATCATCACCAATCCAGGGTCCTTATCCATCAACCTTTTCGCTCCACGCATGGCTCGCATGGCTGTCGGGTCTCCGGACTTCCGTTGCTCGAGGCTTTTGGCAATCGCTAGCCCTCCATCACCCTGAGGACCCGGCTACACAACCGGGCAGAAATGGCCAGCAATCGTTGATCATATGATAAAAAATAAAGGTCAATCAATGGTTGACATTGTGGTTGATTTGATGATCAATGCAGTCTGTATGCCAGCTAGAATGCCAGAAGATATACGAGATAGAGCGCCAGTATGTGTGCCAAATAGAATGTCAGAGTGGTCTCCAAGTAAAGCAATTCTTTTTCAACAAGAGATACCCCTGAAAAACGGCTGGCAGACTTCTACTCGGTCTGTACCACCAGTGGGTGTGCAAAGGAACGCTGGCGGTTGTGATCCCCTAGAATACCACCTTGGAAAACATCCGCGCCTGGAGACATTTCTTCTGGCCTTCCTCCAATTCCTGCGGGGCATGGGCTGAGGTTTGGGATCTTTGAACTTGGCATCCACGCCAATAGAAAACCGAGACCCTCCCGTTTGGAACCGCCACGACTTGGCACGTTCAGCGGCACCAGTTGTGAGATGTGAAGCATCAATTGGAGATCAAATGGCTATGGGTCAATATTAACCAACCAATGATGGGGGATTTCCACCAACAATACCATGGAAAACAATGGTTAATGGTGAGGAACCAGGGGTACAGGGTGAACTGACCTACTGCCAAATTCCAAAACATACAGCGAGTGGCGCAAAAAGATGTGAAAACTCTGTCGGAGATGCCCAGGGCTCAAAATCCTGGTACGGAAGTTGGCAAAGGTACCGCCAAACATCGTCATGATTCTTGGTAGGGAATCAACCATTCTTGCTGGGTGATATGTTTGAGCCATACCCAAACGAAGTCTTCAAAGCATGTGATTGGGTCTCGTAGGTAAAGCCAGGTAAAAACAGCTGATCGTGTCTTGGATGCGCGTGGATGGACAAACGGACAAACTCAGTCGCCGGAGACAACCGACCACATTTCACTATCTACCCCACTATCATCAGATCATCAGAACTATTATTTCACTATCAATCTCACTATTATCATTTCCCATTCGTAACTATCATCAATAAATCTTATTCATTTTGATCACTATCATCAGTTTTATTACAAATCTTTGAAATAATCAGAAGCGATCATTACGATAGTCCTGTGAGCCCCACGGTGGTCTCCTTGGCCGAGCTTAGAAGTCTTTGCATCCCAGCCGTGTCGCCCATCTCAATCGCCTGGCAGAACCGAGCTCACCACGCCAGTGCCCTCCCCTGCTACTGGGTCAACGACATGGACACAACAAATCCCCGAAATTTCGGCAGCAAAACCATCGTTTTTGTTCTTGGGCAATGCATGGCAATGCGTCGATTTCGAAGATAGGTGTTCCCATCTGCTTTCCCATTTGTATTCCCAGATGTTTTTCCTGTCGCTCTTTTTTTGCTGCTTTACACTTCTGGTGGTATTAGGAATATCTAGCATTAGCTTGGGAGCTAGACCTCGATGAAGGTGATTTTGCGAAGTTCATGTCTCTGTGATGGCATAGCCACTATCACTAGTACTATCATGCACTATCCCCGTGCAGTGACACGGAGTAACCACCACTGAAATGAAGATCAGAGCCATAGAATCATCGAAGATCAGAGCGTCCTTATGGCTTCAACAGGTGGGGATCATAGCTACTACTACCATTAGGCTATACCATCATAGGCAGTTGCTATCCCTGTGGAATAGTCTAATGATAGGCCTATACTTTCATATCCCCATGGCTTACCACTAGCCCTACTATTACTAGCCCTACCATTGCTATCCCTGTGCATAACCCAGTATCCCCACTAACGGTCTAGTTATCAATGAAAAATCGTCCATGCACCAGCCGACAGTCATTCCGAGTGCTCAAAGGGTTGATGATGACTCCTCAATCATCATATGATCACGGCAAATGGATATGTATTATATATCATCTAGATGGGTGTTTCTCAAAATGGCTGTTTCTCAAGATAGGGGACTCCCAAAATGCTCGGCTTATAGGCTTTGAAAAGTGAATAGTGGATGATTTCGGGGGTCCCCTATGGCTTGAGAAACACCCAAATAGGGGACCCCCCGTCCCGTCATCGTCCAATAGTACTCATTTTCAGTAATGGCTACCCAGGATGAAGCTAAACCCCTGGTTGATTAACGAGCCGGGGGGTTCCCATGGCTTAATGGAAAACCAGTCGGCTTATAGGTGATACCCCCAATTAATAAACCTAGGTAGAAGAAGCCCTATAAGCCTTGGGTGATACCCTATAAGCCTTGGTTTTCCATAGATGGTTTCCCATTTTAATTAAAAACCTAGGATTAATAGACCTATAAGTAGCCTTAATAAACCAATTAAACCCAACCAAGGCTACTTATAGGTTTATAATTAAAAACCTAGGGTTTAGCTTCATCCTGGGTAGCTATTAATAAACCAACCGTTTTTTTGGGGCAGCCTCTGAGAAACTACCATGGACCATGTGTCTGTCACTAACCACATGGTGGTTTCTCAAGTCATAGGGGTACCCGCTATTAGTCATCCTTTTATTATTAGTCATTTATAGCAATAAACCAACAATTTTGGGGCTCGCTATTTTCAGAAACCATTGTTTTCTCCAACATTATTATTATCCCCCGTCGTTTTCCCTGTCATTATTGGTTCTTATCCCCCATTAATGGTTTGTAAATATTGACCCAGCTCGCCACATAACACATCTCTTGCACGACCTGCGATCGCCGGCGCCTGTTCAAATGCGCTCTGGATGGTTGCACCCAACTTGTTGATGACACCTGAGGCGGTGCCCCATGGTGAAACATCCCAAGCTGGTTGGTGGTTGAAGCACCCCTATGAAAAATATGCCCGTCAACCAACCATCGATTGGGCTATGGATCCATATTAACCAACAATAATGGGGGTTAATAACCAACAATCATGGGCAAAACAATGGTTAATGATGGGAAACCAGGGGTCCAGGGTTTTGACTCACAACCATGTGTTAACACCAACCAACTCGTAGTTGCTTCACCATTGTTGCTTCTTATCCCTTATCATTACCCCTAATCAATGGTTATAACCATCCATTTGTTAATCACTACTAGGGATTCCGCGCGCGCGGCCCGCAGCATGGCGCCATTCCGCGCCTCGGAGCTTCTCCGCATCGCTGCCAGGTTTGGGTCCGCCGGCGCTTTGGCACCTGGGTCCGCGGTGCTGCATCGATGGCTCGTTGGTTGTGATGGTGGATCAATGGTTCAGGAAAGGTTGATTAATGATGATTAAATGATAGGTTGCTCAACTTAATTGATAGTTGATTAATGATAGGTAGATTAACTTAATTGATAGCTGATTCATGGTTGATTGGTGATTGATGGTTGATTGATGATTAGATCAATGGTGAATCCATGGTTGATGACAGTATGATCGTTGATTCATGGGTAATGTATGGTTGATTAATGATGGTTGAATGGTCAATGAATCATGATGAATCAATGGGTAATTGACCATAGGTGATGCATGGTTGATGAATGATGGTTGATTGCTGAGTCATTAATGGTTGATTAATGGTTGATTAATGATAGTTGATTCATGGTTGGTTGATGACATTTGATTGATGGTTAATCAATCATGATGAATCAATGGTCAACCATCAATTTTTCCATCAATTAATTAATTGGTTTTAAAAATCAAATTGATGGTTGATGGATGGTTGATTCGTGATAGTTAAATTGATGGTTGGTGCTCATATATTGTGAAGAGCCATCGTCGGTTCAACATGTTTCAACCCGCACTCCGCTTGGAGAGCGAAACCGGTGGCTCACCATGGTAAATGGCAGGGGGTCACCCTGTACCCTGGTTTCCCCATCATTAACCATTGCTTTCCTTATTATTGTTGGTGATTATCCCCCATTAGTTGGTTGGTTAATATTGACCTACAGCAATACAGCTGGTATATTCCCTACTATTGTTGCTTATTATACCCTATTATTAACCGGTAACCAGCTAGCTAATCATTGGTTGGTTGGTTAATACTGACCCAGCTCGCCAAATGTGACCATTCCCTTGCTCACTTGCGTTCACCTCCCAGTGATCGGCCACCCCAGCAGCTGATGGTTGATCTCCGTGACCCGCCACTGTCAGTGTAGCAGTGAAGCGCTCCACAAGCCGGGCCAAGTAATGTCATCGAGGCGCCATTTCAGGGTCATCGAATTCGATCGCGCGAACAAATCAAGCTCAACTGGTTGGTTGGTGGTTTGAAGCGGGCTGAACAAAGCTTCCCAGGTATCGCAGCTGGTCGTTGATTAATCAATGGTGAACCATCCCTGATGATTAAACACTACATGGGTTGTCGAACCATCGTGATGCATGATTAAATGACTGCTATTTGATGGTTTGCCAATGCTTAACAATGGCTACTTGATGATTGATCAAGGGGTAATCATGGTGAAACACAGGTTATTCAAAACTACCCACCCTTTGTCAGGGCCATTTGATGGTAGCCTCTGGGTACTGAAGACCCACCAACTGCCTGTGCCCAGAAGGGTCCCACCCGAGGTACCCCCTCTGCCAAAGGCACAGCTCGCTGTAGTCTTTCAGCAGCTTCAATGCTAGAGACACGTTCCTGACTCAACGACGTCAGCGAAGTGGGTAGTCTCTCAGAGCGAATGAAATCGACCAAGCCAAATTGACGTGTTTAAATCATACATTGTATGAATTTATGTATAGACATGGTCATATATTGCTCGCCTCTGCATCCAAGTTGAGCTGCATGACAGGTGTGTTTCTGCAGAGCAAGATTCGGGTGGCCAACATCAACCAGCAATAGACGGTCATGATCGCTCAGGGCATCCACAATTTCCAACGGGTAACAATTGGGATGTCCCCAAGGGTTTTCCGGCGCCGGCGCTGAGGCACATTGAGGGCTTAGCTTCTCCACATCTTCAGAGCGGTCGTGGAGTTTGGGGGATGCTATAGCAATCTATAGCAGCTATGGCGAGAATCTTCTGGAGTGTTCACCTGTTGAAAAGAACTGGGTCATTTGTATTCATTTGTGGTATCCAGTATCCATCGAATTGCTACTCATTACTGGTTATCATTCACGTTGTCGACCGTTAGCAGCCTTGGTTGACCGGTATCAACCATCATTAACTCATTCTGAACCCCGGATTCATCACTATTTGACCATTGAAAGTACTCTTCCCCATTTGATGGTTTCTCAGAATAGGGGTGCCCCCAAACCATCCAAGTCATTACGTTTACAGTGATAAACCAACCAGTTTTGGGGCTCCCTATGGCTTGAGAAACCACCATATGGTAGTTGTTTGACCATTATTGTTGCTTAGTATCCCCTATTATCAACCATTATTAGTGGTGGTAAGCCATATAGTAGTTGCTTGACCATTGTAGATTAACTGTTATTGTGAATTAACCATTATTATGAACCATGAATTAATAACCATGGTTGGTATATATCCCCTATCATTATTAGTTATCATCCCCTCATATTAACCATTCACCAGCTATTATTGGTAGGTTAAACCCATTATTAGTGGTCATAACCCATACAGTAGTTGTTTGACCATTACTAATTGACCAATATTATTAATGAACCATTACCTATTATTACTAATCAACCATTATTACGAACCATTAATAAGCATTGATTAATAAGCCATATAAATAACCCTTTTGCATATTTCCGATCCCCACTCTGCTGACCCCGCGGTTGCGGCTCAGCGACACATCGTCCGCACACAGCGCCTCGCAGAGGTGTCATCAACGACGTGGACAGATCAACAATAAAAGGGGACGGAAAGCAAGGCTCGGAAACATGGCGTTTATTCATGGTTCTATATGGTTTAAATGTGTTTTTATAAGGGTTTTATATGGTTCTATATGGTTTAAATATGGCTTTCAACCAGTTGGTATTGGCTTATGTTGGCTGGCCATGCTCCAACGAATCCTAGGGGAGCGAACAGGAACAGACATGGCAACTGTTGACCACGGCTCGCACGCAATTCCACTAGTTGTGAACCCCTCATTTGGTGGTTTCTTAGCATAGGGGTGCCATCATCCAGTTTATTGACTATATAGAGTAACAAACTAACAAGTTTGGGGGCTCCCTATCTAGACAGCTTCAGCTGCACGGCAGCGGGAGTTCGCCTCCATTTCCTCCAGTTTGCTGGACGCCACGCGCAAGCTGGCGGTGTCCCGCACCTGCATGCCGGGCTCACCCCCGTTGTTGAAAGTGGCGCAGGGCGATGCGGGGGCAATTCAACGGTAACTGCGAACTGCTAAGAATGGATCTATCTGAAAATAGTTCTATGTATAATCAGTTTAATAGCTAAGAAGCTAAGAATAGATCTATCTGAAAAAATCGGTTTGATTGAATGGATCTACTTCCAAAGAATGAAATGGTTCCATGTACAATATAATTAATAGTTATTGCACTCGGATCTATCTTTTCAAATGAACAGAATGGTTGGTATCACTATGAACCAGTTGACCATCCTTGACGCCTAACGCCAAAGCACAAATCTTGTGTATCCTGATATTGTTGCCAGTTATCATCCCTTACCGGGCTTGGGTGCCCCTGTGATTTGATGTGAGAAAACGTCTTGGTCATTGTCATTGTCCGATTCTGCTGAACTTGATGTTTATCCTTGATGATCAACATTTCACAACCAATGTTGATTAATTTTCATATTGTCAACTACTGTTGGTATGATGATTGATCAGCAACATTTAGACCAATTTTGATAAATCATCAACTAATTTCGAAATGAAACTGATGCCGCCCCAAGGGTGATTATCAAACTGATAGATGATCTTTTTTCCTCCCAATAGTCCCAAACCTAACTATGATTATCAACTCATCTGCTGACATCCAGTCACTGACTCACCCTGACCACCGGCAGCGTTCCGCCGCACCTCTTTCACGCGTGGGGCCAAGGGAGCCCAAGCGGAACCTGAGATCGGCAGCAAGTCGCGAGGCTGGAGGAATTTAGGATGGTGATTGATGGATGGATAGTCATGGGTATTGATGGTGATTGATGATTGGTGATGGTTGTTGATGGTTGTTGATGGTTGGTGAATGTTGGTGATAGTTTTTGGTGATAGTTTTTGGTGATAGTTTTTGGTGATAGTTTTTGGTGATGAGTGATGTTAAATGATGGTTATGGACCTCCATCAGTGCCGTTGACGCTCATCGAGGTCGTTCTGAACGGCTCGTTGGTTTTCATTGGCTCGTTGGCTGCGATGTGTTTTCCGAATTCTGACCCAGTGTTTATTTTCTGCAGGTTCTGAATGGTGGCAAGTGTCGCAAACAGCATGAGGGCAATCAAGCAACCAACACAAGAATTGAACAGCACCATGTCCCTGCCGATTGGAGAGATTGGCTTGGAAAAGCTCGACCTCCAACTGATTGGCTGTACTTTTTTATGTTATGAGCAGTAACAGATTCGATTCATGAATCCTCCATGCTTCCTCTTTTTTGACAGCGTGAAGGGAGCGGTCCCGTTGACACAATGATGGTCAGACTCTCAGGATCGTGGACCTCTTCAGTGGTGCTGCTATGCTCGTTTTACAACCCCGAAAGTCATCACAGATATGGGACGTTTCTCAAAACATGGGTCCCCCCAGTTATCATCCAGTTTATCAACCCCATTTGATTGGGGGGGTCCCTATTCTCTCCCAGTTATCATCCAGTTTATCAACCATTTCTAGTAATGAACCAACCATTTTGGGGGGCTTCCCTATTCTGAGAAACCACCATATCCGTGCACAGTGCCTTGTAGGTGATCGCTGTTGAGGTCGATCCTTGAGTTGGTCTACCCAGCTGCTGAGAACCAGCAGCAAGGCAGCCCTGGATCAACGTAGGAATCAAAAGCCACAGAGGATCACCACGAATGCTTCGTAGCCAACAGGAATGAAGGATAAGCAACAGGATGATCAACAAGATAGCCCATAGTTCATCAACTACATCGTTGCCGTGAACCTCCAAGCGGATATACGAAGGGCATATCCAACTACATACCCTTCCGGTTGGCGGTTTCAACCCTTATGGTTGGCGGTTTCAATCCCTATGAACAACATTTGTTCATTCACCAACTATCCTTAAATACTAGGGAAAAAGGACCAAAAATGTTTCAAACCACCAAGATACACATCTTCCCCAGGAAGTAGCCAAGATTCGCCAACGGCTTGGCCTGTGCACCAGCTTGGGTCCACATCCAACCACCAGAACCAGCGGCGCCGCTGGGCATCCCCACGCCCCATGCAGGGTCTGAGTTGCTGATCCGCACGAGAGGCCAGGTCCAGCAAGTCCTTCGCATCCCTGAGAGCCCGGGCGCAGCATGGATCGATGGGCCGCTGGATCTTTTCTTTGGATCATCGGACGTAAGACTCGGACGCAACAGTGACTATAAATCTTCAGGGTGACTATAGTAATTTTAGGAAATAGGATTATCATGGATTATCTATTTTTACACAAGATGTAGGGTGACCCTGCAAGACTCATGTGGCGGAAATGTGCAGAGTGACTAGAGTAATTTTAGGCATGCGTAGATATAAATGACTGTGTGTATATACAAAAAGCCTGCATTTTAATGGGTTCATCCGTGGAGGGTCCCACACATACCAAGTAAGCCGATGATTTGGTCAGCCAGCTGATGAAATGGCTGAAGACAAACAACCCTCCGAACCAATTGATGGTTGAAATAGGTTGATGGTGGTTGATTCTTTGATCAAACCAACTGTTTCAAAGCATGACCGAAAACAGCAATCAAAGTACACGACCTACATGACCAACCAAATCAAACCCAGAGGCACGACCAGTTTGCTTCAGCTTCAGTGAATCTCGCGTTGCGACAATGTCAGTTGACCAGTGGACCAGCCCATGGAATTAGCAAGCACGCTGCATGAACGATGCGATGCTTTACTCAATCAATCAATCATTCACCGTGGTCACACGGGAACCAAAGGTTCGGCCATCATCAAGCAGGGCAGGTGTGGGGTCCTCAATTCTTAGCGAGTGGTGAACGCAACTGTGGGGAAACGGCCCGTTGAATCCGACCTTCGGGGGCCCTGGTCCCTTGTCAGAACTATGAGCACGTCACCTGGCGTTCCTCATTAAAAGCTACCATGTTCCAGATTTTTCCAGCCTGTGGGTGTTTCTCAGAGTAGGGGTACGCGGTACCCCGAAATCATCCAATATTAGTCAGTTATTGCAATAAACCAACCATTTTGGGGGGTTCCTATAGTAGGAAACCCTCATAATATAAGTGAAAGGTACAAGATGGGCACATGGCATCATCCAATCTGACAATTCATGATGTCACTAGCATTCAGTCGTCCACCAACCCATTTGGCTTCAACCTCCGTGCCTGGGTGCCACGGGGATCCTATCCACAGCCCGCCTGGGCTGTTCATCGATGGTGCCTGGCAGAAGCACCAGCAGCATCTCACCTTGGACTTCAACATACTGCTTGAGTTTGAGAGATGGCGAGTTGGGTCAATACTAACTGGTAGGTGAACAGTTGGAATGTTCACCCTCCAGTTTGAAAAGCCAGTTCATCCCAGAAACTGGCAGGTGAACATCCCAACAGTTAGACTGGGTTGGTCTTTGAACAGCTGGGGTACAGGGAGTTGACCCACAGATGACTGGGAGTCCGCAGCGACTTTCAATATGGAAGCTGATCTGAATAATGTCTATCACTAGATCTGGTGGTATAGAAACTTATCTGTCTATCTGAATCTATTTCTAATCTATCTAATCATGCTTGTGTTTCTCAAAATAGGGAACCTCAAAAAAAGTTAATTTCTTGCTGTAAATGGGACCATATATACATGCACCTCTGATGGAAAATCCAACCGGACCATCGCCCGACGGAGGACTCAAGTTCGCTTGTTGAGGCTTTCCTTCAGTACCAAATGATGCCAGGTTTACTGCTGTTTCATTGGGTTTGGTTGTCGTCGGTTGCCCAAGCTGTTGCCTTACACATCTGGGGTTGTCCTTTTAACTGATTTACCCCCATCGCTGGTTGGCCGTGAATGCCCTCCCACCAAATCTGAGTAGTGGTGACGGAATGGTGGACCATCGATCATGATTCACTGTGTCATCAGCAATCATCAGGGTGTGATCAACGAGTGTTGGCCACAATCACTCTGAAATTGACCATTAACGTGTCGAACACTGGTGGTGCCTAGGTCAACGACAGCTGACACTAATCGATGACGGTTCAACATTACGAATCATGATCGTGCTCAATTTTCCGGAGCACGCTAAAAGCCCTGAGGCACTCCTTGAAGACTCGCGTCATGTGGGCTGTCTGAAGACTTCCCCCAGCATGACTCTGACCCATGTCATCAAGGGCTCGCTACTTCGATCCTAGGATTATCCTAATATCCCTGGGGTAACACTTGCGGGTGTAATCCTGGGATATCATCACTTATGATTAATTCAATGGATTAAAAATATGCTTTGTACTACTATGATTATCTGATTATCCATCCTCAGGTATTGGGGCGGTATTACCACCATGTTGGTCATATCATCTTCAAGGATTGCTGCTTATCGCGTTTGATCAACAATCCACAATCAGCCAAAATCATTTGATGGTTGGCATCATTGACTGTTAAGTATGATCTGGGGGTTCTACTCACCAACTTACTATCAGACAAGCACGATTTACAGTATTTCAGAAATCATTATCAATTCCCTATTGTCAACCATCAACTGTCGGTAACCATTAGTCAAAGGTTTAACAATCAACACATCTTGCTGCTAACCGACAGCCTATTGGTTAACCATTTCTAACTATTAATTTATCATGGACCTACCAGACCAACCGTCAAATATCCATCAATTCTCCATTACACAACCAGCAAATCACCCTAAAATGCGATTACTAAGCATTCAAAGCCATTATCAACCCTCAAATCTCCATGGCTTTCAACACTCCTAACGGCTTTCAACGCTTTATAGCCACATTTGATCCAGCAATCATTGGTACTTATCCAGCAATATCTATTAATGATGGTCACATCCAAGGCTGGATCATTCCTACCGCCAGCACACCACGATCTGCTGACCCAGGCACACCATCGAACGCAGACCTTACCGTACTCCGCTTGCAGCTCGGGAACCTGACCAAAGTCGGGGACTCGCAGCAGTTAGAAGTTGGGTGAGTTCAACCCCTCGAACTGGTAGAATTCATCCTGGTTAAGCATGGTTATTACCATGTTAAATGGTTAAATGGTTAAATGGTTAAGCTAGTTACCAACTTACAGGTGGTTGGGTGGTCACCTTGTAATATGGTGAATAGATGGACTAATAGGGGGATGAAATATGGTTGAAAATTGGAATAAAATCACGAATCATATGGTGAATGATTGGACTGGACTGTTATTTTTGAATAGGACTAATGAAGTTAATGATATGGCTCATAGTATGGTTAAGATTCCTGAATATGGTGAATAATAGGACTAGTATTGATGAAATAGTATAATATGGTGAATTATGGTGAAATACCAGATCAATCCATATCAATTATATAAGTGAAACATGAACCATATTAATAGGACTGATATCGATGAAATATGGTGCATAATAGGAATAATGTGGTTCAGAATCTGGTTCACAAGCCAACTCATACCATGAAAGGATTCGTGATAATGGTCTTATTGCCACGTTTTTAGTCTTTTTAATGGGGATGATTAATCATTTGCTTAATGGTGAAGAAGCAGCTAAAAATAAGGACGTAACAATCAACAGTAGTTTTTGACTACGGTTCTCCCTCGAAGTTCCCCATTCAGATCATGGTACTCTTGCCAGGTTTTGATGCACAGCATTGGTTATATTATGGGGATGGGTAAATACCAAACCCTCCTGTTCGAGCCATCAGTTCAGATCCCAGCAGGTCACTTGCAAAATACACCTAACAAATGGGTCCATCCATCATCGGCAATGATGTTGAATACTTGACGAGTACACATTCAAGGACTTCATCAGTATCTAATCAAAAAACTGTACAACCCATGTTATGTAGTGATGAATAGTGAAAGTTGAATTGTACTACATAAAATAATGGCTAACATTGTCAAGGGCTTTTTGCTCTACAACCATGATGCAATCAATGGATGGCCAAAATTGGAAACCTTCCTACATGTTGGTTAAAGATCCTTGTACCAGAGTGGCACTGAGTTGTGCTGTCTGGTGCTCATTTCCTTCGCACGCTAGGTGTTGCACTGTTCAACACCGAACTGTGGAACTGCAATGCCGCGACAACAGTGATGGCTTTGCCGCCGGTGTCGAAACTGCAGTGCGACTGTGTGAGACGTATGGTTCGGAACACATCCGCGCTAATGTCTCAACATCTTCGGTAAAGATTTGGGACTACTCCAAACGATGGGATAGGAAGTTAGAACAACAGCACGCACGGGGCTGTTTGGAATGAGGTGAGGCTTATCTCTACTTCATTCACGGGCTCACGGAAATGTGGTGAGTAGAACCGATTGCAGTACAATCAGAGTGAGGCTGCTTCTCGACTCACAAGTTGCTGGTCGTGCCCCGCTCCAAAAGAGAAGAGATACCAATCGACAACAAAAGATATAAGTCATTTCAGCATATTTCAGCCTATTTCAATCAATCATCTCAGCACCAAAAGGGCTGCTAAAGAGGATACAAACACCCGCAGTGAAACAATGAAGTGTACTAACAGTGGTTGAAGCAATCGATGTTTGAGACCATGCAAACTAATTATCTTACGGTCAGGCATGGGAGACCAACCTGGGTGACTTTGGGAACACGAGAAACATAGTGATTGGAGGTTTGCACGACGGTTGCCTCACCCCTCAGCATACACCATGCTCGCTCGTTGTCAAACATAACAACGAGCGACATAGGTGTAGTGAACCAACAACCAAAGGTAAGAACTGTATGTGCAACATAACTAGTGATAACATATGATAATCAACAGCCATGACTATCAGGATGTAACCGTACCAGCCAGGTCTTGTGAAGCAAACCCGAATTCGTTGAGACATCTCGGAGCACAATTCAGCTGGGCACAGCCCAACGGGGTGACGCGGCCGCAGCGGGGCCAGGCGTCCAACGATGCCCTCAGGGCGTCGCGCCTTCGCGCAGCAGGACCTCGGCGCACTGGTCTTTGCCTCGCTCCTGAGCCAGCTGCAGCAGGCTGTGGCCTCCCACGTTGCGGGTGCCTGGCTGCCGCGGCGCAGCGCACCCGGCTGGGCTGCGCTGGGAAGGGATGGGTCATCCATGGTGATCCCAAGGATTGACCCATCTGAATGGGAGGTATAAGCTGGTCATCCATGGCAGAAGGCGAAAAATTAACCCATCTGAATGGGAGTTATAGGCTGGTGAAGGATAATCCATCCGTTGATAGATTGGTAATCCATTAATCCATTGTCAATTATTATCCGTATTGTTGGTTCATGTTAATCTGAAGGATGCTAATTATAAGCTGGTAAAAGGATGGCTAATGCAGAGTACAGGCCATAGTCAATTTCGGTTGGCGGTGAATTAATGGTTCATTGAAGGCTCTTAATGATAGCTAATAAGGTTCAAAAAGCTGGGGAATGGTAGTTAAGCAACCAGCATATTCTCAGTCAATCATCTGATGGAAAATCGCTAACCCTTGGAAACCACCCCACAGTTGGGACAACTGTTGATATGAACCATCCATCATGACATCATAAACCAGTACTGTAAGGCCCGATGTTCCACCACCAGTTCCTCCTGTCGTGTTGATCGGTCAGCCGAGCAATGGAAGAAAATAATGCGCCTGCCATGCCCAAAACTTGCTGTTTGTGCTGATCATAAGGGGAACCATCCATGCCTATTCCCAGGTAAATGGCTTCATCTCGGGTCATGGGACCTGGCTCATTGGTTTGTCGGTGATCGGATCCCTGTAATGAATTCACCTTGCAGAACTTCCAGCTATGAAGCAACAGTTGGGTTTGAAAAACAACCAACGGCGGACCAGGGATGATCGTCACCTCAAGCGACGGTCCGAGGCACACAACAATGACATGTCACATCCGATAGTTGGCGCATGCCCTACTATTTGTTCCTCATTCAATTCATTCAAAATTCCCCACAAATTCGCCTGGAAAACGGGGCACCATGGCCGCTAGCTGAACGAGCCGTCATGGCTAAACCATCAGCCGCGAGCCGTGGTGGATCCGTTACACTAGCGCAGTCCGCCTTCGATGTCCAAGCCCTCCTGGATCAACTCCCTGGTGAGATGCAAGCCCTCCATGATGGGTACTACCCAGGAAGTTAACATGGCTATGGATGCTATGGGTCAAGCAGTTAACCAACCAATAATGGGGAATATTGACCAACAATAATAGTGGGAAAACAAGCCGGTTAATGTTGGGGGAACCAGGGGTACGGGGTTTTGACCCACAGCCATATGGGTATGTGCCAAGCCATGACGGGTAACCAGCCTGGGCCCCACCCAAAAATCATCATTTTGCCAGGCAACCATTGGTTTTGGGGTACCACTATTTTGGCACATACCGATATCTGTAGGCAAGGTGACATCTATCAGGTAGTAAGTCACTTATGTAACATCAGGAAGTAGCTTACCCAGTTAGTACAATGGTGAGTAGGTAACAGACACCTTTTATAGTAGTTGTTGAGACACCAATGGTGAGACAGCGGGTAGCTTAGGATAAACTAGTTGGTACAACCTATGTGTAATAGACACCAGGTATAGTAGACACCAGGTATAGTTCATCAATTTTGGACACTTTGATATCACACATGACATGTTGGTACAACAGGTAGGTTAGGAGCCTCTAATGCTTAGCTATGTTCTTTTGATGGAACATTAGTATGATACGCATTTTAAGCGTTCTAGGTTCCTATCAAGATAGATAGTACAACAAATACACGTTGGCTTTGTCCAAAGACATGGTGTACCCCCGTAGTCACTAGTTGTTTATCAGCCATCATGGCAAACTTGGATGGTTAGTAAGTACCGAATCATTTATGGGGACAAACCCATATTAGTATTAACACATATGGTGGTTTCTCAAAATAGGGTACCCCAAAAGTGGTTGGTTGAATACTATAAACAATTATCATTGGATGATTTGGGGTACCCCCTATTTTGAGAAACCATCATATTAACACATATCATATACGCATATGGTGGCTTCTCACAACAGGGAATCCCTAACAATTGATGGTTTATTGATATAGACGGTGAACAAAGGATGATTTGGGGGTAACCCCATTTTGAGAACCCACCATATGTTCATGTGGTGATTCCCTGTCCATGTCATGTTTCATTGCCAGTCTATAATGATCAACAATGGCTGATTGATGAAGATTAATTTTCAGCGATAATGATGATCATCAACTATGGTGTCTATCGACCATTATCAACCACACCTCTCTTGATATGATCAATGGTTGGTAAACTGGTTGATGATGTTTGATGATGATTGATGATATGATATAATTAGTTGGTTAATAGGTCGATGGTTGACGATGGTTCACGATGCATCATCATCCTTCAGCCGCCCCACCGCGACGCGCCGCGGCTTCGCTCGCACCTGAGGGTGGTTGGGTCATCTCGCATCACCGCCTGAAAGGCTTCCTGCAGCTGCTGTTCCACTCCCTTTCCCCCCAGCATTCGCCCCCCAGGGTTGCCCCAAATGCTGGTTTCTCAAGCCAGTTTTTGGGGAACCCCAAGTTCTGGTGGGTTTATTTCTATAGATTGTGAAAAAACTGGATGATTACTGGGGGTCGTCTATGACTTGAGAAAGCAGCAAATGTATCATCCCCTTCCCTACCGAAGTGTCGTGGGTTTCTGGTGCTGGGACGGTGCCACCCATCCGCGAAACCCTCGCGAGTCCCGGTCGATGTTGCCGTTTCTTCTGCCCATCGTCACGGAATCCTGGGCCGCGATCGTGGTTGCCATCCCCGTGATGCCGTGACAGCGGAGATGGCCCTTCGGTTCACCACCCAGCTGTAGCCCGGACACACAAAAGCTCTAAATAGGAACTGCGAGGGTCATGTTAGCTGCAGGAAAGTATGCACCCAGTAGCTGGAATGGTAACTAAGCCCTAGTAGCTGGCAACTTGGAAGCTTCTTAGTTAGCTGATCGTCAACTGCTCCCACCACTAAGAACCACTGGTATTCCACGAGTTATGTCACTGAGCACTGCCAAGTGGTTCCCTTGGTGATGCAACCAGCTTGCGGTTTTGTTCACTGTGGTCGAGTGATACCTAGGTGGTGCCCTTTCGCAGTGACCACTCCATCGGTGAATTCCGTCTACTTCTTGGCCCTTCTTGGCCATCTGTGAATGAACTTTGGAGGGAGAACGACACGGAACGAAGGGCTGCCTGGTCTGAGGGATTTCTAAAGTACAAGATGCTGAAAGGCCTACTTCACACTTCAAACGTTGGAGAAAAAATATGCTAGAAGCATGTGACTTCCCGCTGTAACTGGCTTCCTCGCCATCTGCATACCAGCGTTACAAACACAACAGTATTATGCAGTATTTATCCTCCATTGTCCAATATGATCCACCCTCGCTCTCCCATTCTCCCCAATTGTCATCCATTATCGTCCATGTCTATCTTACATGATGATCCACGTCGATTCCATGATTCACTTTTATTGGTGTTGATCGATTTATCTCTGGTTAGAACACTCCTGGTAGCTCCTGGCCTTGCTCCCCTTTCAAATCTTCATGTTGGATACCCCTGGCGAAGCTCATTGCTCCAAGCACCAGCCAGGCGTCCTGGTAGAGTTTCAGCGCTGCCTTGGCCTTGGGATCTTTGAAGTCAGGGCCTCCCACATTTCGAAAGCCTTCATCCTGCGGTGGGATCAACCGGATGGATGAATTTCATGAGACTAATGCTGAATAATGGTGGTTAAGACGGTGGTTTATATTGCAGCTAGTAGTTTACATGGTGCATTATATTGTGGTTCATTTGGTGGTTTACAGGATATGGTGGTTAATCTAAATGGGGGTACCCCTCAATCACCCAATTTCGATCATCTTTAGGAATAAACCGACCATTTTGGGGGTCCCTAATTTTGAGAAACAACCACGTTCTCAGAAACCCCTACAGCCGTCACAATGGGCCGATCATCCTGGCCGATCTCCGTTGCAGTGCTCTCCTCCTCCAGCGCCCCTTGCAATCGGAGATCCATCCGCGCCATCGACTGCCTTGGATTCTTCCGTTTCGCAGAAGGCGCCGGGGAGCAACGTTGGACTACCGAATGGTTGCCAGCGTTGGTTGATGGTTGGCTCATGGATGGTTAATGATGATGGTTAATGATGATGGTTAATGATATGGTTGGTGATGGTTTACCAAGTAACTCATGATAGTAGATGAATGACTTGATAAATGATTATTACCAATCAGGGATTGGCATGGATTAACCATCAACTGACCCTCACTTAACTGGTTGGTGGTTTCAACCCCTATGAAACCACCAACCGGTTAACCATATCAACCCTGACTTCTTCATCCCTTCAGGATGCCAAGCGCCCCCACCCCCCACCCGCCCGAGGCGCAGGTCGCCCTCCTCCGCGGCTTGTCTCAGCACGTGCAGATTCATCGGCTCCTCATGGGCCGGTGCACGCTGCGCAGGCGCTGCCTGGGGCGGCGCAGCGCGCATGGGATGAGGTGCTGAGGCATGGGCTGAAGTTCGGATTGATGAATGGCTATGAGTGGATAACTGAATAGCTATCTTGATATAACTTAATAGCTATAACTGAATAACTGAATATGGCTATAACTGGAATTGATGGATATAAATAAATATAGCTATAAGACTACAAGTTAGGATTGATATACATGTATAAGCTGAATAAGTATACAACTGAAATATTTGTCATAAATGAATAGCTATCTTGATATAAATGTTTTATGACTGAAGTTTGATGAATCAATGTAACTGAATAGCAACTTGATATATAACTGAAGTTTGATTTACTGACAGTTTGATGGTAAAGTGATGATTAGTTGATAGTTGAGTAGTCTGAAATACACACATTTGATGCTTAAGTGATGCTTAGTTGATGCTTGTATCAGTGATGGTTCAGTGATGCTTGAGTGGTGGTTGATGGTTGGATATGGTTGGTGGCTAATGGTGGTGAATTGATACTGTATTCATGGGTACAATCAACAAAAACAATGGCTGCTCGTGGGGGCTACCAACCATTCTGGGGATATGGCCATGGATGCATGTCAGAAACCAACGAAGCCATGGCTTCAAGCCCCTGAGTAGTTGGCAGGTTGAAGTCGGGTCACAGCAAGACCAGCCTCAATCCAGGCTCCCAACCAGGAGGCAGGGATAAGCCACCGGCAACCACCAGTCAGCCAACCAGGAGTGTTGCTTGCTGCTATGGTTCTTGTACTCTGATACCCCAAATCATGCGCGAATTCAACTAGTTTTGGGGGCAAATATCCGTAAAGTAATGAACATTGATGATTAAGTACCGTCGACACGATTAATCACCATCTAAGCACGGTCAAACCACCATTACCCCCTCACTGACCCCTGATCTACGCCATTCATCATTCATTCACCGCCATCAAAGTCGATTCATCACCTCACCATTCTTCACCACAAACCCACCATCACCCATCATACGCTACTGGACTTAAATAGTCTTACACCACTTGATAGTTGATGGTGATAAACCACTATGCTATGCCACTATCCATCACTCATCACCACTCAACTGCCTGTGGGATCCCACCCCACCCACCACCCAGGTGTCTTCCTTGCTGTCCGGCCTCGGTCTCTACCTGGGGCCGCGCCAGCAATAGCTGCTCTGCCTCCAGTAGCAGCTGCCTCTCCTCCTCGCGACTGCCTGGGGCGCTGGTGCATGGCTGGGGAATGGCTGGGGGAGGGAGGTGAACATCAGCAAGGCCCACCATCCGACTGTTCAAGCTGGCGTTTGTTAGGCAAGCGCCGCCATGGACAGAGAAAGTGTTTCAAAGCCAAAGGCTCTCGGAAAAACGTGGATGATCTCAATTTCACTCATCAACTCGGCGCCATCAACAGGTTTCTCCCATCCACCAACCATCAGCCCCCATGGGCTTCACCAGGTTGACCTCCCCAGCTTCGCCCCATCCCCACCATCCATCCATCCACCATCCATCCACCACCATCCACCCCCCCCCCCC
>VSDK01023449.1:63957-87305 GCA_009767595.1 Symbiodinium kawagutii
GGCAGGGGGAGCTGGAGCCCCTGGGAGATGGCCATGAGTTAACCCTGCCGGTTATGGCCAGTTATGGCCAGCTGTGGGTGATGGTTCACTGACCATTAGCAGTTTTATGTTTGTTGCGGTTGCTGCTGTGAGTTGTGAAACAATGGATGATTAGCGAGAAAATTAGCAGCTGTGAGTGCTCCTGGCTCAATCCGATCTGGTCATGACTAGTTCTTGGGTCTTGGGAAGCAAACTGCTGTTGTTCAACGAGTAATGGTTGTATGCTCAGTGTTTGTTGGTCATTCTCCGCCAGTCCTAGCTGATTGACCAGCAGTTTGTTGTCTACGAGTCTACGATTGACTGTTAGTAAAGATCGCAAAACCACCAGTGACGCTTTTTCACCAGCATAAAACCATCCCAAAACCATGATCAACCAGCATATGAACACCATAAAAGCACCATAAAAACCTGCTGAAGTTCCCCTCATCTCATCCACAGAACAGCGCAACGGCAGCAGCAGCACCACCGCCACCACTCGTTCGCCTCGGGCACTAACGGCGCCGCCCGCTCCAAAGAGCCGAAGGCCTGGCTGATGAAATCTAGGGAGGAATGCAGAATGGCTAACCATAATCATGCTACGGGTTACTATTACCTAACATCATTTAATAATCATGATTATTCATAAGCATTGTTAATCCGGGCATTAAATCTAGGGATAACCGTAATGATGGAATTGATGGTTAACAGTAGCTAATGAGCTGCTAATGATTAATAGGCTGGTAACTAGTGGTGGTTCATAGTGGTTAATGAGTAGTGGTTCATGAGTAGCCAATGGTTGGTAACGATGGAATTGATAATGCTAGCCATTCTTAGGGTCATCAAATGGCTTAATGACTATACTGATGGCTATAATGGGATATAATCATGGCTCTATGGCTATGATGGATAATGCCATGCTGGGGATAATAAAGGCTATTATGAAGCTTTGATAGCGGGGTCATATCATTACTATGATGGAATTCATAATGGTTTCAATAATGGGAATAATAATTGCTTTATAATAGGATAATGCGATCCATCATTAGGGTCATCAAATGGCTTACAGTAATTATGGCTTCATGATGCGATGATGGTGGGTGACTGATGGTCAATTGATGGCTAATTGGTGATTCATGAAGTATTTTGGACTGGTTTTATGAATTCAAAAGTGATATGATTCATGGTGGTTGATCGATGGATAATGATGGTGATTGCGATGATGGCTTAATGATGGTGCTTAGAATAGCCATTTCTCGTGGGATGCGTAGACATCGTGTGTATCAAATATTTGTGCATACTTGTATCCATATCCGCAAATCCATGTGCATATGCACCAACATATATATATATATATATACATACTGTACATTTCTGTACTGTACATGCATCTGCCTAGCGTGACTGATGACAGTGACACATAGGCCAGCTGCAAACAGCCTTAAATTCCATGCAGCTACTGGACATTCAACAGCTCCAGCCATGTAAAAGCAACTCTATTTGTTGAGTCGGTGAATCGCAACCATGAATTTTGGGTGCAGGTGATGGTGTATTGATAATTGTTGTGGAATTACATTGATCTCAGGTCCAGATCCACATTGATCCATATAATTGATTTCCCATGAATCGATTCAATATCGGCAACGGTTCACTGCTTTGCGCTATTGATCTATCATGCATCCTCATCGCCTGTGTCATTGATGGTGTCACCATGGGACTCGCCTCCAGCGCTGCCAGGGCCCCGCCTTCTTTGAGACCGACAGCAAGGTTTTGGCACCGCAGTTGGACCTGCAGCTGACAACAAGCCGCAGCCCAGGTGCCCGAACCGAGGCTACCCCGCTGCACACACGTTGCAAGGGCCGTTGATTATAGCGTTCATATACATTCATATGGCTATGGATAATCACCAACAATTTCATAGGGAAAACAAGCTGGTGAATGATGCGGAACCAGGGGGACTAAGGGTGAACTGACCCACTGCCAGTATATACAGAATATACATCACATGATATGACATGCATATCTAAGTACATCACATTGCCTTGCGTTATGCGAGATTGCATTGCATTGCATTGCACTACATTACTTACATACCATGGCACAAGAACAGAACATATATGACATAACGTAAGGTAACATTAAATCCAATACATACAATTACAAGTATACATTTAAAAAAAGAAAAGGCCTGTTGTGAGCGGTGGATTTCACACATTTTTGAAGACGTTTGGGGGAAGATATGCTTGAAGTTCATGAGATCCATGCTCGCAACATTATTTTCTGCACACATGCCGTGTTCTTCCTTAACACTTCCAGCTCCACTTGTTACAACTGCAACTACTGCAACTGCCCCAACCAACCCAACCAACTCAACCCAACCAACCCAACCCAAGCTCCAACTTCCAAACGAACCAACCAACTACACCCTGGTGGCCGTGCCCTGGCCCACCGTCACCCCTGCCCTCGGCTCACATGGTCTGATCCGCAGAGTCGATCAACTTCCGCAGGTCTTTGCTCAAGAGCTCCTGGTTCGTCGGAGCACCACTGGGTGCGGATCATGGCGGATTCTTCGGGCTGATCTGGTTGGTGGTCCCACCCCCTATAACCAGTGGTTAGTAGTGGTTAGTAGTGATTAGTAGTGGTTAATATGATGATTATAGTGGCTAATCATGATCATTAGCGGTTGGTGGTTGAACCACCCCGTCATGAAAGATAGGCTTGTCAACCAACCAGTTGTTAATAATCACTAAGGAAAATTGAAAAAATGTTTGAAACCACCAGCCAGTGATGAAGAGTGAGTTACAGTGGTTACGAATGGCTAATCGCGATGTTTAAAAATGGCTAATAATGGCTATTTATCACCAGGAGCCAACCGACCCATGGTTGACTAGCTGGCTAATGCTTAAGCATGGGGAATAATAGCGAACAATTATAGGGGATAGATATGGATATACCAACTATACATGGCTATGAGTCAATCTTAACCAACCAACATAGGGTTGGTATAGTTCACATCCCAACAGGCAGGCTAGTGACCAGTCATGACTGGGGGATGTTCCCCAGAGCTACAGGGTTTTGACCCGCTTCCTGATGAGTGCGAAAAAACGCTTCCATCAAAAGCGGAAGGGATCCCATCTTCTGAAAGGCAACGCGTTTCAGTTGGACGTCATATTTGGGGATGTGCCAAAATAGTGGCACCGCTCAAAAACCAATGGTTTCCTAGAAAAATGATCATCTTTTAATGGATAATGGCAATGGGTTACCCAATTTTGGCACTATCCACATTTGCCGGTGGAAGCTCTCGAAGAAGAAGTGTCCCAACCTCTATCACTCGGCAATCAGCATGTCACCACTTCTCAGTCCTTGTACTTCTGAAACACCAAATCGGACTTGTTCGCCTTGTTGTGAAAGCACTTCCAAGGAAAAAAGTTGCAGTGGCATGAGTGATTTCATGGGATGGGATCATCGATGTTTCAAGTGAATCATGAAAAAATCCACAAAACCCGCGAAGGTTTCGAGCCAAATGGGGATTGAAAGACTGAAACGCTAAATCCAAATTGATAGACCCTCTATGCTTGACGGATTTTGATGGTAGATCACCAGCTACTTATAGGGTTCATTGACTGCAAGATCTCCCATGAGTTCACCAATCTTCAGGATCCACAAAGGCGCGAAAATATCTCTTGCAGATGGTTGATCGTGATCATCCGCAGCCAGCAATCCAAGCAGCCTCTTAAAAAAATATGTGAAAAAGCCATGGCCCCCAACAACATTTAAAAGAATCCTGGTGACTTCTCCATAACTCAATGTCTAACTGCATCACTTCTAGCTGCTAGGCTTAACTGTCGTTGCCATGGCCAGCTCTGGTGAATCACTGGTAGTTGAGCCTAGTTGTAACGGCCAGTTGGAACTGGCAACCCTGGCCACCCTGGCAGGCTTCCCGGCCCTGAAGTTGTTCAACTGCTTGCTGAGCCGGACCATGCGCTGCACGGCAAAGGCGGGGCCACCCGGTGGTCACAGGGCACCAGGGGGTTGGTTGGTGCGGGTTCGTGAGATCAACTCACTGACACCAAGGATATCCAAGGAGAATGTTTCTATCTGGAGCCAGACCCTTAGGTTGTGGTTGTTCCTACAGTCACGATCAATTCTCCTCCGAGGTTTGGGGAAGAACCCAGCAGAATATCAGTATAACCAATGAACCTGTCGGATTGGCTGGTTCAGCGGTTATTTGAGATGGGGCGATCCATGAGCGCGGAGCCGTCATGGCAATTGGGCATGATCAACACTTTGAGATGGCCATAAACCATCAAGTGAGTATCCCATCCCAGAATCAGACCCTTGACGACTTTCGTCCACAGTCTCTTTCAATACTACCCCTTTCCAAGCAGGGATGGCTTTGAATTGCCATGGGTTTCGACACCCATCCAGGTGGTCGATTCCATCTGCAAATTTTGAGGTCATTCGTAGCTTTGTACATCCCTGGTTTAATGGGGAACGCACCTCATTTGTGCAGCGATTAAACGGAGTGGATTAAAATTGGGATGTTCAATGGAGGGTGGAACTCTGATCGGACAGCTGTCCAGGACAATAGGCATATTGGGAAATGGGTCATCAATCAACCAGAAATTGACCATGAATCAACATGTCAATCATCCCATTTATCAACCTTTAAATCATCCGATTGCCAAACCATTGATCAACCATTAATCAACCATTCATCACCCATTCATCAACCATTCATCCATCATCACTCAGCCGGGCTGTTCTCGGCGCAAAGCCTCGCCTCCATACTGGGTCGATGATCTTTGATTTGCATCACCATGATCAGGTTGTAGAGCTCCTGGCGAGGAGCTGGCGGACCAGTCCCGGTGGAGGTCCCGGCAGCTGCCAGGACTATCCCAGGGGGAAAGCTCTCGGAGACCTGGAAGATGCACCGAGATGTGAACCACAAGCTAGGCACCAGTGAACCACTCTATGCGTTGGTTTCTCAAAATTGGGGGACCCCCAGTTTTCATCCAATAATCATGCCTACTATTCATCAACGGGTCTCCAATAATAATCCTTATCATTAATCAACCATCCATAGCTTTGGGGTCTCCTATGGCTTGAAAAAGCACCCCATGGATAAACATGACCCCCAAAAAAGACATGAACCAATCTGGATTGATCCAAGGATCCAGGGCAAACAGCTCGAGCTCAATGGGAGGTTTGTGGCTCAAACGTTTAGGTGGGATGAAGGAATGGCCAAAAATGATTGCAATTCTCACTAATTAATCACTATCATCATTGTAATCATGATTGTTTATGCTGATTTGTTTTCATCATTCACAGTCATTGTAAGCGTTACTGTTCATGAGGGGCCAAAAAATGATTAAGTTATTCTTCATCATTCACCATCGTCCATGAAACTCTGTGAGTTTCGCCCCTGTGTCTCTGTTCACTCAGTATGACTCCCCGCCAAGGGCCGAGATGGGTGCAATCCCCACCTGCAAGAGGGGCGTCAACCAAGGGTCGTATTTACGAGACAACTCCCGAGACAAGGTCGTCCTCTGGGATCTCCCATGAAATTCTTCAAGCTGAGGGCACTGGCAGCTATAGATGTCCAGAAAACAATCAAGCTGTGGGGTTGGCGGAAAAGGACAGACTTCCGGAGACAGACTTCCGGAGGTTTGAAATTCACCAGGGAGCCGGAAGATCCAATGTTAGGACATGTTCGAAACGAACCATCTTTTTCAGGTAGTGTTGACTACAAGGTGATGAGCCCGTTTTCGTTGGTTTCTAGTAGTCATGGAGCCACCCAACTAGTAGCTATACTAGCAGGGTCCCATATCCACATGTCTCCGAATCCTCCGTTTCGCTCAACCACAGAGTGGTACCCCCTAGTTGGGTAACTTAGGTGCAGGGTAACTACAATGCTCATGGTAGATATGACTATACAACTAGGTGGCGAATCTAACCTCGGCGGGTACTGCTCAACAACCAACCTGTGATACCCAATTTGGATTCAAAATAAAACCCCCAAGCGGTCCTCCACCAGCGCATTGGCAAGGTTTTGGATGATCCCCAAAGACTCGCGATCCTAGCGGCCCAACGAAGATGGAAAACTTGCGGCAACTTTTTTTTGGGGAAGTAGTACCCAACCCAGATATGCGTCTAGGTGGTTCCAAAATGGATGCTTTCCCTTCAAAAGTGAGAGTGTTGCCGGGGCTACCAGCAAGCCGGTCAATAGCTGGCCAGACTTGGGCAGGGGCTTGATGGCTCTACTTGACAGCGATGCTGTCGACCGCGAAGACGTGTATCACTGCCCTCAAAAAACATGATCTGCGGTTTGTGGCTTTCCACCTGTAGGTTCACCCAAATCACAAGTGAACTACACCGTGGTACCACAGCAGTTTGCGTGCTTGGCTGACACCAAGAATCTTCACAACACTCAATAGGCAGCATCCAGATCATCCACTTCTGAACCGGAGATTGATCAAACTTGTCTATTAGGCGTTCATGAGGGGTGATGTCTCATGAGTTCATATTTTTCCTGTCAGGCTTTTAGTAGACGTGGCTGTGAATCCCCTGTATTACCTGGCTGTGAATCCCCTCCTACAAATGACCAGCCTTTGTTCGAACTGTTTGGATGTTCATCCTTCCATTTTTGGGATTCTTGGTAGTGACCCAGCTCCCCATACACTTGGGAATATTTTTGTTGATTATTCAATGATTCCATATTGATTATCACCATTGAATTACCAACTATTAGTTGATTATTACTGATCTCCATGATTCAGTCTTGGTGATAAGGATCCCCTATTACCAACCATTAGTTCCATATTGACCAAAACTGAATAATGGAGATCCTTATCACCAAGCATTAACTCCATACCAATCACTAACTCTATATCAACCATTCAAAATGGATGAATCAATGGTTTTGTTGCTTAATATAAATCAGTATGGATCACCATAGATCCTTAATCAATGGTCATCAATGGTAGTGATCGTTGTGAATCAACGGTGCCTATAGAGACTTCATCTTCAGTCCGAGTCAGCGGGTTGGCCTTAGCCTCGCCATCGAAAAAACCGTGGCACTGTTCGAGGTCATTGACCTCAATGAGATCATTGGGTTCTTTCATGGCTTGTAGTTGTATGGTTTGATAAATGGTTAATGCTTGGTTCAGACTGGTTTGTTGTGAATCAACTGTTGGGTTTGATAAATGGTTAATGACCAACATTGAAATTGTAAATTTGGATTGTAATGGATGATAATCAATAGTTGATAATGGGAATCCATTGGTGTTTCATGAATGGCTAATGACCAGAAGATGATTGCTACCAACGATTAGTGAAAATGGTGAATGAAGGCTGGTAGGTTCATGACCAACATTGAAATTGTTGATGAATGGTTAATCAATGGTTAATCAATGGTTAATCAATGGTTAATCAATGATTAATCATGGGAATGACTGGTTGGTCAATGTTTCATCAATAGTTAATCCATGGTTCATGACCAAAGTTGAAATGGTGAATTTGCTTGTAAAGAATGACAACTTGTAAACTGGCAGACTAATGGTTAGGTGAAGCCATGAAAGAAACCATTAGTTCGATAAACCATTTGATGAGCCAACCTCACTGCCAACATTGAAATGGTTAACGGACTTGTGATGAATGATCAATGGCTAATAATGGGAATCCCTTGGTGTTTTTGATGAATAGTCAATGACCAACTAGTAAGGAAGATGGTTACTACCAACTAGCAATGAAAATGGTAAATGATGGCTAGTAGAGGTTAATGACCAACATTGAAATGTTTTAAATCAATGATGAAGAATGGTAATTAATGGTTGATCAATGGCTAATAATGGTGAATCGACTGGTTTATGGCTCACATGGTTTCGAAAATGGCTAATGGCATGTTATGAAATAACCAACATTGAAATGGATAATGACCAACTATTCAACTTGTACATGTTCCACCGCATCAATGGTTGACGAACGGTCAATGAACGGCTAATAACGGTCAATGACCATCTGGTTATCATCAGTGGTTGATAATGAGGGATCAGCACCAGTAGTCTTTGAAACCACTCAATAGGGATGGCCACAAATGCATTGGAACGCAACTCTGACGATCTGGAACTATCTGGATTGGTGGGTGAATGAATGGAACAGAAAGAGGAAAGTGAAACAACTTGAATCGGGACAAAATAGCAGGGGGCAGTTCACTCAGCCACTGCCGTGCTAGCTGCTGGAAACCGCCAGCATAAGACTATGCTTTGTGAAAAACAAACAACTGCTCACAGAACAAGGGGAATGAGTGGAAAGGTTGGGATTCCTAAAAGTCCCAAATCCTACTGAATGACTGGCATGTTGACAAACCTGGAGAAAAAGGAATAGAGAGCTGCAATAAGGCTACACCCAATTGAACACGTGTTGCAAATCACAAGTTGTACAGAACAGTCCGCTCCCACTTTTGACAGTAAGCCATCCAACTACAGTTGTATCGTATGCACGCCCATCTTCATACAATGTCATAGAATGTCACATATACATCTTCTATATGAATACATCTGATTCTATGAGGTTGTATTTGTATCCTGGGAGATCAGTTTCAATAAACCAGCATCAGTCCAACACCAAACGCTGGTGATTCACCCTCAAACATGGAGGACTAGCAGCCGGATCTCCTATACACATCAATTGTTTCCAACTACGATTCTTGGTCATCATTATCCCATAGCAAACATCAGTCATATGTGTATACTTGAATTTATATATATATGTGCATGTACGTCAACAAATACAAATAATATAGAGATATCTTCTAATAATAGAAATGAAAATAGGAATATGAATCACAACAACAATCAAAATCAACATACCAACGATAATGGTAATTGAAATACCTTCTCCATGTATCACTTTACCAGCCACTGGCCGTTGGCGGCCAAATTGTTGACGCCTGCCGCACCGGACGGGACCCACTGAGCGGGACCCCCTGCCGCACGACTCAGCTCGTCCACGTCGCAGGGCTGAGGCAGTGCCCGTGGTGAAGCAACGATGGCCACAGTGCGGTGCTGCTTAACCGATGGTTGGTAACATGTGGATGGTAATGGTGGTTTCTTAAAATCGGGCACCCCTAAAAATGGTTGGTTTATGACCTAAATGGTTGGTCATGGTTGAATAATGGTTAGGAATGGTTTGAAGATTGATGGTTAGTAATGGTTGAATACTTGTTGGTAACATGTGGTCGTTTCTCAGAATAGGGGTACTCCCCAATCTAACCATTTATAGAGCTAAATGAACCATTTCTTGGGGTCCCATAATTTAAGAAACCTACATGTGGATAGTAATGGTTGGCAATGGTTAAATAGTGGTTGGTGATAATGGTTAGTCATGATGGTTGGTATCATATGGATAGTAATGATGGTTGGTAACAAAAGGATAGTAAGCATGGTCCATGCTCAATAAGAATGACTGGTAACGCATTGGTAGTTGAGAACATGTGGTTGTGTGGTTGTACGGTTGTCAACTTAATAACAAACGTTGGTAACATATAAATAGTACAGTAATGATGGTTGGTGATAGTGGTTAATCATGATGGTAAGGATGGTCAGGAGGGATGGTTGGATGGTTGCTGACAATGGTTTGTCATGATGGTTGGTATTAATGGTTGGTAACATATGCTTAATAACTCAATAAGAATGGCTGATAATAATGGTGAATCATGATGGTCAATGGTGAGTAACTTAATAATATAACAATTTGGTTCTCAATTCTTGACGCTTACCAAATTAGTGATGGTTCTTGATGGTTGGCAGTATTTTGTTGATATGATTGAGAATGATGGTTCATAATATGAATAGTTGATACTGTGGTCCACTGATCACTAATATGGTCGATTATGGTTGAGATTGGTTTTCATGGGTAGAACAGATGCTTCATGATTGGCTAGTTGGTGCATGATGGCGTGGTTGATAGTGATGGTTAAAGATGGCTAGTTAATGTTTAATTGACCGTGATTTGACTTTGTAACGAGGTAGAAGAGTAGTAATTCAGTGGGTTCAAGATCGTTGATGCGTGGACCAACGACTCCCAACAATTGTTGGCGAACTGTATAGGCGGCCAATGGTTGACGCTGATTCATGATGGTTGATATGGTTCACAACATGGTTAGGCAATATGGTTAGCAATGCATATAGTACAGGCGAATTCTGCACTCAATCCCCTCATTATCCAACAGATTCCCGGATCTCTCTTCCTGTTGGTGCTGATTCATGGTGACTGATGCTACTCTAATTGAAGTATTGCTGGTTGCTGATGCAACTTCTATTGGTAATCGAGACTCATTGATGCTTGTTGGTGCTTACTTCCTAGCGTATTAGATGTTTTTAGCAGCTATTAGCCAACAAGTTGATGTTTACTGACGCTTACTGCTGCTTACTGACGCTTACTGATGCTTACCGATGCTTACTGATGCATATTGACGCATATTGATACTTACCATCTGCATTAAGCAACGTAATCATTGATGGTTGATCGATGCTGCCGTTGCTTGGCTCTCCATGGTTGACCCTGGCGTTGTCGCCAACCACGCAGCACCGGTCCCCTTGGGTCGCCCCGCGGATTTTCGACGCCAGGGCTTTCTCACCATCTCAGGGCGTTGGCTTCGGTGAATTCCATGGTGGAGGTAGATGGTTCAATGATGATTCAACGAGGTTGAATGGTGGTTAAATGATGGTTATGTATGTATCTATGTAAAATTATATACTTATACATGTAAATGATGGTAATGATTAATTAATTACATTTAGTTAAGTATATGTACACTGGTTAATCAATCATATATACAACTATCCTGGAGTGGATGCCGAATATCAGTGATTGGGCCATCCCCAAGGCTGGTGATCGAAAGTTTGAACACTTTCGGGGTATTCAGCATCTACTCTAGGGGGTCATGGGCAGATTGGGGATTTTTTTCCGACTTTTTGGGATTTTTTTTCCGGTTCAGACCCGTGCCTGGTAGGTTTATGTTCAGGGTTAAGGTTGATTTGAGGTTTCCTGACTTTAGGGTTGCTTTGAGGGTTTATGGTTGTAGGGTTGAGTTAAGGGTTTATGGTTTTAGGGTTCATTGTATGGTTTTGCGGTTTTAGGGTTGGGTTTAGGGTTTTTGCTTTTAGGGTTCATTGTATGGTTTTGCGGTTCTAAATTTCATTGTGGGTTTTTGCTTTTAGGGTCGGGTTTGGGGCTTTATGGCCTTGGGTGTCTTTTTTTGGTTTTTGTTGTAGGATTGGTTTAGGTTGATTTTTTTGAAAGTTTATGGTTTAGGGTGGAGTTTAAGGTTTATTGTTTTAGAGTCTATGGTCTTGGGGTTCCTTTTAGGATTTCTCTTTTTAGGGTTGGGTTTAGGGCTGATGGTTTTAGAGTTGAATTTAGGGTTTATGCTTCTATGGTCGATGTCATGATTGTTTCTTGGCTTTAGGGTTGATTTTAAGGTTTACAGTTTCTTGGGAGTGATTTGAAGTTTTCTGATTTTAGGGTTGCTTTTTGGGTTTCTGGTTGGTATTGAGGCTGATTTTAGGTTTTCTGACTTTATGGTTTCTTTTAGGGCTTCTGCTTAGTGTTGAGGTTGATTTGAGGTTTTCTGGCTTTAGGGCTGCTTTTAGGGTTTATAGTTGTAGGGTTGAGTTTAAAGATTTGGTTTTAGAGTTCATTGTATGGTTGTCAAGTTTTAAGGTTGGCTTTAGGGCTGATGGCTTTAGGGTTGGCTTGCTTGCTTGCTTGATTGCTTCCTTGCTTGCTTGCTTCCTTCCTTGCTTGCTTGCTTGCTTGCTTCCTTGCTTCCTTGCTTCCTTGCTTCCTTGCTTCCTTGCTTCCTTGCTTCCTTGCTTCCTTGCTTCCTTGCTTCCTTGCTTCCTTGCTTCCTTGCTTCCTTGCTTCCTTGCTTCCTTGCTTCCTTGCTTCCTTGCTTCCTTGCTTCCTTGCTTCCTTGCTTCCTTGCTTCCTTGCTTCCTTGCTTCCTTGCTTCCTTGCTTCCTTGCTTCCTTGCTTCCTTGCTTCCTTGCTTCCTTGCTTCCTTGCTTCCTTGCTTCCTTGCTTCCTTGCTTCCTTGCTTCCTTGCTTCCTTGCTTCCTTGCTTCCTTGCTTCCTTGCTTCCTTGCTTCCTTGCTTCCTTGCTTCCTTGCTTCCTTGCTTCCTTGCTTCCTTGCTTCCTTGCTTCCTTGCTTCCTTGCTTCCTTGCTTCCTTGCTTCCTTGCTTCCTTGCTTCCTTGCTTCCTTGCTTCCTTGCTTCCTTGCTTCCTTGCTTCCTTGCTTCCTTGCTTCCTTGCTTCCTTGCTTCCTTGCTTCCTTGCTTCCTTGCTTCCTTGCTTCCTTGCTTCCTTGCTTCCTTGCTTCCTTGCTTCCTTGCTTCCTTGCTTCCTTGCTTCCTTGCTTCCTTGCTTCCTTGCTTCCTTGCTTCCTTGCTTCCTTGCTTCCTTGCTTCCTTGCTTCCTTGCTTCCTTGCTTCCTTGCTTCCTTGCTTCCTTGCTTCCTTGCTTCCTTGCTTCCTTGCTTCCTTGCTTCCTTGCTTCCTTGCTTCCTTGCTTGCTTGCTTGCTTGCTTGCTTGCCTGCTTGGAAAACGGAAAAAAAATCCCACAAAAAACGGGAAAAAAATCCCAGAGAAATATGGGACCCTACTCTAGGAGGGTTCCTTGCAGATGTTGATTTGAAAACGTGTCGAGTTTCACGTAGGGAAAAGCCAGGCTGACAGCCAAGGGGCGATTTCAAGTGGCAAAGGGTTCTTGTTGGGATGACAAGGTGAGCTGCCTGGGGATCAACGTGATCTTTGCTCCCCGGTACAGTAGCTCCTGTGATGACGCAACACCATGGTTCCAAAAATGTCAAGCTTGGCGCTCAAGCTGGGAATTGCTGGTGTAAATAGCCAGCAGTAAAATTGGGAAACCCACCACCCCACGCAAATGGTAATGATCGTTCCCCATATCAGACCAATCGATGAAGCGAACAATCATCGACCGGTTGGCAACTGCTCGTCCCTCCATGGCTGGTAATGTTTCATAACTCTTTTGAGTATTTGGTCGTGAGTCGTGATCAAAACCCTGGTACCTTAGTGAACATCCAACAACCGGAATAGTCAATCTCTCTTGCGATGTCCACCTACCATTGCTACCATTTGGTTTCACCACTCCTTGTAGCTCCAAACCGCTCCCCCTTTAAACTGGTAGAGCGGGATACCCCTGCCGACTCTCATCGCAACTAACCACCGCTGCAGATTCGTTGGCACCCAACGATTGCCAGGCGAATGGACTGAGCTCCGCGACGATTCTCATCTTCACATCTTCCAGTCTGGCCCTCCATAGCGCACCTGGAAACTGCCGTCACGACGAGAGGCGGAGAAGTTGGTACGACTGTGGATTCGTTGCGTGTTGCGATCACCGCCAATTGTGGCACTTGTAGCAGTCAGGGTAGATATATAGTGGTAGTAGTCGGTCAATGTTTAATTTGCCAGTGATCTTCCTTCACCGGGTAGGTTATGAATGTCCCCGGCAATGACTCTTTGCCGTTTTCAATTGCTCCAAATAGCTAGGAAGTACACATCAAATAACATCAAATTGTTCCTCCAGACACATCCTACAGGTGCAAAACGATTTCCTTTCGCAGGACGGATGGCAGTTCAGTCCCAGAACCACAATCACTTGGATTCCAATGCTTTCTGGAAATCTACCAGGTACATGGCTTACCTAAGATTGGAAGATGCCAAAAACACCCAAGAGGAATCCAACCAGCGGCATGAGAACCAAAGCATCGGGGACTTCCGGTCTTTGCGAGCCGTTTAAGAACCCACTTGCAGGATGCCACCTATCACCTGCTGATGGGTTTATGGGAGAAGTATCTAACCCCATAGGTGAAGGTCCATGTAAGTGCACAAAATGCACAAATTGTGCAGCGCAATCACCCCAAATCATGGAAAACCATTCCAAAACCATTCGCGCACTCAGAAATGATACGACTTCTGGCGACATGATAAGGCTTGACCTCCCCGCTAGATGAGTAAATGATAGCAAATGTGTATGTTCCAAAAATCTCACTTATAAGTGTTCTCAATCGCTGTGTTCTTCAGGTCGCTTTCGCACAATTTGTGTTTTACATGTAAAGGTACTGTGTGTATCTGTACGCTTCTCCTGCTGTCCACCATCCAAATCGATCACAGGTTAACCACCAGCTATGCACCAACCCCCGCTGCCAAGCTGCTCTTCGATGGGCAGCAGCCCATTGAACCTCAGGTTTCAACGATCCCAGGATCGGTGGGTTTTTGGAGCTGAGATCTTCCCATGGGTGGACCTGGTGCCCCCATAGAATGAGAATCTGTGCTGGTGAAGGATTGATCAATTCCAAGGACTCCGGTGTTGCTGGATATCGTTGAATATCTATGGTCCGATATGGGTAGCCAATCCGGAGAATTCATGGGCATCTCAACAGAAATCGACCAGTTAAACGTCGTGGCATTGAGATGTGAATAGAGGCATCGATCCGCGGACACATATGTGTGTTAGTTACATATATACATAGACATTTACGTATACATAAACATGTACATATACTTATACATAGACATGTACATAAACATATACATATACATAGACATAGACATAGACATAGACATGTCGTAAATATTCATATTATATATATATATATATATACATGTAAATGTCTACTCTACTACTGACAGACCATTCATACACTTAAGCACATCACCAACGGATGGATAAGAACTGTCTTGCTATAACTCCAGTCCTGCTGCAGAGCAGACACTCGACCGGTGCTGCCACTGAGCATCGAACTGGACCCCTTTCAAAGGATCGTGCTGCAACGGGAAGCAGGAGAATTGTGCTGCTGTTTGGCAACAAGAGAGGTATCGCAATATGGGGGGTTCTGAGGGTAGGGAACCCAAAAAAATGGTTGGTTTGTTGCTCGGATTCATTGATAACGGACATGGATGATTTGGGGGTACCCCCATTTTGAGAAACCACCATATGGTCAATGGTTTATGCAATGCTAATCATATGGCTGCGACATTCCGACAAAGTCAACTGCGAAGCAGTTGCAATTGGGTTCAGCATCTACTTTGCTGCAGGTATATACTTGGCTGGTTGGTGTGGGGCCAGAGGCCCGAGTGAGGCACAGTGGCAGGTCTACTGATCTACTGCTGCAGCTCAGCTTCTGGCCAAATGTTTCGGTGCCCTTCATCTACCTTCACTATCCTTCACCAACCATTCTCAACCATCAGAATCAACAATTGCTCAGCCTTGACCTGGCATCCTCAAGTTCTCGCGTGAACATTCTTGCGGCAACTTCAACGATGACTGGAAACACCGGCCGTCTCTTAGGTTTTGAGCCAGCGGCCGGGCGATCTTGGTATGGCTACCCGCAACCATCCCCAAACTATTTGCATTCTTCAAGTTGGAAAGCACCATTTTGATCATTATCCATCACTATCCATCATTATCCTTCATTATCCTTCATTATCCATCATTATCCATCATTATCCTTCATTATCCATCATTATCCATCATTTTTGAGGGTATGCCATCATCATCCATCATTGCTGGGAACCGTAGCACCAACGGTGAAATGATGCCCCTCGGCGGACCTGCAGCTGGTTCCAGGTTCCAGCACGACCAGCCGATGCGACCAGCAGCTGCGAAGACATCTTCACAACCGATGCCTTTATCAATCATGGGAACACAAACCCTACAGGGAGGGATGACATGATGATGCTTGGATAATGATGCTTGGATAATGATGCTTGGATAATGATGCTTGGATAATGATGGTTGATTAATGGTTAAAGGGCTTAAGGACCAACGATAGGAATTGACCTGACTCTCTTTGGTGTGTATATTGAATCAAACGGGTGCGTTTAGAACCTGTAGTCCTGGTGAACTACCACCAAATTGCATCCTGGCCAAGAAGATTCTTCAACAGGAAAATCATTCAGATCCTTCCATGGTAGCCACAACCACTCCATACGTGGCTAAACCACCTGCGCCATCTGCCCACCACCCAGGGAGGGCCCGCTTCCTGCAGCCGTTGATCGACGACACCTTGGAAGGCACGCACCTGCTCTTCCATTTGGAGCAAGGCATCCTGTCCAGGGCCAGCCCCAAGGGCCCCGTGGCAGCCGGTAACTCGGATGAATATCGTGGTCATTAATGGTGCTATCTATGGCTTGTGGTTCTTCAATGCTCAATGATGCTTACTAATGCATGGTTCATGGTTGGTGGATGGTTGATGGTTGACTGATGGTTGGTTGATGGTCGGTTGATTGTCAATGATGATTAGTTCATGGTTGGCTGATGATCGATGATGGTAAATGACCACGATTCATGATGTTTAGCATTGATGAATCATGATCCTCTGTACTGCTCTCGCTGTGACCCTCCAGCTCTGAGAATCTATCAGAGATCCACCCACTAGTGTCAATATTCCATGGTATATCACAAGCTGACCCGAACCAATACGACTTTCAGTTCCATCTCCCCGATGTGATTAATACTCCGAATGCTGAATAATGATCATGCTGGTAGATGCCTCCATGACTAATGATGGTAAATGATGGTACATAGGTCAATGGTGTGATGGTTAATGATGGTTGATGATGACTAATGATGGTCATGATGATGGTGAATAAGTCCATCCTCAATGATGATTAATTGATGATGATTAATTAATTGATGTTGATTAATTGATGATGATTAATTAGTGATGATGAATGATGATTGATTGTGGTTGGTTGATGATTGGTTAATGATTAATTAGTGACGGGAAATGACCATGGTTCATAACCTGCAACTGAGTATCCCTTAACCGCCTCAACCCGTGGACGTCCACGGGCAGCATGTCTGGACCTAACAACCCAGCGGACATCCCTCCTCCTCCTTGAGTCGTTGGGGATGGTTGGCTTATAAGCGGCTTGAGAAGCTGGCTCATAACTTGGAAATATCATCCAGCAGTATGCAACCAGCATAGCGAGATTGGCTGGTGCCACCGCAGCTATCAGCATACTATCCTTCAAAATGAAGACTCCCGGTCGGGTTTCGCTATCAACTGTCTGCGTCTGTTATCTGTTGGTCATATCGCCAAAATCATCATCGTCATCATCAGCAGCAGCAGCATCATCACCACCATCATCATCACTCCTGTGGTCTGTTGGCATCCGTTGGCTACATGGGTGTTTCTGAAAATAGGGGAACCCCGAAATGATCCTTTATCAACTTTTTATAGGCAACAAACCAACCGTTTTCGGGGGTCCCCTATTTTGAGAAACCACCCTATATGAGTTGTTTAACCATGAATTTGTTGGTGATTATCCTCTCCCAACCAGTATAATCCTTTTTCAAACAAATGGTGCATCTATATATTATCCCCTATTCACCAGTACAATCCCCTAAAAAAATCTATCCATCTATCTAATAAGTATCTAGGTATATATATATATATATACATAAATACATATCTGTATATATATATATACATACATACATATATCCATATCATTGCTGATTCTCAAAGCCTAATCACCATCGCTCCGGCAGCACCTGCATCTCCCTGGCCATGCGGGTTCTCAAGGCCTGCTGCAGGCGTTCAAGGACCAAGGAAGTAAACAGGAAACAACCAGTTGCATATTATGCAAATGTATATACAAGGAATATGGCTATGGGTCAATATTAATCAACCAATAATTGGGGATAATAACCAGTAACAACAGGGAAAACAAGGGTTAATGATGGGGAACCAGGGGTACAGGGTTTTGACCCATAGCCATATGTTGATAGTATTGTACGTATCTATTTTGCATGTATACGTATATGTATATTATACATATATATATGTACATTCAGGGATTGGTCAATAGATATGTATTGCATGTATCTATCTTGCACTGTTCCTTCTGCATTCTGTTGAAGCGAAAAAACTAGCCATCTTTGTACTTCAATGCAATCATGCACAAGCTCGACCAAACCAGGCAGCAGAACTGCATCTTTTGCTCCAACATCGGTATTGCTTGAACTGCATGTACAACTGAGTGGCAAACTCATGGATGTCAACTCTGCTACAAATCTGCCACCCGCTCTTGAATTGCCGCCAATGTTCACTAATATCTTATGCTCTTTCTCCATGGCTTAATGCTCATTCACCAACCAGTTATACTTGGTCCCTGAAAAAAATCAGCTGGTTGCTAGCACTTGTGCACCAACCCTGACCAACCTCAACAAACCTTAACCTATCCTAACCAACCTTAACCAACCCCAACCAACCCCTTAACCAACCAACCTCCACCAACCCAAGCAGCCCACAGTTCCGATGCCTCGTCAGCCAAGCTCCGCAGGCGACGCTCAAAGACGCTTTCGTCCTGGCGATTTCGCTGTCGCGTCGCTGCGACGACGAGGGCCACGGCATGGATCTGAGTGGTTCGCCATGGGCTTCACCATGGGCTTCACCATGGGCTTCATGTCATCCGAAAAAACCATCATTAAGCTGGACTCTGGTTTGTGAAGCTTTGAATTGTCATGAAGTATCGTTTGAAAAATTGATCAAGCAAGAATTACATGGTTTAATGATGGCTGAATTGATGTTTGCAACTAGATTAAGGATGGTTGAAGCCGTCGAGATGCACAAAGTGATGCCACCAGTACCAGTGGCCTTTTTGCAACAATGACGCATTTAAACCCAGTAATAAACCCAGCTATTGTTGAGGGGATCAGCTTTGGGGATGCTGGGATGATGATCTCCCCAAGTGGTCCTACCAAGGTTCGTTTACCCAGACATGCAGCTGCGCATCCCTGATTCCAAGCATCTTTGACCATCACTTCACTCTCACCATTTTTTAGCATCAACTGATCTTGGTGGCCTTTAGATCCCTTGCTAATGGCTCTGGGGTAAATCAATCATATCCCAAAAAGCAGCTTCAAACAGGTGCAGCAAAAGACCCATCCCACGGCCGTGCCCCCAGCATGTCCACTCATCATGCCAACTATAGGTGATAGACAATCAATCTGAATCATCATTTAATGATCATGGGAATGTTGAATGATGGCTAATAATTCATGATGGAGAACAATGCTCGGTAATGTTCCTACTGATCATACTTAAGAATGATTGATGATAATGTTCATATTAAAGGTCATAGTTGAGCATGGTTGATACTGTTCATACTCAGCGTACTTACTAGTGGTTGATCATGTGGCTGTGGGTCAAAGCCCTGTACCCCTGGTTCCACATCATTAACCATTGTTTTCCCTATAAAATGGATGGTTATTGTCCCCAGAAAATTCGTTGATTAATATTGACCCAGCTCGTCATGTTCGACACCACCAACCCGAACGATCTCGACTTTTCTTGATTCGTAGCGCCGGCGAAATCACCCCGACTTCTCTAAGCCAGTGATCCCCTTCGTCGTCAACGCGCAGTCGACAACGCAGCACGCGCAAAGCCCTCCAAATATGGGCCCGTGTGAACAACCAATGGAGTTGTCTAATTGAGGTTGATAGAAATGGTCAGTCATCATTGACTAATTGGTAGTTGCACATGGTTCACAATGGTTTGAAGGTCTTGTGGATATACTTTGCTTTGAGGGATGACATCCAAGCAAAGTGTTCGGAAAGCAACCTCTGCCTAGAATCAAGGAATATGTATAGATAAATATGCACATGTATAGGATTCTATAGGGTATTACAACTACAAGAACTATGCCAAAAATCACCAAAAACGCTGGACTATTACTTACTTATGCACAGCTAGAAACAAAAAGAATACCTGATGTTGACTCCTTGTGGTGGGATCATCTGAATTGTCTGCTGTTGTTCTGTAGCCATGATCGATGACTATCCTTTGTCATTGTTGCTTATTGTGCCCACATTATTATCCAGCTGTTTAAGCATCATTATTACCATCCTCACCAAGCATCATTCAAACCATTGTCAACCATGATTGCAAGCATCACTTGAACCATCATTCACCATCATTAACCATCATGAACCATCACTTCACCTCAACATTCTTCACCATGAACTACGAGGGTTTACACACTACTTCCCCAGCATTTCCCAGCATTTCTTGGCATCCCGTGATTCTGAATGCCCCCTGCGTGCCCATGGCAAGGCCAGCTTTGGAGGTTCGGAAACGCCCTGCCACCACTGTGAGACGCCCCGTTGCGAATGGAACCGGGACCCACAATGACCCACGTAGAAGGCAACCTGGCACTGAAAGAGTCAGAGGAATTGTTGACCACGAGACGTGCTAATGATAGTAGACACTACTCAACACTATTGTTAGTATGTTCGTGGAATAGAACTCTTAGTTGGGAATCCCTGTGTACTATCATTGCCGATGTTCAACAATAGAGGTTCACAATGACTTTTAAACATTGGAGTTGATAGCGTTGAATCATAAGAATGGTTCACAACTGTTGATGATGTTCAAATGCAGCTAAGAGTGGCATATAGTGTTTCAATTATGGTTGACAAGTGTGAATCATGCTTAGTGATCTTAGAGCAGCTTTTGATGTTGAGTAGTGTTTGAATGATAGTCTAAGTCTATGGCGATTCATGATGATCTGTAGCCGTGAATATGAATAATTACAAAAGGGTTAATGATGGTCAATTATGTTGTTGCTGAGTATCCTGAATATTTCACGACTACAGCGTATGATACCAACCGTTGGTATCACCAGATGGTTGACAACCCTTCAACCAGCAATCAATTAACCACCATTGACCGTCATCAAGAAGCATCCATAGCCTCAGTGATACCCCTCGCAATTTCCACAACGGTTCTCAGCTGCCCACCAGCTGACAGCACCTCTATCCACAGCAACCCCTTCGTTCGCCTCAAAAGCTTCCCTCTTCCATGGCATGAACGCCCAGCAGTGCCAACCTGCGCGAGAGTCGTGACTGCCGGTGTCAGAACCCCTGCCCCATCCACCCCAAAGCTGCGCGTTCCTTTCGTGGTGATGTGGATAGTACAGTCACCCCAAAGCAAAGCGGCCATCAGTTGGGTTATAACCCCTATAACTGGTAGAAATCACCCCATTAATGTTACTTATAAACCAACTTATAGGTGGTTGGGGGGTGGTTGGAGGCACCTTTCGCCCACTTCCGGCAGCTCGCAACCCCCGAGGTCGCACAACCTGGGTCCAAGCGAGGGCGGGCCCCGCGCCGGTGCCGGTGAATCAACGCCCCTGGTAGCGGTGGGTGAAGGGTTGATTCAATGGTTGATATATCTAAGTCAATGGTTGATTCAATGATTCAATCGTCCCTTCCATGGTTGATTAAGTCAATAGAATCAACCATTCAATGGTTGGTATATACCAAGAATGGTATATCATTGTCAATAAGCATGGTTACCAACCATTCAATGGCTGATCCATAAGCCTGTATATACCAAGAATGCCAGGAGTCGTGAATAAATAATAATAACATATACATACCAGTAGCTGGGTTGTTGCAATGCCAGCAGTAGTCGAGGGCCGCGCGCCCGCTTGCCACATGGTGTGGTTGGGAGGATTAACGGTTGGATTACGCTTGACTGACTGACCACAAAATTGATCCTTGGCGGTTCACCACGCTCGGTAAGCCGTGGGGCTCTCTTCAAGCCCGGGAGATCTGCATCAACCGTGCGGCCGCCCTTAATGTTAGATGAAGCTAAGCTCTGGGTTTATTATTTGTGGGGAAACCATGAGGAACTTGGCGGTACCCCCTTATCAATCAACCAGGGGTGTGGTGGTCATTGATTGATGGTTAGAAGCCATCCCTGAGTTATTAGTCCATCAACCAATCATGACTTGTAGTGTCAAAAATACCAGAGTTGGACCCCCAAATCATCCAAGATTCATCATTTTCAGTGATAAACCAACCATTTTTGGGGTCCCCTATCTCTTGAGAAACCACTATAGATAGTTGGTGTATCCCCCATAATTGTTGGTGAACTTATCCCCTATTTCTAACCATTAACCATTGGTTTACCATGGGTCATTTACCACCAAAATCATTAACCATGAGTTTGTTGGTGATGATCCGCTATGATCAACCATTATAATCCCCTTTAAAAATCACTATTAATCATACTCAATCCTAGGAAATCCCTTGGTTCTCCCTATGATTCACCATATCATTAACCACCAAAATCATCCAAAATCTGGTTTTTGGACCCCAAGCTCCTCCGAAAATTCCAGGGCTCAGCTTCCCCTGCTGGGCCAAGGGACTTTGCCAGAACCTTGGCCAAGCGGTCGCCATCCAACCAAACCTCCGGGCGGCGCGAGATCTGCAATACCAAGCGAGCGACCGACAGTGGGAGTTCATAAGTTACTACAAGGTGGGCCCCCAGTTGGTTTATAAGTAAGTTATGAACTACCAAGGTTATAAGTTGGTTTATAAGTAACATTAATGGGGTGATTTCTACCAATTATAGGGGTTATAACCCAACTTATAACTGCCAGGGGCCCACCTTGTAGGAGTAGGTAACCAACCAACAGTGGGAGTTCATCTGATGGTCAACAGTTGGGGAACCATTAATAGTTCAGTGGGTAACCAACTGTGGGAGTTACTCCAACTGTTGGGGTACCCATGCATAGTGGGAGTTGATGAGTTAGTGGTTATGATGGTAAATCTGATGGTTAATCTAATGGTTAATGGTTAATGATACCACTGGTTGGTTGATCTAATGGTCAATGGTTGATCTGATCGCCAATGATTAATAGGAGTCATGATGGTTTATCTAGTGGTAAATTGTTAATGTTTATCTGGTACCGCTATCAATTGCTGATGGTTAATTTGACAGTGGTTCATGAGGGTTGATCAATGGTCGATTTGTGGTTGATGGTCAACTACTGATTGATTCATTTTTTGATGGTGAAGAATGGCTCATGAATGGTTGATCATGGTTGTTAATGGTTGATCATGGCTGGGTCCACCCGAAAACCGTTGGACTCATTCCGTCAATTATACGGTTCTACATTGATAACAAATACATAACTAGGGTAACTACCAGTTATGATTAATGATGGCTTATTGACTGAATTACAACATTTGCCGGCCCCACATTGTATAAACCCTCCATGCTAAGAAGGACAAGGGCAACCACTCGACTTGCTGAGGTCCCCAACAGTTTCCGGCAATGCTTGGGGGTTGGTTGGTCGACAGGTCACCGGATCGGCGCGGCTCGAGGGTTTTCCCGTTCTTGCGGCCCGTGACGTGTCCAGCGTCGACGCGGAAGTCGCGGTTGCAATTTCTTTGCATTGCCACCAACGCAACAAGAAATCCTGCTGCAACGAGGGGAAAGATCCGTG
>VSDK01023449.1:99234-121734 GCA_009767595.1 Symbiodinium kawagutii
TCTCTCTCTCTCTCTCTCTCTCGGTTTCTTTATCTATCTCTCAATCTGTTCCTATCTATCTTTCTCTTTCTCTCTCTATCTCAACTTCTTTCTGTATCTCTCTATCTCTTCCCGTGATTGTTTCTCTCTCTATCCCAACTTCTTTCTCTATCTCTCTATCTCACCCTATCTATCGTTCTCTCTCATGTTTTTTATCTATTTCTCTATCTCTTCCTATCTAACTTTCTCTGTCTCTCTATCTTAATGTCTTGCTCTCTCTTCCTATCTATTTCTCTCTCTTTCTTTCTTTCTCTCTCTCTATCTTTCTATCTACCTCTACCTCTCTATCTCTCTATCTCTCTTTCTCCACATCCATATCTCCATCTGTATCTGTACTCGTTTGTCTGGTCTCTCTCTCTCTTTCTATCTACCTCTACCTCTCTATCTCTCTATCTCTCTTTCTCTACATCCATATCTCCATCTGTACAATGATCGCCAAAAAGATACTAGCATGAATGGAGATAAAAACCCATACAGGATACCATAATGATAGTAGGGGTGAGCCATACGTCACCCGGGTGTATGGACTCTGACAGGGGGGGTGATGGACTCCGACGTGGGGGGTGATTGACTCACGGGTGTATGGACTCCGTCATGGGGTGATGGACTCCGTCTAGTCTCGCCCTCAGTTGCCCAGTGGGCAACCCAGCAAGTCTGGGATCACATCCCACAGCCAGCCCGGCCCCACCACGGCCCTGTCGTCCTGACAAAGTTTGCCCAGAGCATGGCCAAACGAAATGCCGCCGTCCTTTTCGATGTTCCTCCAGCATTCCACCGTCCTAGCTGCGCTGCAGCTGGAGCCCAGCTGAGAAGTGGGCGAAGCTGCCAGCGGCAACGCTGAGATCTTGAAGCAAACATCGGTCTTCCAAATGAGCTGACACACTGAGTCATAGCTCGAATCCAAATCTGTTACCTAAGAATTGATCCATGAATTATAGCTAGAATTCATAGCTATGAATGATCAATGAGCTATAATCCAAATAGCTAGAATTCATAGAATTCATACCTGGCCTCTGCAGTTCATTGTAGTCTCACATGCAGCTCCCCCTGGTAGCTGCTTGGATGTGACCCCATGACGGGCAACAGCCGCCAACGACCCGCTGATTTCCAGCGGGTAATGATATGGCAAAGGCCATGGTCAATTGGTGGTTTCTCAAAATAGGGGTACCCCTGAATCATCCATGATTGATCATTTATAGTAATAAACCAACCATCATGATCTTCTCGAATCTTTGCCACTTTGACGACAAATTGATGCTTAATGATGAGAATCACCTGATGACAATGTGATCGTTGAAGCCCCAAATCATTCACCCCAAATCATTCACCCCAAATCATTCACCCCAAATCATTCACCCTTCATAAATCTTCGTATGATGAGTTGATGTTAGATGATCTTGGTATGATCAGTGACCATGCTGCCCCACTCCCCATGTCAGCTGGCAGCTCCTCGCCAGGTGATCCTCCACTGAGTAGCTGGACACCTGAGGACAGCGAGCGAGCTGGTTGTCGAGCTAACAGGTCACCACAGCGAGGCTTAGAGGCTTGGAAGTTGCTGATGGTCGTGACCAGGGGGTTAACAAGGGTTGACAAGGGTCGTAACCAGGGGGTAAGTTCATAATTTAGAGGCTTACAGGTCATAACCAGGGGTAAGGTAAGAAGCACAACGCTTAACAAGGGTTATACAATGATGACTGTAAGTTACAACATCCCTGGGGATGGAAAATCCTGATGGACAAACTGCCCGGTTTGTAGAAATATTAGAAATTGTCATCGACAATTCATGAACCATCCATTAACCATCCATTAACCACGAGTATGTATAGCAACATGTCTGAGTAAAACATCCCCATGTCAAACCATCCAACGATGTCCCGGCATTCGCGTCACCTTGCCATTGGGCGTATCGATGGTGAGGCTCAAGGAGCCGTCGCTCAAGCCCATGAAGGCGTCCTGGCGGTGGAGCTGTCACTGGTCCATGGCTAGGTTGGTTGGTTAAGGTGGCTTAGGGCTGGTTAACTGAAGTGAGTTGGGGTTGGTTAAGGTGGGTTACTGGTTCATAGAGGTTGATGAGCTGTTTTGATGAGTAGTACTTCATAATGATGGCTGATTGGGGCTGATGGAGGGTTGATTGAGGGCTTATTGGAGGTTTAATTGATGGTTAGCAAATAATAGCTCGTGATACTGACTGATCATGGCTCGCAAGCGTTTCTCATGTTGGGTGATGATGATTCCCATCGTCGAAGGTAAATCCCAATACTTTTTTGAATAGTAAATCTGGTGGCGGTTCCTCAACATGGATCTCTCATTGGCGATGGTGACTGATAATGCTTGCTGACTGATGATTGACGATGACTGATTACGATTGTGACCAATGGTGGTTGATCATGCGTCACGATACTGCTAGTGATGTTCAGTAATGATTGATAGGGACCAATGATGATGATTGATCATGGTATCTAATGATGGCTGAGAATGGTTGATGACTTTTCGAAGACCTGCAAAGCGAATCGGAGCCCCCACACGGGTTCACCATTGATAACTGAGCGATGGCCAGAAGTGAAACAACGAGTGATGGAGGCGTTTCCGTGAATCCCCCTCCATCGCCATGCGTCCTTCAGCATGGTTTGCCGTTCGGGGTCCAGATTGCACTTCGACAAGGCCATGGGAATCTGCATCATGTCCTAAAGCACAGCGCATGTTGACTCATACCTGGCTGATTTATCATGGTTGCTGGTGGATCATCATCATCATCATCATCATCATCATCATCATCATCATCATCATCATCATCATCATCACCGTATGGTTGATGGTAGAAAATCATCATGGTTGCTGGTGGATAATCATCATGGTTGATGGTTGATGGTTGATAATCATGCTTGATAGGTTTATAGTCACAAGCGTGATAATCAAAAATAGTGAATGATGGCTACTCATGCTTAGTCCTGGTCGACTGATGATTGTTGCGAATGATTGCTGATAAAGAATGGGTGATCGTTCATGACCGTTTCATCTTTGATTGCCGAACACAGCTGGATGCCACGTAATCCTACATCAAATGGCAGGCATTATATCGCCGCCACCACCACCCCATCATCATCATCATCATCATCATCATCATCATCATCATCATCATCATCATCATCATCTTCATCTTAACCTTCATCTTCATCTTCATCTTCATCATCGCTACTCCAGGAACCTTGCAATTCCACTTTTTTCGCCCAGGATCGTAGGTCAGGGTCTTCTTTAGGTCATTGTCTTCCTTCTTCTCGGAGGCCCCCGTTGCCTGTGAAGTCGCTCGGCCGCCCAACTGCTGAGTCGCTAGTCTACTGCCGTTGCCCACGGGCTACAGAAACACGTGACCAGCATAGTGAAGCCCTAGTGGCGTTGGCTGGCCTCCATGGTGAGAATGAGCCGCAACTCTTGCCAGGGTTCATGACCTTCATAAGCATGACAACCAACATTTCGAAACAACCAGCACAACTGAAACCACTTCACCATGCGATATCCGTGCTCACGTCGACTCTCTTCTTTGTCTAACAGTTCCGAATGCTTTATCGTACACCAACCAATCACCACCAACAACCACCCACAACAACCAACAACCACCAACAACCACCAACAACCACCAAGAATCAGCAACAACCAATGGTCTCTAATGATTGCTGGGAAGTGACAACGCCATCACCCACGTTGCGGCTCCCCGGTGATCCCCGGTGGAGCAACCCGCGCCGGTCGCGCGCGGGTGGCGCTCGCCTCGTGCAGCCGCTGCTCCGCTTGCGCGCGGAAGACCTCCATGGTCGAGGCCCACATCGTCTTCACCAAGTCCGCGTTCTCGCCTCGAAGCATCACCAGATACTTCGAGGAAGCAGCAACAACAACAACAACAACAACAACAACAACAACAACAACAACAACAACAACGCAGCAACAACGGGGTGGTTAATAGTTATGGTGGTGGTGGTTCATAGTGTTAAGATACACAGGGAAGCACAACAACAACCAGGGGGCGGTTAACCAACAGGGGGTTGTTGTTGATTATAGTTGTGATTTGTGAACCACCATAACAATTAATAGTTGAAACAGGGAAGCAACAACAACGGGTTGGTGGTTACTGGTGACTAATGATGGTTAATAACCAACCAACAGGGAAGCAAGAACCAGTGGGCGGTTAACAACCAACAACAACCGGGGGAAGCAACAGCAGCGGGTGGTTAATAGTTATGATGGTGGTTCATACTGTTATATAATAGTTGTGGTTGATTAATGATGGTTAACAACCAACTGGTGGTTGATTAACAACTATGATGGTTGATTAACAACTATGATGGTTATTAGTGAAGCAATAGCAACCAGCTGATAGTTAGTTAACAGTAGTTTATAGTTGTTAAAAGTGATGGTGATTCATAGAGCTAATAGTTGTTAATTAACAATGTTTGTTGGTGATAACAGTTGATAGTGATTATAGGAAAGCAACAACCCGTGGGCGCTTCATGGTTCGGAAAGGTTGGTGAAGCTGGCGATGCTGTCGGACTTATGGGACTTTCACCATCGTTACTTACCACGCAGCGGTGGCGGACTTGGATCCCTTGCTGTCGAGGTTTACCCTCCAGCAAACTAACCTGGAAGTGGAAAATCTACTATTTATAATGGTTTCACCAATAAAAATGGTGATTTTCAGCTTCTAGGTTCGTTTGCCAGGGTGTAATTTGCCTCGTGGGTAATGATGAACAAAGGGAAGCAACAACCAGTCTAGCCTCGGCTCGTGCGAGCCTCGCTTCGCTTCACAGGGTTCCGGGCAACAACATGAAGCAAAGCTGGTGGTCAATGCTTAGAAAGGCTTGGTGAAGCTGGGTGATTAGTTTCACTGAGGTGTGAATTGGTGCAACAACCAAAACAACCAACAACCAGTTGATAGTAGTGATGATAGTTGCTAATAGTCTATGATGCTGATTCATAATGTTCAACAAGAAACAGGTGGTGATTTACGGTTAGTAAGGGTTGGTGAATGTTGGTGATTCGTGGTTGACAACAAGGGGGACCAGTTACAGTGAAGAAGAATGAAGAACAAAATGAACTGCAACAACTCGAGCTGCAACTACAACTACAACTACGCCAATAGTAGCAAAAACCAAGCAAGTATGAGATAAATGAGCAATGAACAATAGAAGTGCAACAATGATCGTGTGGATCGTGACAATGATGACACCAGTCCAACATCCGGACAGCGTGGTGTCGGTGATCATGGGTAGTTGCTGGTTGCGCAACATCAAGTAACTTCCAATAGCCCATGAATCACCACCCCCATAATATATACTCCCTATGCCCTATACTAACCTGTGATTCATGGTGGTTGGATGATGTTGGATGATGTTGGATGTGCTTCGTCTGGGGCTTCTGCTCTGCCCCAACACGCAACGCCTTGCCGGGCCACCGAAGCATCGGTGCAGATTCACCCGAAACTCGTCGGTGGTGTTGAGGCCCTGGAATGAGCGTACGTGCAGCGCCATGCCCGGGCCGAAGAAGCTGGCGAGAAACGTGTCCTGACGCCACAACGACGTGCACGGCTGGGTGGTGCACCGCTTGGTGGTGCATAGCTCCGCTTGGTAGTTCCACAGTGCCGATAGCTTTCCAACCTCAAACTGGGTATCCTGCAAAATGAATTGGTTTTTACTCTGCTAAAAATGATCAAAAAACATGGCGTTCCAACCTCAAACTACCGCTAAAATGTGATTATACTTGTAAAAAGTCAAGTTTCACTACTGAAATGAGGTTTCCTGGCTCACTGAAATGATCATAGCCCCTCTGCAATGGTGCACTACGCAGGTATCCAGTCTGCAAAACTCAACTGCAGCGAAATCATACCTGGGCAAGCCATCCTAATCTCTCAACCAGCATCGTGACAAGCCATCCCTTTGGCTTGCTACTGTCGCTCTTTGCAGGGCTGATAGCCCAAATCAAATGATTTCAACTCCAGTTGAGAGATGATTCACCCCCGGTTGGCAGCTTCCAAAAAGGCCTACAGTATCGCACGCTTAACTCCTTGGTTCTACCCCTCCGAGCTCCCAGAGACCCTAGAAGGCCCTAGCGTCTTGGAAACGGCGACCTGGCAGCGGCCAAGCGTCTGTGATGTTGACCAGGATGCTGGCGTTCGGCAAAGCCTATCGCTGAACCAAGCAGCTGAGGCCAATCGGGGTGATCATCACAGGAGATGATGACTGGGACTACCATGGACATGGTGGTTTCTCAAGCCATAGGGGACCCCCAAAATGGTTGGTTTATTGATATAAATGGTTCATATTGGATGATTTAGGGGTACCCCAATCTTGAGAAACACCCATAGAGCATTGACACTGATGATCACAGATGCACCATGCTACAATCGCTTCAACATAGCTGACTGAACATCTCGATCTGGCAGAATCAGGTCAATCATCACCGGGTCTGATTCTCGCATCTTCTACATCTTAGATCGGTTACTGGCTGCATGATGCGCAAAAACAAGCGACATGTAGTTTATACGCATAAACTTCAAGCAAGCAACGGATCAACAACAATCAGTAAAGAAACCAAGCCAAAATCGCTGGGAACGTCTTGGAGACTGCACCCCCTCGTCCAAACTGATTGGGCGATACATAGCCACAGCCTGGGAGGTCCCGACTATAATAAACCGCCCCACTCTTTAAAATGGGGAATCACTACAGCCAGTGGAATGGAAAAAAGATCTTGGTCTATGAGTCTATCAATACAAACCTCAAGATCTTAGACCACTGATAGTCTAACCACTTCACATCTTCACAAGTGTTCCATCTGCCATGTTTCACAACGGTCTAATGGTCGATCCATGTTTACAAACTGCCACCAGCTTTTGCTAATACACAACTGGTACCAACATATTCAACCATGTATTATGATAACAACTATTCAATGATAAGAATGATATATGGATAAAACTCCATGATATATCATGGCTATGTTGCCAAAATAGCTGCAAATCATGGTAGACCATTCCTTCTGGACATGATATCTCCACCCCCCACAGTGACAACCAGCACCCCGCATCTCCACCGTTGCGCGACAAGCGCACCTGAATCTCTGCGCCTTAGCGCCAGGTTCACATGGGGGTTACGGGTGGTGACTACTAGTGGCGCCTGTAAACCCCCATGGTTGGTGGTTTCCCCGTGAAGAAAACGACCATGACTTCGAGGGTACCATCATTGGTGGACAAGCCCACTCTCAAAGACTGGTTCACTGACTATCAGCTTCACAATGTGACTCATACACGGTGAACCAAATAGTTGATTAATGAAATTGTGAACAACAAACATTGATGCGAATAACCTGCAATGGTAATAGTTGGCAATGATAAAAACGGTATATACTTGTTCTCTTGTTAGTAATTGAATATTTTGTAATTAGTTTGTGATCAAGAGTTGATTGATACTCATTTGATAGCTCATGAGAAAACATCTCCATATCAACAAAAAACATACCACCATAAGATCATGTATCAAAACCCTCGTTGGTTGGGACAGCCGGGAGACCAGTGGTCTCCCAAGCCTAGAACCAGATCATCACATCATAGAGCAACAGGTGTTTATACACATTCAATAATTCGGTGGTCTCTCAAAATAGGGGAACCCCGAAAATGGTTGGTTTATGACCATAAGTGCTTAAGAAACCGGATGATTTGGGCTTAACAAAGCACCGGTGATACCATATAAGCCGATGTAAACCAACATCATCTTGCACCCCCAGCAGTGGCTTGGGGTCCCCCCAACCACCACCCACCCTGGGACACCTTGGTGCAGCCGGAGTGGCTGTTGGCATGGGACAGGACCAGCTTCCGCAGGGCTGTACCAATGGCACGACCAAAGCCTTCCCTGGCGACCCACGTCGAAAAACGTGTAGCTCACGGGTGCAATGGCTAATATGGTTGCTGGTGGTTCTCAACACCTGATGTGACCATCATATATCAACCATCATCTCAACCATCATTAACCATGCTAAACCAAGGTGTTCTACCACTCTTGACCAACCAGCAGTTGGCCTCCCAAGCTTCTCAGACCCGCCTGTCGTTAGAGTTCCAGCTCTCAACGCCTTCAGCGAGCTCGGAGCACCTGATGACGTGAGCGATCACAAGTGGAGCTGGTTGGCTGGTTGATGAAGCAGAAGTCGATCTCCATTTACATGTGACCATCGAAAGAGCTTGCGATGATTCCAAAAACGAATGATGCTTGAATTCTGCTTGATCCTTATCTTTTCGTGTGAGTGTTGATTTGTTGCATGGCTTATTCTAAAAGATTTTGAATATTTTTGATATATATATATATATACATGTTTCCATCATCTGAAGGAACAGCTTCCGATGGCCTTGCCGCCATCCCCATCAGCTGAGTCCAACAGCTGATCACAAGCTGATCAGGAGCTGAGTTGAAGCTGTGGATTGGACTCAGTGGCCACTGTTTATATAGGCAGGGACTGTGGGTGGAATCTACCAAAAACCTCCACATCAAATCACAAGTATCATTGGGTTTCGTTCTAGATTTCTGCTGATCCTAGGGTACTCCAGAAGCCATCAATGATGATTTGTGGGCTAATCAGCTAGCTGTGGCTGGCTATGGCTGGCATCAAACTAGCCCCAAAACATCCCAAAACTCAGCAAACCTCACCACCCTTGGCATCCTCCCGATCCTCCACCAGCACTTGCGCCAAGGGCCGGTGGGGCCGGCGGCATCTGCCACGGCACACGTCGGCACCGTTGAGGAAGACGCGCTGCGCCACGTAGGTCACGTTGATGGCGTGCTCCGTGGCCGTCTTCAGGGCCTTCAGCCGGCGCCACCCGCGCGGCGGAACAGGAGGAAATGGCGATGGGTTGATGAGGGGTTGGGTTATGGTTGGGGTTCATGATCTGGTGAATGAGCTGGATATGGTTGGTTTATGGTTGGTTAGTAGTGGTGGCTAATGGTTGGTTAATGATGATGGGTTAATGAGCTGGTTAGTCATGGTTGGGGAGGAATGGTGAAGTAATGGTTGGATATGGTTGGTGAATAGTGGGTTAATGGTGGGTTAATGAGCTGGTGAATGATGCTGGACATGGTAATGGTGGATTGATGATGTGGGTTAATAGTGGGTTCATGGGCTGGGTTATGATGGTTGATTATGATGGCTGAGAAATGTGAGCCGTAATGCTTCATGATGCTGAGTATTCCTGGTTAGTAATGGTGGGCAATCATGGGTTTATGAGCTGGTTTGTAATGATTCTGGTTGCCGTGTTAGTGATGCTTGACTACCATCTGGTTTCACCACTCCCTGTAGCTCTTTAGCTCCCCCTTTAAAGGGATTTAGGGATACCCCTGGCTCCTTAGCTCACTGAGAATCACCAGCTAGTTGATGATGAACGGCTTGAGATTAGTATCTTGAACCAGCGAATGAACGATCCAGACCCCGCCTCCAGGCCGTCGTGCTGCAGGCAGGTGTGCAGGATCTGGTGGCTCAGAGCTGCAACCTGTCCCAGTGAAGCAACAGCTGGATCACATCCGATGCGTCATGGCATGAGGTAGGTCATACATGCACCTGGACATCTCCAAATCCCACAGGCTACAGATATTGATGAGTTGCCAGCTGGCCAACAAGTTGATCCGCCAGGGCGCATCGAAAAATGACAACCAGGAGGGGGGTGATGATTCTTAGCGTTAGTGAGGTTATCATGACTAAGGCTTCACACTAACTAAGGCTTAAGGAGTCAGATTGACAAACCGCGTTCACAGCAAAATGTGGCTGTGGGTCAGTTCACCCTTAGTCCCCCTGGTTCCCTTATCATTAACCAGGCTGGTTCCCTATGATTTGGTTGGTCATTATAAGCCATGAAATTGATAGTTAACTGCTTGACCCAGCTCGCCATGTCAGCATGACCAGCTTCGTGGTTCACACTGACATTCTCTGACATTCTCGCCTTCTGCATGCTGAGACCCAGCTCCATAACCACTGCGCTGGCGTCCATGAGGAAGTTCGGGGAGTCCTCCAGCGCCGCGAAAACCTCTCGGGGAAGCCGGGGCTAACCAATCCCTATATCGACCAGCTGGTTGAACTTTCGTAACCAGCTGGTGCTTCTTAAAATGGGGGACCCAAAAAATGGATATCAACTTTAGTGACACCTCTAAGAGGAACCACTTATATAATCTGAAAATCAACTTTAGGAACCGAGACTATGGCTTAGTAACTGCCATTGGCAAACTATGGCGGACAAAATGGATAGTCCATCACTAACCAGCTCATCAACCCCCAAGCTATCGCCCAGTTGGTTCAAGGTATATAACCAGCGATCAGCTCATCGCTCCCTAGGTCGTTGTTACGCCACTGATTGTCAATTATCATCCGCAAATTGCGGACTAGGTGACGAGTATACTGTTCGTATATCTGTTCGTGGCGTTCGCTTCGAGTGAAAAACATGTGTTCTAAGTTCCTACACATGTTCAACCGCCTTCAACTAAACCATCATCATCATCATCAACATCATCATCAGTTACCCCTAGTGTATATGGGTTACGTAACCTATACCTATTGTTGTTGGTCACTAAGGCTGATCATCATCGTCCGCATCTCGTCCTGTTCATCTAGCCGGCGCTCGGCCATCAGCCCCTTCTCCTTCAACCATTCCTGCGCGGTGGCTGCTCGACCCCGGTACTACTCAGATTCACATGAGCCGCTGCTGCTGATGAAAGGTGGGATGACAATGGCTTTAATCAGAATATATCTGGCAACAATAGTGATTAAAACAATTATGTGATGAATATTGACAAATATTGGTTGCTCAACCTCCAAGGAAACACGGGTTCGTTTTGCAACTTGGAATTATGATGACTGACATATATAAACTCTTGGGATTAGGAAAAGAAAGCATCCACTTGTGTGATTATGAAATGGTGCTGATGACAAAAACTCCTTTGTGTATGGTGGTGCTTCAATAGGTACACCCATGATGAGTGCGTAAAGCCCATCAATTCATTCATGAGCATCCACACTGGGACATGATGGCCACTTTGGATGACTCGAATCAAACTGTGAGGGTTGTTCATACTGAACGGGAGAGCATTGGGTTTGCTGTGCTGTCAAAAGGCCGCCTGGTGGGGGTCGACTATCCCAAGAGAAGCTTGTCGAAGTGGCTGATCCCAGGATGAAAATCATCAAATGTTGAGACCAACAGTCAGATGCCTCAAAGAACATGGCTACTTCTGACGGTCTTTTCATGGCAAAAGACTCTTAGTCTCAACCAAACAGCATTTTGTTTGCTAAACTTGTCGGGCTGGTCGTCCCTCCCAAGCAATTCTGGGGTGATTTAGGGCATCCTCCAGCCGTTTGACCTGATCTGGTGTGGTGGTCGTTGGAAAGTAGCCCACTTCTGGCAGAGCCTGGCCGACAAGCAGCCGCTGGATCTGATTTCAATCTGAAAGTGGCACGGAATCCCAGGGCTCTGGCCTGTTTGATTCTTTCCATGGGAAATCGGGGCAATCCTCCCTTCTCTCTGGTTGGGGAACTACTGATACACCACTCTTTCGGGTTGATCAAGTCTGTAAGTTATACCCTGGTTCAGCGGATTTCTCCACATGGCAAATAAGCTTCTCAACAATTGAACATGAGAAGGATATGCCAACTCAATCGTTGTGAACCCCAGAATCATGCCGAAATCATGTCTATGTCTGATCATAAATCATACTTGCGGGTCCAGACATCGAGAAACGGCCATCTATGGGTTCATCCAGGACTGTGATCAGCAACCTCCAAAGTGATGGTCGTCTTCCAGGAAAGGCGGCATGGATTTGGGTGAGGCCGTTGGTACAGAACGACACACCCCTTCCTGTCATGAACCAACCAAAGATTGAAATGTCCAAGTCTACACCACCTGGCGCTTGTGGCTGAAATGTCGCCCAAGCTAAGCCCCAACTGTTTGATGCCGCGGTTGCCCCCCAGCAGGGGATCTCCATCTCCCCATCAGAGTCGCCAGCATCCAAGCTCTGGGATGAGTCCCAAATGGGGGTCACCCAGGTAGAGGGCGTAAGTCGTTTTCCCAAAGCGAGATTTCATGGTGGCAAAACCTTGTAAGCACTACACTGTGACCAGCTGATTCACCATGATAGAGTCAACCTCTCTGCCAGGCTTAATGAGCTACAAATGCTCCCCGTCCAACCCCGCTGCTTGCCTTCCGTGCTCCGATCAGCTCTTGAGTGAACATGACCTGCGATCGGTGCTCAGGAAACCCCCGGCTGATTCACTGGTGACTCCTGGTGATTGCCACGACATTGCGGATGATGGCACTTCATCATACTCAAGCCATGGCTGTTGCAATGGTTTGGTGCTTAATGGCGTGTTTAATGTTTCTACTGCATGGTATATTGCTGTTTAACAGTTTCAATATTGATTTTCACTGGATTCTGATAATCATTCGAACATGGTGAAATCATCGCCACTGCTGTTCAAACCACATTTTTTCATTAAAATGAAGATTGCCATCATCCATGTTGTTTACCAAAATCATCATCTCAATTGATGTCAGCCCAAGAATTGCATGTTTGGTTGGTGGTTTCATCCCCTATGAAACAGATTAGTCAACCAATCATGCGTTTATCAATGATTGCATTTGGAAAAAAAGTGACTAATATGTAATCAGTCAAACTGCTTTGTGTTATTACATTTGTTTCAACTAATATGACTACATTTCGCTGTGGGTCAAAACCCCGTACCCCTGCTTCCCCATCATTAACCATTGTTTTCCCCATAGTTTTGTTGGTGAACTTATCCCCCATGAAATTGGTTGGTTAACTGCTTGACCCAGCTCGCCATATCTACAAAAATGGCCTACAAATATAAACTGAGGGTATTTTGATCAAGCCATCTTTGTAGTCTGATAAAGAAAATAGCCTGATCAATGGCCTACAAAAATGGCCATTTTTTTGATTAATGCCCTACAAAAATGGCCTACAAATATAAACTGATTGATCATCAATCAAACTGTGAAACAACTACGTTTCTATGACTAGTTTCTATGACTGTTGAAACACACTGTGATCATTTGGTGGTTTCTCAAAACGGTGGTACCGTAAAAATGGTTGGTTTATTGCTATAAATGACTACTATTGGATGATTTGGGGGTCCCCTATTTTGAGAAACCACCATTTGTTGATCAACTACATTTCTTTATCAAACTGTGACACTGCCCCGGTTGCTGGTGACGGGTCGTCGTCCAAGGGCGCTCCGCGGTCAGCCAGGCGACCACGTGGCTGCCGACCAGTAGAACGTCCTGCGCCATCTGCCGCGTGCCGTCCCTGAGGCACTTCACCTTGCAACCAGCGGTGACCAGCGGTTGAATGGTTGGTGAATGGTTGGTTAATGATGATGAGTTGATGAGCTGGTTAGTCATGGTTGGGGAGGAATGGTGAAGTAATGGTTGGATATGGTTGGTGAATGGTTGGTGAATGGCTGGTTGGAGCTGGGAAATGGCTGGTGAATGGCTGGTTGGTGCTGGGAACGACTGGTTGGTGGGAATGGTCCATGGTTAAGGAGGGCATGGCTGATTTCTGGTTGACCAAGTAGGTGTCAGTTGCAATTACTGCTCTTCGTAAGCAGCCGTTCGTGGTGATCACAATGCTCACAATTGTTGATTGTCATGCTCGTCCTCGGTGATGATGCACTCATCTGTATCGTTAGCCTGGGTACCAGGTTCATATCTTTGCTGTAGTCCCACATATGCCCATGCTCCTTCCAAGCACTGAAACCTTTGTTAGAAACCACCAGGTGTATATCCCACCGGGTTCATATGACGACTGGAACTTCCAAGCGATTCTCAGCTCAGCTCCAGTTCTCCCTACCTCCTCGGGGGGCAGCTGCTGCTTCTGCAGAAAGGTCTCGACGATGCCCTCCATAATCTCTGCGGCAACCTGGAGACACGCTGCGAGGCTGAAAGGCTCTGCCAACCACCACTAGAGCAACAAACAGAAGGCGATTCTCATTACATGGTGGTTGGCAGACTGGTTTGCAGAAAGTGTTATGATCATAATCGCCTTGCGTTTACATTCTTGTAATCAAAGAGAACGTTACCCTTTCATAATCATCCTTTGCGATCGTTCGCAATCGTTGGTTGGCATATGCCACTAACGATGGGAACGGTTCCAGCTGGCCGAGGGTCAGCAGTGTGATCAACTGCTCACCGTCGAGCCAAGCAGTTCAATCAACCAGCATATTGCAGTTGGCGATTAAAGAGAATGTGAACTGATATAATCAACCAGTAAAATCAACCAGTATATAAGCTTCATCAAGAAACACAATATGATTATTCATGCATTATGCTTACAGATGCGCATCCAAGTGATTATAAAGAGTATATCAACGATAAGTCGCCATTGATCATTCACGATAACGAAACCGCTATTAAATCATATTCATGATAATCATAAGTCAGGCAATTAACCAATGATCAATCATCCAGCCATCAAGGAATTGTGTGTTCTTCACCAACTACCAAGGTTAATCAAAATAACCACCCAAAAAAGGTTGGTTTATTACCAAAAATGGTTGGTTTATAAATGCTCAACCACCAAATCCACATCGTTCCCACCATGGTTCCCCGGACCCGGTCCGGCCGTGCGCCTGAGGCATTTCGCTCACCCGGAAGCGCGGTCCGGGGTGCGGCGCCTGACCGCGGCGGTCCCAAGCTCGAGCCCTATGGGTAATTATGATGGTAACCTAATCAATATAATGAATACTTACCCAATAGGTAATAGGACTAACCTGATGATGGTTACCTAGGTAATATGGAGTAACTAGTAATGATAATAATATGATTATATTATGTACATAATAGGTATAACAATGAATGATAATTATAGGTATATAATGACTATGGTGACCTAATGATGGTTTTCACGATAGGTAATTATATCATCATGATAAGTGTGCATAGTTAGATGAGGTATATAGATATGAAACCTATCCGTCCTTAAAACCTGTAGTTTATGATGCCTGATGATGGTACGTGGTGACTTCAACTAGAAGTTGATGATGCTTCATGATTACACCTATAGGCCCATGAGGATTGGAAGTCAACCCCTAGTTGAATGGTCGTCACTGACTGATGACTATACCAATGGTGGAAATCAAACCCCTAGTTGAATTAAACCCCTAGGTGAATGGTCGTCACTGACTGATGACTATACCAATGGTGGAAATCAAACCCCTAGTTGAATTAAACCCCTGGTTGAATGGTCGTCACTGCCTGATGCTTCATGATTAAACCCCTAGTTGAATGAAACAGTGGATAGCGTGAACCACCGTTGATCATGACTGATGACTATACCAATGGTCGCAGTGTGTCAGAACTGCGAGCGCCGGCCTGGCCCATCATGTCTGCAGTGGAGGCCGTCTCCTGGGCATCGCTGAATCGTGGTGTCAGGTGAAGCTGCTGTCGGATGAGACCGGGAGTCAGGAGCCAAAATTTGGGTGTTTCTCAAGGCAACGGGGACCCCAAAAATTGGCTGATTTATTCAAAACACATTGAGAAACACACTGATTTATGTTACTGATTTCAAATCTGTGATTTATCGTGTTAATGTTTATTCAAAATGAGAAATGAATCTTGGATCATGGGTACCCCCAGCTATCAAGAAACCAGCTGCCGGTTGATAATGATAGCCACCATGGTGACCCACCACCATCGTTGCATCGCGTCATACCATGGGGAAACTGGGCGGTGCTGCAACACCAAACGGCTGATTACCACCTACCGAGTCGTCCGCTGTGGACAGCCTCAGGTCACTGCCTCATGAGACATGACCAAATCCCGATCCATGCGGCGTTCATTGGTAAAATACCTCACCAAAAAAATGGTTCTCCCCATTGTTCCATAGGTCTGGGGATATATGAGCCAGTATCGACCATTATTCAGCATCATGAACCATAGCCAGTAACCATTGAGTCAGCCCTATAACCATTCGCCATTGATGAATTGTCCATCGATTAGAGTTCGGGAACCCTTCATCGACAATCATCACACCCTTCTCAACCAACTCACCAACCATCATTCAATCCCCCTTGACCCTTGCCCAAGCATCCCCTTCTACCCCGGTGCGCGCCGAGATGCTACACCAATCTTCGGTTTGGAGATCGATGCGCTAAAGCTGCCATCTCCGGACCTGGGCTGCATCAGTTCATCAAATCATCACCATGAGCCACCAATGACCCACCAGTTTGCCATCGATCAATTGATCATTGGTGGCCAGGCATATCACCAACCAACACTTCCCCATGAGATGTCCTTAACCATCATCTGGTGATCCCATGAGTCAGGTTATGTAACCATCATTAACCGCATTAACTAACCGCCATCTGAACCATCAGCATTCGCTGGCCGGTCGCTGCCTTGCATCGCCAAGGAACACCACCTCTGTTGCCTTCGACTCCGCTATCACCAGCAGGGTCAGCACAGCGGCCACAGCACGTGCCATGGCGAGCCACGGCGATGCGACCGAGAGACCAATGTGGACCGACCGCCACGGGGGGGGTTAAGAAATCATTGGACCATTGCCATTTGTAACCACTAATATTTCTAAATGTAGGAACATATCGGAATCTGGACAACCACTAATACCTGTATGGAATTGTATGGAACTATCATTGGCCGTTGTACAGCTTTCATTATTAGCCATTGTCAACCATCTGGAATTGTTCTGTCAGAATTACCAGGAATCAATAAGCCTTCTCGGATTCTTCGTGGCATTGACTATCGTAATCAATATTGGGCCATCACACGGCATGGAATGATCCCTAATCACTGCCGCATTAACCAGCCCTAGAATCATGACGTGGGCCCTCACCACTCAGTAACCATTGGGGGACATCATCCAACCTAGCACTGGGCCTCCTGAAACCGTCTGAAACAGCACCATGGCTGGCTGCCATTTTTGCCATGGGGAAGCAGCGGCCGGTTGAGCCAATGCTTTCCAGCACAGCAACCTGTCTGGCTTCACCATTGACCATTGACCGCCAGTCTTCTCAAACGCCACCGAAGACTTGTATCAAACTGGATCCACAACAACGGGCTGTGGCCAATCCAACCACTGCCCGCATTGCTGATGTGAACCCTCAAATGATCACATCAGAGATCTGTCAAAATGCTCTCAATCTGAGCGGCGTCAAGAAAAAACCAGCAGAAAACGCTGTAAACGCATGATATCAAGCTTGAAACAGTTGAAATCCAAGATATGCCGTGTTTACTCGTTGGATTTCATTGCTTACATGTTCATACACATCCCGGCGAGTGTGCTGCAGGTTGGTTGATATCTCCTTTTGGTAGCGATCAAACATCATTGACCACTTTACTCCTTGTCATGTTGGGGCATTTTCCCGTGGAGCAGCTCACTAATCGGACCGCTTCTAGCTCCCCTTGAAGTATTTGGACTTTGGAACTTCTCATCCTCCTCAAAATCGAAACCAAAATGTCTACTATGTCCACTACGTCCACCATCATCGCCCTTCGCTACATCCCTCCGATTCAGCAACCATAGCCATTATTAGCTATAGAATAAACCATTAATGCAATCATAAGTGGCAATCAGAATTCATACTCAAAATCTGGCCATGAATGCCATGGATCATCAACCACGCGCCACGAGCGTCGATGAGTTGCAGCGCTGATTCGTCGCGAGCGCGGCTTCACCGCGCACCTGACAGCTGTGTATCGGCTCGCCTTCCTTGTCCTGGCATCGTTGAGATGGTCAGCAGTTGATGATCGTTGCGAGCTGTGTTGCTTGTTGGTTGCTAAGCATTTGGCTATGGGTCAAGCAGTTGACCAACCAAGTTTATGAGGGATAATAACCCTCAATCATAGGGAAAACAAGCCGGTTAACCATAGGGGAACCAGGGGAACTAAGGGTTTTGACCCACAGCCATTTAATTAGGGGACAACCATCAGTTAACCATTCATTCGAAAACAAGCACGGAGTCTGCTTTAGAACCAAAATGGAAGATCCACCATGTACAGTAATCATAACCGAGATGCAGAATCACAAATAACCCACCTTCATCTTTACAACAAAGTAGTTGGTGTCTTCACATGAAATTTGCCTGCTTGATTTGTTGGGGCCTTGCCTTACTCAAGCAAAGGGTGCGGAGGTCCCATAGCCAGCGTCTACCCGTCCATCTTCTGCAAAATCGATGAAGCTCAATAGAACCCACCCGCATGTCACTGCAGAAAAGATTCCCCTATTTCTGGCCAATGTAAGAGTGGCGTCTCATTTCACTTTTCTGTAGCCACTATTGTTACTGTACTACAGTTTATTGTTGTCACCCGTCTAGTGTCATTTCTATCAGGAGTAGTGGTAGCAGAGCAGTATGATGTCGCACTCGCCCATAACGAGATTGATGGTTGGTGTCCTTTAACAGCGGTGAGAAACCTGCGGACGGCACGCCTGGCACAGCCTCAGGACCAGTCCCATCCTCAGCGCAGGGTGGACATTCGATCCGCAAGCGCACCGCGTCTGTGTGATGCTTAGCCATCTGAAGGAACGGGGACGTTACATGTTGTTAACCAAACTGGTTGCTGGTTATAATCCTGCCTATGAACAACATGAGTCAACCAACCAATCATTTGTAAATACCCGGGAAAATACAAAATGTCTGAAACCATCAACCAGCAAGTATAAGAAGAACCCTCCATTGGAGATGGCGATTTTCGCCCGCGTCCCAGGTTGGATCGTTTCGAGTACAGCTATGCAAATGCGCGTGCCCAAAAAATCCTCCAATGCACGGAGGTGTTCAAATAGGGAAGCTGCAAACTTCGGTGGGAGAACAAGGCTTGAGAAACAGCATGGCTACCACCGTCATTTAGAAGAAATCTCCTTCAATGATTCATTAACCATCAGTAAGCATATTGCGAACCATCGCCAACCATATCAACTTTGTCACTAAGCAATCATACTTGTATCAATCATCATTTAAACATCCCTGAACCATCACTTAACCATCATTTTCTCTAAGCATCAGCCATTATTAACCATGGTTACCAAATACCATGAGCTGACCATTTGCCATCGTGAACTAATTATGTATATACATGACAAAAAATGGTTCGCAATCAAATAAATCCTACGGTTCACGATTGCTGCTCAATATTACAACAGTTTAGTGGTCAACAAATAGTTTGGAAAATATTCGCCGGCAACCATTCACCGTATGCTGAACCATATCATCATATCAATAAGAAAATGCTCAATATTCGGAAAATATCAACCGCTATTGGCTAACCATTGACCAGCACAATAATCTAGTAACCATTCACCATTTGGAAGTTTCTCAAGCCATAGGAGTGTACCCCTAAATCATCGTTTACAAACCATTTATAGTAATGAACCAACCTAGCTTTGGGGTCCCCAAACTGGCTTCAGAAACCACGCTATAATAATATATCGTAGCTGTTTAACCATGAGTTTGCCGGTGGTGATCCCCTATCCCCTATTAACCACTATTGTCCTCTACAAAACCACTTTTAAGCACAGTTAACTTAGTCAACCCTAGAAATCCCTTGGTTTTCCCTATAATTAACCATTATAATCCCTTATAAACCACAACATTGCATCAACCAGGACTCACCGTCTCCGCTGGAGACTCAAGCCGCCATGGGACACATCGAAGGACCGCGAAGGCTCCAGGGACTGCAGGCAACGTTCGCAGAACTGCCACCTGAGTCGGGCAACTTTCGTCGCGTTGACTCGTTGCCGAAATCGGGGCCAAGAAGAATGCCCTAAGAATGGTTAATAACAAGGTTGATAACAAGGTTGATAACAAGGTTGATAACAAGGTTGATAACAAGGTTGATAACAAGGTTGATAACAAGGTTGATAACAAGGTTGATAACAAGGACAATAACAAGGTTGATAACCAGGTTGATAACAAGGTTGATAACAAGGTTGATAACAAGGTTGATAACAAGGTTGATAACAAGGTTGATAACAAGGTTGATAACAAGGTTGATAACAAGGTTGATAACAAGGTTGATAACAAGGATGATAACAAGGTTGATAACAAGGTTGATAACAAGGTTGATAACAAGGTTGATAACAAGGTTGATAACAAGGTTGATAACAAGGTTGATAACAAGGTTGATAACAAGGTTGATAACAAGGTTGATAACAAGGTTGATAACAAGGTTGATAACAAGGTTGATAACAAGGTTGATAACAAGGTTGATAACAAGGACAATAACAAGGTTGATAACCAGGTTGATAACAAGGTTGATAACAAGGACAATAACAAGGTTGATAACCAGGTTGATAACAAGGTTGATAACAAGGTTGATAACAAGGTTGATAACAAGGTTGATAACAAGGTTGATAACAAGGTTGATAACAAGGTTGATAACAAGGTTGATAACAAGGACAATAACAAGGTTGATAACCAGGTTGATAACAAGGTTGATAACAAGGACAATAACAAGGTTGATAACCAGGTTGATAACAAGGTTGATAACAAGGTTGATAACAAGGTTGATAACAAGGTTGATAACAAGGACAATAACAAGGTTGATAACCAGGTTGATAACAAGGTTGATAACAAGGACAATAACAAGGTTGATAACCAGGTTGATAACAAGGTTGATAACAAGGTTGATAACAAGGTTGATAACAAGGTTGATAACAAGGACAATAACAAGGTTGATAACCAGGTTGATAACAAGGTTGATAACAAGGACAATAACAAGGTTGATAACCAGGTTGATAACAAGGTTGATAACAAGGTTGATAACAAGGTTGATAACAAGGTTGATAACAAGGTTGATAACAAGGTTGATAACAAGGTTGATAACAAGGTTGATAACAAGGTTGATAACAAGGTTGATAACAAGGCTGATAACAAGGCTGATAACAAGGCTGATAACAAGGTTGATAACAAGGTTGATAACAAGGTTGATAACAAGGTTGATAACAAGGTTGATAACAAGGTTGATAACAAGGATAATAACAAGGTTAATAACCAGGTTAATTGTTGATTATAATAACCAGGTTAGTGGTTAATTATAATAACAAGGTTAATGTTCAAGGTTCAGAATTGTTTGGAATGATTAATAATGTGGGAAAAAATACTAATGTCAATAATTAACCACTGGTCTAAAATTGTTTATTATCTAATAACGTTAATATAACAAGGTTAATGGCTAACGATATGGTCAATAATAACGCTCAATACTTCATCATTAAAAAGGTATAAAAAGGTTATAACATAAATCAAGGTGAACCAGAAAACCTTTTTTGCTTCATACGCTTGAGGCTTTTGTGGTTTCCACTGGTCATGTACACATCTGCACAGTCCGCTGGGTGTCCACACCATCCTTTGAAATCCCATCCCACCCGCGACCAGCCCCAGCCAGCGGTTTGCGGCTTGGGAAAGACCTCGGAGCGAACAAATCAGTGGCGCCCTGGGGAGTGGCGCCACAAGCGAACTGGGGAACCAGAACAGAAGTGGTCGACCATTTGGTGGTTTCTGAACATCGGTGACCAAAGTGGTTGGTTTATTACTACGACTGGTTCATATTGGATGATTCGCGGGGTTCCCTATTTGAGAAACCAACTCTGACTTGAATAGAATTATAGAATAACCAATCCTCAAAGTATGTACTGGCCGATTCAAGCTGATCATTTCCTATCATCAAAGTAGTAGAGTTCAAGTTCATGAGTCAATCATCATGTTGACCACACCTCCTCAGGTAAAATAGTACCATCACTGTCACCCACCATCTAGTTACACTCCTGGTAGCTACTTGGATGCCCCTGTCAAGGGAGACCTACAGCCCCAAATCGCTCCCAACAGCCCACCACCGATGGCCATGTTACTTTGCACCCAAAAATGGTTGGTTTTCACTGCTTTGCGTGTGCTTGGCAGAACCCCTGCGCACCTGGTTGCACTACCAAAAATGAACGGCACCGAACAACAACAAGGAATGGCACAATCACAGCTCTCTATAATAAGTAATTAAATAATGTAAACTATTGTAAACGTTCATCCTGGCCTGGAGCTCTCGATGACTTATGGTGTGAATCTTGGTGCAACAATCTTGGACTCTCCATCTCTTGGGCGCATCGTCATAGCCACGGTTGGTGGGTGCTCAAGCCGTGCTTCGTTGGTGTTTGTGGGTTGGGATGCTGGCAATTGTCTGTCTGAGCCTGAGCAGCACCTTTCTTCGGAAACCATTAGGTGTAATGAATGAATATGTATCTGTGTGTGTGTGATATGGAAGTAGGTACGTAGTACAGACCCTGCAATTTGATGTGAGCGTTCTACCGCAACCGCCCACTGGCCCAAAGGAGGACAACTTGCTCACTGCAAGCCGGCCAACTGTTTCCCATGTTGAGCTGTTGGTCCTTTCTGGAACTGTGGGGCCCTGACGTGAAAGAGGAACTTGGCGTAGAGTTG
>VSDK01023449.1:124234-135121 GCA_009767595.1 Symbiodinium kawagutii
CCTCCAGGATGATCAAACATAGTGAGCAACATCAAAGTCCCTTGTCCACAATTCCCTTACAATGCTTGCTTCGTAGGAGGTTCCGACGAGAGGCATATGGTAGAAAGTCCTAGTAACAGCCATCAACCAGGGGTCTTGGCACCGTTCAAGCGGTGGCTTTCCACTCACCTGATCCCGGCATCGGGATGACCACGCGCCACCAACCTACTCCCTGGGTTCATGCACCAATTCGGCCAGAATCAACGGGGCTTTGTCTGGATCCTGGGGAGGCTCAGCACTGCAAACAGGTGGAAAGGGTGCTGAACCTCAACAACATAGTCCCAGGTAGCAGCCAACCAACCAGACAAACATTCAGGTCCAGCAGGAAGGCACTGAGCTGACCATGATGAAGGAGACCGATAAAGAAAAGGCATCTGGAAAGTTCTGGCCACAGAGCATCCCGGTCGCCATCCTCGGTCTGCACAAAGGCCAGGTTCAACAGCTTCTGTAGGGCCTGGCTGGTTGGACCCGGTCTCCCCCACTGGCCATGGTCAGCCGTGCGCTTCACATCAGCGAATCCGTTCGTGATCCCTTCAACATAAGCACAAGTACCAACCAACGCAAGCACGTGCACCCGATTCAACTGAGAATGATGGGTGGTCTATTGATCCAATCTGTACCTGGGGTTTTGGCAAATGTGACTCCGCAGGAGATGGTTTCGTGCCAACTATGGGCCCCCGGTAATCCAGCCGTTCTCATCGTTGAACTGTTGGGATGCGAACAACCTCTGTCAACGTGGGATTGTTGGTAGTAATGACCCATAGCCGTACCCAAGTACTATTCTTGCTATCATGATCCCAAGTGTGAATCTGCGTATTGTTGCTGATTAGCCAGATTGTTGGCATAATGGGAGATCCATGTTAATAAAACACACCAAATGTGTCCCATAGATAGCTCTCCAAATTAACATCGCTCAATTCCTTGCTATCATCCCCACAAACGGTGAACCTTCCCCCATCATTTACCATTATTAATCGTTAACCATCCTTGAGAAGGCTTTCGGTCATCATTGACCTTCATGGATCGGATTTCAATCCAACCATCATCAAGCATCGCTTATAACTATGGATCATGCCCTTGGCTTACAACCATCTCTAGCCATCAACCACGGGTTACAACCACTCACCATCTTTGACCATACCATCACCACCTCGTTGATGGTTTATAAGCTCGGGATCTTAACTACCATCTGGTTTCACCACTCCCTGTAGCTCTAAATCGCTCCCCCTTTAAAGGGATTGAACGGGATACCCCTGGCGACCCTCATCGCTCCCTGAGAATCACCAGCTAGTTAACCATCATTAACCACCGGTTTCCATCCACAACCACAGGGTGACACCAACCAACCATAGGTGGAACCATGCAGCAGGGTGACCATCCTTCGCAGTGCCTCGCCCTGGCGGTCGCCCGGGATGCCCAGAGCTTGCCAAGCAGCGACCCAGTCCTACGAGGGCGTCGATGGTTGGCGAGACGGGGTTGGTTGACCCTTTGGAGGCTTCTCAAGATGCGGGGTACCTCCAAGTCATCCTTTTTCAATGATTTTTTAGTTATTATTAGTTATTTATAGTTAGTCATTATTAGTTATTTATAGTCAAAAACCAATCATTTTTGGGCTTCCCCATTTTGAGATCCCGCATATGGAGGTTTCTCAAGCCAGTTTGGCCACCCCCCAAGTTATGGTTGGTTTATAGCTATAGATGATTCATATCAAGGATGATTTGGCTGGAGGTACCCCGACAACTTGAGAAACCACCATATGCTTAAAAATGTTGATGATTCATCAGCGGGTTAATCACGCTTAATGAGCTGGTCAATGATTTCTAATGATGCTTGTAAACTGTGGTTTGTACGGAATTCATGATGGTGCTAAGCCAGGTACTGTGGGATCACCAGAGTCAGAAAGTGATTCACAGCAATCCTGCTGCGCTTTATCTGTTGGAAAGGATGAAAGCATCATCTCAACTATTGTTGGGCATTGATATCATCAGAAGATATCGGAAGTGTTGGTAATTATGATCGGAATGGTTTTGTTGGTGGTTAAATGGTTGGTGATGGAAGTGATTAACCCATACCATCTTTCTTTTCTTGGCACTCATCAACCATCATTAGCCCATACAAAGTATGTACAATGACGTCAAACAGCTTCAATCGTCGTCTGCCTGTGTCTAAAATTACATCACTGTACCATTTTCTTCTCCATAATACTTAGTTGCCGAAAAAGCAGTGAAGCATCAAACGACCAATGCGAAGTGAAGTGATTCTTGCGCGTGTTCCTCTTTGGCTCACAGAAAAAGTCGGCCCCGCAGCAAAATCCAAGACCAGGCTTGGATGGTCTTTACCCATAACAATTCTTCTTGCGAACCAGTTGTTCCTTACTTTTTCTCTGCAAAACTATCAATGATTCTCAGCCGATTTTTATAGTTCATCAATCATCAAAATCATTGATGATGATTCATCATCAATGATTTTCAGTTGATTTTTACAGCTTACGATGAAGAGTCCATCCATGACTCTCACGACTCACACCGTCTCATGGTGATGGTGTCAACTCCTCCAGGCACTCCCAGCTCAGCCCAGCAGCTCCCACGAAGGTCTGGGCACCTTGGGTTTTCTGGCGGCCCCTTCCCAGAGCCTTCTAAAGACCTGGCAGCGCTGGCCCAGGGCATCGGATGCTTCAGGCAGGGTCCGCGGCCGGTGCCGAGCTCCAAAAGATCACCACAGGGGATCTATTCACAAGAGCTATTCTGCTTCAGGGGTGGTTGATTTCAAGAATAGCACTGCATGAATCACCCCAAAATCAAATTGATGGCAAATCACAACTTCCGTGGTTTCTGCTATATCTACAACTCTGGTGATCCGTGAACAGCTCAACCACAACCCAGCGCTTGCTCTGGATCCTCTGCCGAACCTCGTTGAGTCGATCTTCTAAGATGAGGCCGTCGCGCACCACAGGGTCCTTCAACTTGGGATGTGGTGCCCATGGGTCACAACCAGAATTGCCGTCATGATTCTTCATCGTTGTCAAAGACAGATCATGATCATATGTACATACACGTTTGATAAGTATACATAATATGCATGCATATAGACAAAATATCATGCATTCAATTCAAGTTGGCGGAATTCAACTGAAAAGAAACATATGATCTTTCATGTTTCAGCTAAACTCTCAATAGTATCAAACATGATCAGAAATGCCATTATTCAGCTAGCTCATCTTTGCTATTTAGCTAAACAACATGTCATTCTTTAAAATGACAGTTGCACAAGCCATCATTCTACCGCAATGACCCATGGCGAATATACCTGACAAGAAGAAGGATGGTGGTTGAACTAACCTTATTTTCTTTATTTTAAAAAACATAGCCGAGCGCAATCCATCATTTACCCAACACACAAAGTCTAGTTCACAGCAGAAAAGATTGAAGTACAGCAATGGTTGATCCAACAATGGTTCATATTCATTAGTTGATCATTATCAATTGCTACATATTGCTACCACATGATCATTGGTTGACAGTTGACAGTTGATCCAACAAGGGTTGACACGCGTCATATACTCAACTGTAACCCATCCGATTCGTCTAGTTTGTCAACCGTCCCTCAAGGAATCTGCATGATAGCAATTTGGACATACCCAGACTTGGTGAACCAGAGTACAAAAAAGTGGTTTCTCAAAGAGGAGTACCCCCAAATCCTCACGTTTTCCAATTTTTTATTGTAATAAACCATCCCCGTAGCTTTGGGCTTCCCAGTCGCTTCAGAAATCGAACCATACTAACGACGGTATGCCAACCAATTCGAACCATACCACCATATACCAAACCATACTAATAACCATACTAACAACAACGGGGTATCCCAACCATACCAACACCACAGCGAGTTATACCACGGAGATGCACAGCTGCCCCTGCCCCTCGCTTCGCCCGCCCTGACGCCGCGCCTCGGTCAGCTCACCGACCAACTGGTACCTGCGCAAAACCGATGCAGTCGGGTCAGAATGCGCTACCAACAAAGGCGAATGAAGGGCTAGGTGAATGGTTGGTTAATGAATGGTGAATGGTTTGTTAAAGGTGAATCTTAATGATGGCTTGGTGAATGGTTAGTTAATGACCGAATCATTCATTAACCACCTATGGCATAAACTAAGAATCATGAATGGTTAGTTAATGATGGCTTAGTGAATGGTTGGTGGTTGATGAATGGTTGGCTGATGGTTGATGAATGGGATGGTTTAAGAATGGAAAACAAATGGTCAATCATAATCATACTTGAAAATTGGTTGATAAACTGGTTAATACATTTTCTTGAGGTCAACGATGGTATGTTCTTCGCGATGCTCTGACCAAAGGGCTGGTGATTTGTAAGGGTTCATGATGATTCATGGCTTCAATCGGTGATCTATGATGACCATTCAAAAACTAATCAGAGGAACAAACAGCAAAATAATCGTCAATGATGACCGTTCATAACTATAATTGGTGAACAATGATCTAGTGCTTCATGATTGAGTAAATACAGTACATTGCTTGACCTTGCTTCATGATGGTCAATGGTTCACGAAACAAGATCTAACCATGCATTCACCTCAACCAACCCGGGGAACTATGGGTCTAGGTTGATACAGTCGATACAAAAGAAACTGTCACATACATAGTGGGAAAACTCAAGTGATGGGAAACTTACACTTTTGAAAGGGTAAACTAGATACCTTTGGTGACTAAAAAGTCATCATGGCTGATAGGTACAGGGTATACATCATCTGGAAAGAGTTCAGATGATCATCGTTCTCGCCGCTAGAACACAGAGGAACTACTCAGATGGGGTTCTGTATAGCAGCTGGAACTATATTGAAATACTATCAGATTCCAAGCCCACGGGCCATACGCCCACAGACAGCTAGCAAAGTCAAAAAAGAAAACCATCAAATTCCTATGGTATGGATTGGGGGGTGGTGCTTATATGGGCTTTAGGGGTGATCCAACAATTGCGAGGGAAGCCGACTCAAATCGGGGTACTCTATCCAGAGAATCCCTATTGGCCGATCCATCCGATCCCGGGTAAATTGTTGCAACCCACCCTGGAAAACTACAGCTTTAGGGCTCACTTCACCCAAGCCCAAGCAAACCAACTCTAACTAACCAACCTTGACCATCCTCAACCAACCTCAACCATCCTCAGCCATCCTTAACCAACCAACAGACTCCCGTGGGCACAGCGCGTCGTCCGGCACGTTGTTCTCCGCCGGCGACGCAGGGGGAGACGCCTTGGAAGTGCCTTGGAGACGACGTGCATCGACATGGCAACAGCATGCAGTCAACATGGAGTCGGGTTTAAGGTCGCTGAGGTGAGCAGAGCTTTTCTTTCTACACAAAAAAATCACCACGAGGCCCCGACACAACCCTCATTGTCGCTTTTGCTTACCCGTTATAGTCATAAACCCACCTTTTTCGGGGTCCCCAAACTGGCTGTTTTGGTGACCCAGCTCGTTACCGTTGGCGCTTCGCCGTGGCTCCCTACCATCCTGTCGCACACGGCGCCCATCTTGGTTCCGCGCCGGCCACAGCCTTGGGCGCCATTTGGTGGGGCAGCTGCTTAGGAGGCACCTGAACACAGCGCACGGGTGGATCACCAGGGCAAGCCAGGGAGAATCCTAGGGGTTGATGGGAGCCTGCATGGTGGTTTCTCAAGTCATACCCCCAGTTGTCACCCGGTTGATTCACGATTTATAGCAATCAACCAGTCATTTTGGGAGGATCCCGATTTTAAGAAACCAACACATGGTGGGTTGGGATCCGTTGCCAAGCTGCGGCAGATTGATTTTTGTTTCGAAACCAAAAAAGTTTGGTGCTGGAAAATCTTGGCTGAGTCGAGCTGAGTTGCCATGGGATGAGCGCCAACCATCCCCAGGATTCATGGGAAGACATCGTCGGTGAGGAGTTGAGCGTCACCATGAACGAATCCTGATTTATCCTGCTGATATCCCATTACCAGTTCTGGTGGCGAGTGACTCATGGTGAAACTCCGAAAACCAGCAGCTTGGAATGTTGCAAAAGCAGCTGATTCCGCAGCTTCACCAGCTAATTCATCAGCTTACGTCAATGCAAGACGATGATTCTGAATCAAATATATGAGTAATAAGCTGGTAAAATTGTGCATGTTTAGATCATTGCTTACATATGAAAATATAAGACTGATAGTAAACAAACAATAAATATCTAAATCATGAAATCATAAGAACACTAATCCCGTTAATAGTGAGACAAATATCAAGGTCCATAGCAACCAGCTTCACCCGCTACCGCTTCAACGGCGCCCGGCGAAGCCGCCGGCTACGAGGCGGCTTCGCCTTGGCGATGACTGCCTTGGGTGGCGCCTTGACTTCGGACATGGCCTCGGAACGAAAATCTCGCCATGGGAAAGTGATCCATGGCGCACTGGGAATCGGGCCCCGATGGATACGATGGCTACAGCTGGTGGTTTCTCAAGCCAGTTTGGGGGCCCCAAAAATAGCTGGTTTATTACTATAAATGGTTAATAAGCTGGATGATTTGGGGGTACCCCTATGACTTGAGAAACCACCACCATAGTGATCAATGGCTATGATTAGTATGGCTACAGCTATGTGATGGCTATGATGGCTACATGGTAGTTAGTTATGGCTACAGATATGTCAGGACTGTGATTTAATCATGATACTATGGGTTAATTGTGAATGGTTACCATATGATATACAGCGATATGATGGTTGTGATGGCTGTATGCTTGTAATACTTGCTACATGGCAGTAGTAATGGCTGCCATGGCCACATGATCCTTCAAAGTGATCAATACCTATGGTCGGTATGGCTATATGGTAATTTAAGATTGTCGATTAAAAATGCTCAATTAACTATTAATGATGGTTAATTGTGGTAGTGGTTAAGGATGGATAATGATGGATAAGGATGGCCAATATGGCAAAGATACAATGATTCTTGACCAGCATTTTAGTTCATTATACCATGTAGTGACCGTGATATTGACAACTGATGGCTAACCATGGATGATTGGATAATCAATGTTGGCCATTAGATTGGATGATCATTAGATGATCAGCCGGTCTTTGCCTTTGACAATTGATGGCTAATGATGTTCATTACTTGGTATGGGTAATAGGTATGATAGAATGGTGGTACCAACCGTTCAAGTAGCGCAGAAGTGCACTGGCGTGCTGATCTGAAGTTTAAATCATCATTGGAGGCACCATCACCATCGCGGGAACTACCATAGGTTTTGGGAAAATCTCCAGGTTTACTGGCTGACGGCTACAAAGGCTATAGAATCTATAGAAGCCATCATGATGAACATGGTGGTTTCCTGGGAGCTGTAGAGCCAATTAGCTGATCATATGTACAATTCAACTGCTACTTACCCAACAGTGGCCACTTTTGATTGCAAGATGATCATTGGCTGATGATTGATGATTGATGATGGATGTTTGCGAGATTATCACTGTCATTCTACTGCAAGATGATGATCATCGTGACTTATGGTTGATGATGATGATGATGATGATGATGATGATGATGATGATGATGATGATGATGATGATGATGATGATGATGACGATGACGATGATGATGATGATGATGATGATGATGATGATGATGATGATGATGATGATGATGATGATCCCAACATGAAATCAAGTAGTATGGATCGAAACTCAACAATGTCCACAGTGAATGTTATCCGATCTTAAACAGGATATATAGTATGTGTTGGGACTGTCACCTCTGGGTTCTGCAGCAATACATAGTAGAGCCCCTTCGTGTTGTGCGCGGTATCTTTTGCGTTTGTAAGGGGCCATGCTCATCTTGAGACATACCCTCAAATCGTCAAGTCGATACATTATGGATGGACTAAATGAGGTCGATTAATACATAAAGTGCGGACATAGACACTGCAAATCGACCACATCAATGCATAATTGAGTCAGCTTTGCTTGGTTTCTGGAGAGTGCACAGTCCGATAAACTAATCTAGAAGTGGAAATTCCACCACTTGTAGCTGGTTTACCTGTCAATGTACTGAATTTTGGCTTCCAAATTAGGGACTGCCAGTGGGTATCTTGGCTCGGCCACCCCTTCAAGGCGCTCCGGGGTCCCCGCCTTTGCCATCATGCCTGCGGACTTTGATAACGCCGCCTACCATGCTGCCATTGCGCAGATGGAATGTCAGCGAGAGATTCTGGATGATGACCCCAAGAACAGGAGGAGTCATAAGGGGCCACCGCTATAACCGGTGGGGCCATATAAGTGGACCATAACCTAGGGTGTCCCACTAAGTGGAGTGTTCTAGTCCTGATCAATTCACTCCATATCACTGGAAATCCCAGGTGTAGTTAGTGGCCATAGCTACACTGTTGGAAATTTCATGGCACCGAAACTATTGCGAAACACAGTGGAATGTCTGGAGACTTCCAGGTGCCAACCGCAAAGCCCTACGGCTTTCCAGGAGAACTCACAGTCAGCACACAACTTCAGGGTGTTAGTGGGTTCCTGCATGGGGAGAGGCTACCACAGAAAGCGTGGGTCGTCGCTACAGACTGGCTATTCAGTAGCCGTTTCAAATCATTTGGCATCCATGCCGTACAAGCACTTGCGCGGTTCGTTCGCTGGGAAAACCCGAAACCCCGCTCTCTAACATTACCAAGCCGGTAACAATTGCTTTACCATTACCATAATCATCCATCAATATATCCATCATCAACCATCCTCCCTTACAACCGCCACCAACATGCTATCAACTAAACCATTAGCACTCATCATCAACCACCAGTCACCATAGATCAACCAAACTGATTAATCAACCATCAACCACCAGCCATAAACCACCAAAGATCCCATAGATGAAGCACCCAGCACTAAGCACCACCAGTCGCCTCACCCTGCGCCCCGCGACCTTGGCCATGGTGATTTTGCTCATCGGTGGCTCCTTGGGCGCTTTGACCAAGGGCGGCTTCGGCATCGTCGCCGCGCTCTTGGGCGTTGTGGCCTGGGCCTGGGCCCCGGGCGGTTGAAGGGTGAATGGTTGGTGGTTGATGGCTGGTGGTTGATGGTTAATGAATCAATGGTTGGTTGGTGGTTGGTCAATTGATTGTTGGTTGATGGTGAGTGGATGGCTAAAAGCTGGAAACCATGGTTGCGCGTGATGGTTGGTTAATTCATGGTTGGTGGATGGTTTCTGGTTGCCGAATGATTGATTACTGTAATGGTTCCGGATATCGATGATTGGTGGTGGGTTGGTGGTTCCTGTTTGGTTGATATTGATGATTAGTGCTTGGTTGATCGGTCCGCCCAATGGTGGTTATCGGTTGGATAATGATGGTGAACAACCGTGGTTTATGAGGGCAAATGATGATTAATGAGGCTTGATGATAGATGAGTAGAGGTAAAACAATGACTGATGATGCTTAATTGATGGTGAACGGTTGGTTGATGACGGCTTATCAGCGCTCATATTGATAACTTATGATGGATATCATCATCGGGACAAATACTGGTTCACCATAGGTCCAGGATGATTGAGAATACTAAGCTTGTAATCTTTGATGATCAATGTTCCAAAATCATGATGATGGATTCAAATAACGGCTGATGATTCAAATGATGACTCATGATTCAATTTGGCGGCATAGCCAGGTGATGTCGCCCCGGTTGATGCTACGACTGCCAGTTCTAGACATGTCTTATTTTCCCCACTATTCATCAATGAGACTTAACAGATTCACCAAGGCTAAACATGACCAGGGTTTAGCAGGTTTTAAGCGTGGTCCACTATTAGCAAAAGGTGACAAATGTTGTTCATAGGTTAACTATTACCAAAATGGTAACCATGACACCCAGTGTAAACAAATGGTTGGTTGACTAGTATTGTTCATGAGGTGTTGACACTCCCATCTTGGTAATACAGTAATACACTTAATAGGCGGAAGAATACACATGTTGCATCACTATTGCCAGGATCATTATATATATATATATATGTATATCATGTATGTTCTGTTAACATGTTGAACTAGGAGGATCGAACAAGTGTGATCACTCACAACGTTTTGGGTCTTCGTGTCGTGATGTGTCATGTAGTCGAGCATCCGCTCGCCCAACCTGGTGACGATTCAAACAACAAGTTGGATTAAACCCAAGTGAAACCCCAAATGTCTGGTTTCTTTAAATGGAGGTTCTATTTCGGTGGAGAAGCCCAAAAAAGGTTGGATCATTATCATAAGTGGTTGATATTCGATGATTATAAATAGTCTTTATAAGCGAAACCCAAACTTAGTTAGAATCTAAATGTCTGGTTTCTACGAATTGAATTATCAATTTGGGTGGTGGGAAAATATATCAACTGCTCCAAAGTGGCTTACCCACCGACCAGTTCCCAACCCCTAAGGCTCACCACCGTGGGTGCGCTAGCGCTGTCACCTACCGAGGCAAGTTGTGGGTGGGTCCGGGGACTCGCAACACTCGGGGCGGCCGCCTTGGATCTCGGGGATGTGGCTGCTTATGGTGTCAAGCACTTGTGGCTGATCTATGGTTAAGCAGTTGTAGCATTGCTGATCTTAGTCGTTTTCGTCACTGGGGTTCTTCCCGGCCAAGATAGTCACCCACCACTGAATCGCTCGTACACGCTGAAGCACGTCTTGCGCAACGCATCACCAGCAGGGCTATGTCACCCCGCGGGATCACAACGACCCGTCGAGGCGGCAGCACCTTGGGAGTTCCGCGCCTGCGAAACTCGCCGCCTTGGGAGCCGACTTGGGCGGCGAAGGAACCGCCTCGGCAGGCACCCCCTCGGGCGG
>VSDK01023449.1:135186-185677 GCA_009767595.1 Symbiodinium kawagutii
ACGTGTAGGATCGGTTCATGAGTGGGAGTCATAGTGTATATGGTGTATATAGGTATGTATGATAGTGTATGTGTGCGTATATAAAATATACATATATATATATATATAGATAGATGTAAATATATATATATATATGTAGGTATGTGTATTTATGTAAATATACATATATATGATTTGGTTTATAACCCGCAATTGTGGTGACACAGTAGGGATGGTGTCTCCACGGTCGATATTGGTTCATCTCTACCCGTTTCCACTGATATGTCCCAGTTATCACCGGAGCATCACCACTCTGAAAGGTGTGGTCCAGCAGCATCGAAGCCAACGCAACCAAGTCATAAACCAACCATCACTTTGTCAAGACTTCCATGATCAACGATCAATCAACCACTGATCAACCATCATTGTTGGAGGTCTTAATAGATCACCAAATGATGTTTGTTAATTTATCAACGATCAATCAACCATTCATTGTGACTTATTTAACAATTGAACCATTAAGGAACCGTTGATCAACCTTCATTTTCTCCAACAACCAAAAGCTTCACCATGAAAAACTCCATTCATCAAACCCATGGATCATCATCTTTACCATCATAAACCAACCATATCACCCATCAATCCTCATCAATCAGCCATTATTTCGACCATCATTAAACTACAAGCATTTTGACCATCACTGATCAATCATCATTTACATCACCCATCATTTACCATCATTAAGCATCATTCATTCACCATCATTAACCAATCGAATCAGGGCGCGCCATCGTCGCCCACCACCCCTCACCGCACCTGCACGCCGTCGGCCTGAGCGCGCTCCTGGATCTTGCTCCGCAGGGTCCGCCTCAGTACGTGACGACCGTCGTCACCAGCACCGGGGACCCGGTAAGGGACGAGCCATCCACGGTGACCCGGGTGGTGAAGTCATAGATAAATCGATGGTGAATTCATGCTTCATGTCCATCAAAAGCTGGTTTTTAGTCATGGGAAATTTCGTCAGGGTGATTGATATGGTGGTTGATATGCTTGATATTATGCTGATTGATGGTTGAGAAGGGTTGGTCAGTTCAAGATGGTTCATGGTGGCGATATTGTTCACCCTGATCGATGATGCTGGTCACCAGCGTCACGCGTCGAGCATCGCTGGAGTATCATCATTGTTGACCCGCCGGCTGAACCATGATCGTCAGCAAGCACCTGCTGGTGATCACCATGACAGTTGGTGATAGTTTCATTGTAAATAGTTTCCCAGTACGAACCCAGGAATTGACATGTAATCACGAGCGGCAATGCTAGAAATGGTTAATCAATAACAAGCATTCAATGCTTCACCACCAGGAGCAGGGATCCGCCACTATCAGCCATGATCAACCCTTATCAGACCTTATCCACCCTTACCATCAGTATACTCCTCCCTCGCTCATCCCAGCAAGGCAAAATGGTCATCCCAAACAAATTCAACGCACCCCTTCGGGACCCATCGGGCGGATCTTCCCCCCAATGTCTGTGCCACAGCTCGCTGGGCGCGAGCAGGTTCACGTCGTCACGTTGTTGAAAAGAAGGTGAAAATGCGCCGCGAAGATCCGGTGGGTCTTTGTTGAGATGGTCGCGGTCGGAAATTTCTCAATGATTGTTTCCAGCCGCTGTCTCCACGTTAGGCCGAGTCTTCGGTGATCAGCTGAGTTCACCTCCCCATTTTTCCGATGTAACACCAGGTCTTTTCTGGAGCCGCAAGTTTCGAGTCTACAAAAATCATGGACCCTCCAAGGGGTTCACCTTGGCTTCCGGACAGAAAAGTGTTGATATGTTCTATGCCCAAGGTCTGCCCCAATGCCTGGGTTCTCGAGAACGCGGAGCGGTGGTCATCAACATGACATGGTGAGGTGGATTTGACGTTCAAAATGGGTGGTTTCTCAATGTAGGGAACCCCAAAAACTTGTGGGTTTCCTGCTTTCAATAGGACATATAAGGGATGATAACTGGGGGTACCCTGCTTTGAGAAACAACCAAATGGTGAAAAAATGTGAAAAATGGTGGGGTTTAACGGTCAGTAATGGTCAGTAACGGTTGGTAATAATTGTTAAATTATCTTAATGGTTGGTTTCATCGTAGTGTTTAGTAGCAATGCTTATACTGCTTAATGATGGCCAAGTGGATTATAATGGTTTGTCATGAGTGGTCATAGTGTTGGTTGATGATCATGTTGGTTGATCATCATGCTTAGTAGCAGTTGGTCATGATGCCTGATCGTCTTTGATTGCAATTGTTCCAGGCCGCATGTCATGTATGTTGGCCATCAACCATCGTAGGGGGGGTTAATGCCAAATGCAACGAAATCCTGAACAAATGCTTGGACTTGTGAGGTGTTGATATTTCTGCCATAGCAAAAAAAATGAACCGGGATCCCTTATTCTTGTTAAGTTACGACAAGCCCGAGCTGAATTCAGTTGGGAGGATCTGTTCTTAAGGCAGAAGAATCCCCCAATGTTAGGGCTGCTAGGTAGCAGTATCCATGTATTCATGGACACATATAGCGGGGTGATTGTCGGAGAAACCTGTCTTTTTACCTATGGTCAATAGCAGAAATCACCCAACCAACAACCGACACAGGGAAAGAACAATTACTTGGGGTCTTTGGTGAATGGAAATGCCATGGATGTAATTTTGCCGGTGCTCGACGCTTGATGCAGGTTGAACCGCCCAGTCTTGGTGCAAGCCTATGGAAAAATGGTGCTGAGACAGCCACATCAAACTCTCAATCGCCCGGCAGGTTGGCTCTCATGATTCCACAGGTACCCTGGTTTCACGAAACCGTTCTCCCATATATTGGGGTGTCGTCAAACAGTAATCAACCATTCCTAACCATCATTCACCACCATCATGAACCATCAAAAACCACCATCAACCATCTGTCAACCATCATCAACCACCATCAACCACCACTATCCCATTATTAATCATCATTAACCACCACTATCAACCCACCACTGCATGCACATTAGCGCCGTCGCCATCGCCACCTCCGCCAGCTGCACTGCGTGCCGCTGCTTGGCGCTCAAAGGTGCTGCCTTCGGCTCGTGGCGGGGTGAAGCGGCGGGCTGCCCCCGGCCCAACGCGTGCAGAAGGATGGCTTGGAGTTGGTAGCAAGCGTGGCTAACAATGGTGGCTCATTATAATTAAGAGTGGTTGATAGTGGTTCATGATGGTTAAGAATGATGGTTAATGATGATGGTTAATGATGGTTAATAATGGTGGTTCACTAGTGGTTAGTTGTGGTTGATAGTGGTAAATAGCGGTTTATAGTGGAAATAGACGTACTATGATTAAGATAGTGGTTAATGATAAGACGGCTACCAGCAATAGTGATTAATGCATTAATAAAATGGTGAAATTCAGGAATTGTTGACCATATTGACCACTATTAACAATGCTGGTTCACTATAATTAATCAAGATGGTGGTGAATACGATAATTTGACCATCATGATTAACCACTATCATTAATGTTGGTATTCATAATGGTATTCCACAATGGTGGTTAATAATGGTTTACAGTGGAGATGGCAAGCTGGGTCAAGCAGTTCACCAACCAACTTTCATGGGGGATAAGTTCACCAACAAGTTCATAGGGGAAACTGGCTGGTTAATGATGGAGGAAGCAGGGGTACAGTGTGAACTGACCCACAGCTAGATGTGGTCAATCATTGTGGTTCATAGTGGTGGTACAATGATGGTTCACTATGGTGAACAGCCTCCACTGAATGTTTTTGATGGTGGTTCACCATGGTCAATAGTGGTTGATTGTGGTCAATAGAGGTGAAATGATGGATGATCTATAATTGTGACTGTAACTGATTCTCATTTTGTTTAACGAAGTAATGTTCACAATAGTCGTTAATAATAGATGCACCTATATTGTTGACAATCAATTTGTTGGATGGATAACCATTGATATAAGCAGATGGAATAATAGTGATAATGATAATAAAATATGTACATATGGGTGCTTCTCAAGCCATAGGGGTACCCACAGTTATCAGCCAGTTTATTAACCACTTATTAAAGTAGTGAACCCATCGTTTTTGGGGTCCCGTATTTTGAGAAACCACCAAAAAAGGTATTGGTTCGTTTCATTTAAAAAAAGGGTGGTGGACAACAAAATGATAACCGTTGATATCACAATGATAAAGAGAAAATATAGACATATAACCGCATCAGCGTTTAGAAACGATCGTGTTATGTAAATGTACATATGACTAGAGGAACCATTGGTTGACATGATAATATCAACAAGTTTTATCATGAAAATTGTCATAACTAAGTCGTAGTGATGATGGGGAACGATACTAACTACAATGGTCAAGAATTACTGTTCTGTTGATGGAATATTCTGATGTGGATTGAAATATTAGCAACAAAATATAAGTGACAGTGGCTGACATAGGGTACCCCCAACTCTTATTGTCAATCATGGTTGCTACTGGAATGGTAGTACTACAGCGGTAAGTAGTGATTGCTGAAACAAATCTTCAACAATCCCATTAGTATTGTATCCGTGGTTTCCAGTTACTACTGCATTGCTGATAAAAATCCTGAACAAATCCATTAATATTGGATAACCATGGATGCCATACACTTTCTCTATTGTACAAACAATGGGAAATTGCTAAACAATCCCCGTAGTGACCATTATTTGCCATAACTAAATAGTGATTGCTCAAACAAAATCCTCAATCCCATTAGTACCATTGATAGAAGAGGTATAGTGATATGGCTGTCGAGCTTATACAATGGTAGCAACCACTATCACACCAGTGTATAATCATTGCATACCATGGAAGACATTAGAATATTGATCCATTACCATTGTGTAAAAGGTATACCATGATCATAGTAATTCCAGTAATCAACCACTATTAAATCACTATTACACATCCATAGCAATTAACCACTCTTCACCATCCATGGATGCCGTTTTTGTGTAACCACCACAGCCGTCCTGGATGCTGAGCCGACTGCCTCGATGCTCGCTATCAGCTCTTCAATGGACGCCGACGTGTTCGCGGCCGCGTTGTCCTGGCACCGGTGGAGCCAGCCGTGACGGTACCGTGATCGGCTGGCGGGGGCACCTGTAGTAGAGGAGCGGCGCTACCGTTGGGTGGCCGTTGATATATCAAAGGAATACACTTAGAATAACTAGATGTAACTATAACAATACATATCACCGATATTTCTATATGTTATAAACTATACTTAGAATAAACTATAACAATACACTTAGTTTGGAATAGGTGTACAACAGTATAACTATAACAAATACCTAGAATCTTGCTGATTTTTCAGGATTTTTTCTTGCTCGCAGGTGAAGGCCAAACAGCACGGGCCTTGCGGCCAAACTGTCCTTGCTTATTGACATCGTTTGAATGATTAGCATTCCTAGCAGCTACTACCATTGCTTATCGAGTACTACGATTTGTCGACAGTATTCATACTATATTGATGTTCTTTTTGCTATGTGTGTATATATATATAGGTATATATATGTGTGTGTAAATATATGTTTTTCTGTCTATGTATAGGTAGATTTATATATATATATATAAGAAGGGTTCTTCAAATGGGGAACCCCAAAAAAGTTGGTTTATTACTACAAATGCTTGAGAAAGGATGTTACCTGGTGAGACCCCTATTTTCCGAGAAACCACCATATGTAGCTCGCTGATCTCCCATGCAACTGTTGGTTATTGTCCCTTTTTATCAACCATTAACTATGTAAATATATCTGGTTGGTGGTTTTAGCCCCTATGAAGAAAAGATTAGTCAACCAACCAACTATTTGTTAATGCCACGGAAGAATTTAAAAAATGCTTAAAACCACCAACCAGCTATTATTATCCCTGACAGTTGGCACCATAGTTAACCTTAACAATCAATTTACCATCATGACTTCAACTACGTAAACACATGGTGGTTTCTCAAACTAGGGGTACCCCCAAATCATCCACTCTCAACCATCTCTAATAATAAACCAACCATTTTAGTGGTACCCTATTTTGAGAAATCCCCATATGGGTGTTTCTCAAAATAGGGTACCCCCAAATCATCCATTATTAATCATTTATAGTAATAAACCAGCAATTCTTGGGGCTCCCTATTTTGAGAAATCCCCATATGGGTGTTTCTCAAAATAGGGTACCCCCAAATCATCCATTATTAATCATTTATAGTAATAAACCAGCAATTCTTGGGGCTCCCTATTTTGAGAAATCCCCATATGGGTGTTTCTCAAAATAGGGTACCCCCAAATCATCCATTATTAATCATTTATAGTAATAAACCAGCAATTCTTGGGGCTCCCTATTTTGAGAAATCCCCATATGGGTGTTTCTCAAAATAGGGTACCCCCAAATCATCCATTATTAATCATTTATAATTATAAACCAACAATTCTTGGGGCTCCCTATTTTGAGAAATCCCCATATGGGTGTTTCTCAAAATAGGGTACCCCCAAACCATCCATTATTAATCATTTATAATAATAAACCAGCAATTCTTGGGGCTCCCTATTTTGAGAAATCCCCATATGGGTGTTTCTCAAAATAGGGTACCCCCAAACCATCCATTATTAATCATTTATAATAATAAACCAGCAATTCTTGGGGCTCCCTATTTTGAGAAATCCCCATATGGGTGTTTCTCAAAATAGGGTACCCCCAAATCATCCATTATTAATCATTTATAGTAATAAACCAGCAATTCTTGGGGCTCCCTATTTTGAGAAATCCCCATATGGGTGTTTCTCAAAATAGGGTACCCCCAAATCATCCATTATTAATCATTTATAGTAATAAACCAGCAATTCTTGGGGCTCCCTATTTTGAGAAATCCCCATATGGGTGTTTCTCAAAATAAGGTACCCCCAAATCATCCATTATTAATCATTTATAGTAATAAACCAGCAATTCTTGGGGCTCCCTATTTTGAGAAATCCCCATATGGGTGTTTCTCAAAATAGGGTACCCCCAAATCATCCATTATTAATCATTTATAGTAATAAACCAGCAATTCTTGGGGCTCCCTATTTTGAGAAATCCCCATATGGGTGTTTCTCAAAATAGGGTACCCCCAAATCATCCATTATTAATCATTTATAGTAATAAACCAGCAATTCTTGGGGCTCCCTATTTTGAGAAATCCCCATATGGTTGTTTCTCAAAATAGGGTACCCCCAAACCATCCATTATTAATCATTTATAATAATAAACCAGCAATTCTTGGGGCTCCCTATTTTGAGAAATCCCCATATGGGTGTTTCTCAAAATAGGGTACCCCCAAACCATCCATTATTAATCATTTATAATAATAAACCAGCAATTCTTGGGGCTCCCTATTTTGAGAAATCCCCATATGGGTGTTTCTCAAAATAGGGTACCCCCAAATCATCCATTATTAATCATTTATAGTAATAAACCAGCAATTCTTGGGGCTCCCTATTTTGAGAAATCCCCATATGGGTGTTTCTCAAAATAGGGTACCCCCAAATCATCCATTATTAATCATTTATATATCACACCAGTGTATAATCATTGCATACCATGGAAGACATTAGAATATTGATCCATTACCATTGTGTAAAAGGTATACCATGATCATAGTAATTCCAGTAATCAACCACTATTAAATCACTATTACACATCCATAGCAATTAACCACTCTTCACCATCCATGGATGCCGTTTTTGTGTAACCACCACAGCCGTCCTGGATGCTGAGCCGACTGCCTCGATGCTCGCTATCAGCTCTTCAATGGACGCCGACGTGTTCGCGGCCGCGTTGTCCTGGCACCGGTGGAGCCAGCCGTGACGGTACCGTGATCGGCTGACGGGAGCACCTGTAGTAGAGCAGCGGCGCTACCGTTGGGTGGCCGTTGATATATCAAAGGAATACACTTAGAATAACTAGATGTAACTATAACAATACATATCACCGATATTTCTATATGTTATAAACTATACTTAGAATAAACTATAACAATACACTTAGTTTGGAATAGGTGTACAACAGTATAACTATAACAAATACCTAGAATCTTGCTGATTTTTCAGGATTTTTTCTTGCTCGCAGGTGAAGGCCAAACAGCACGGGCCTTGCGGCCAAACTGTCCTTGCTTATTGACATCGTTTGAATGATTAGCATTCCTAGCAGCTACTACCATTGCTTATCGAGTACTACGATTTGTCGACAGTATTCATACTATATTGATGTTCTTTTTGCTATGTGTGTATATATATATAGGTATATATATGTGTGTGTAAATATATGTTTTTCTGTCTATGTATAGGTAGATTTATATATATATATATAAGAAGGGTTCTTCAAATGGGGAACCCCAAAAAAGTTGGTTTATTACTACAAATGCTTGAGAAAGGATGTTACCTGGTGAGACCCCTATTTTCCGAGAAACCACCATATGTAGCTCGCTGATCTCCCATGCAACTGTTGGTTATTGTCCCTTTTTATCAACCATTAACTATGTAAATATATCTGGTTGGTGGTTTTAGCCCCTATGAAGAAAAGATTAGTCAACCAACCAACTATTTGTTAATGCCACGGAAGAATTTAAAAAATGCTTAAAACCACCAACCAGCTATTATTATCCCTGACAGTTGGCACCATAGTTAACCTTAACAATCAATTTACCATCATGACTTCAACTACGTAAACACATGGTGGTTTCTCAAACTAGGGGTACCCCCAAATCATCCACTCTCAACCATCTCTAATAATAAACCAACCATTTTAGTGGTACCCTATTTTGAGAAATCCCCATATGGGTGTTTCTCAAAATAGGGTACCCCCAAATCATCCATTATTAATCATTTATAGTAATAAACCAGCAATTCTTGGGGCTCCCTATTTTGAGAAATCCCCATATGGGTGTTTCTCAAAATAGGGTACCCCCAAATCATTCATTATTAATCATTTATAATAATAAACCAGCAATTCTTGGGGCTCCCTATTTTGAGAAATCCCCATATGGGTGTTTCTCAAAATAGGGTACCCCCAAATCATCCACTCTCAACCATCTCTAGTAATAAACCAACATTTTAGTGGTACCCTATTTTGAGAAATCCCCATATGGCAGTGGGTCAATATTAACCAACCAACTAATGGGAGATAATCACCAACAATAATAGGGAAAACAATGGTTAATGATAGGGGAACCAGGGGTACAGGGTTTTGACCCACAGCCATAACTGGGTGATCTATCCCCTATAATTCACACTGTGACAGCGTTGGTTTCCCAAATCATGCGTACAACTATCTTGCAGGACAACTGGCAACTATGTGGTGAGCCGGGCGTAGAACACGATGGTGATTTTTGTTCTACAAGCTTGTGTTCAACTCGTATATATAACATGCAATATGTATATTACTTGGAGTCTGGGCAGTTCTGACCCGCGCGCCTGACTCGCAGAGGTTGGCCTGCGCTGGAACTCAACCGGCAAGCCGCCGGGGGCGGCTCAGCCAGGCATGCTGGGTAGGTCTCACTATTCACCCACTTTACACACACTATAAACCACCACTTACCAACCATTCACCAACCATTTACCCGCCAAATTTTCCACTTGTTTGCTTCTTGCTGGCTGCTTTTGATCTCGAACTTGCACTTTTCTCGTGGATATATGGTTTCTACCCATGGCTGTAAGCCACCCAGTTCGGTCAGAGACAAGTTGAGACACTCAGACTCTTGACCATACTTCGCAAGGGTAAGAGTTCGGCAAGCTTCAACCCGGTGATGCTTCTCAATGCATTCATACCGAGGTGTTCCGGTGGCTTCTCAAAATAAGGGCACCCCCTAATCATCCTTTATATTCAGCATGTATAGTAGTAAACCAACCAGTTTTGGGGGGCACCCATATTTGGAGAAACCATATAAAGGCTATGAGTCAATGGACTCTTCAAAAAGATTCAAGACAGCCGCCATTGGAACTTGCACATTGACCATCACTACTGACCATAATCGACCATCACTAGCTAGACCATCCATGAACCATCTACCGTCTACCATCTATTCTACCTAGTGCTTTCTCAAAATAGGGGTACTCCCAAGTCATCCATTAGTAATAATTGATAGTAGTAAACCAACCATAGCTTTTGGTGTCCCCTATGGCTTGAGAAACCCCCACCTATGAAAATCAGCTCATCAGCTGACTCATGACCCCACACAAATGACTACACTGAGTCTGGTCAGCTGCTCAACCAAAACTCTGAGGTCATCGACATCCCATGTGCATCGTTGCATTCCCAGCTTGTTGGTTGGTTGATAGATTGATGGTTTATGATGTTTAATGGTGAATAATCCATGGTTAAGAAAAAGTGTCATATGATGGTTAAAAATGGTTCATAACAATGGTTAATAATGGTTTCTGAGGTCAATAATTATAATGGTCTATGATGTTTTCTGGTGAATCCTCCATGGCTGATACGGTAGTCAATGGTTCATAACAAGCAATGGTACTGCCACGTCTGATGGTTAATGATGCCAAATCATCGCTGACAGAGGATAGTAGTGTTCATCAAAGTTACCTGACTATATCAATCATCGTGGTAAGCTAACGGTATCGGCCCCACATCATAATCCATCAATCCAAGTATCGCTAACTACCACAATCATCGCTGGCATACCAACGGGTATCCATGACCGTCACCAACCATATCTTCTTATTTAGCCATATATTTCCCCATGTAGTCATGTGGTCAAGGCTTCTTAGCCATTACTAACTCCTGTTAACATTCATTAAGGATCATCATTGACCATCACAATCAACTGACCAGGATCATTGGCCGACCCATTGACCCTTGCCTCATTAACCATCATCCTCTGGTAAAAAAAGAAAAACTGGCTGCTCTAAAAATCACCACTTCTTATCGAATTAAACCACTATAAATAGTGGATTTTCCACGCAACCCCCCTATCATGATTAGTAGGATATTATCAGTAGGTTATTATCCCCAAGAGTGGTTGGTTAAAGCCTTGACCCAACTCGCCATCTAGTTAGTATATATCCCCTATACTTGTTGGTTATCATCCCCTACATATAGTTAGTATATATCCCCTAGTTGGTTAACCCTGGTGGCCAAGCCTTTCTCAAACCATCTTTCTGTTCACCACCACACCCATCCCCTCCCACCTTTCCGCGTTCCGTTTGGCGGGAGGTCCCTGGCGCGACACCAGGTTTGGCTCACTGTGATGAGGCCATCTTGCCTACATAGCATACATGTGCCACAAGTTGTGGTGCATATCTATATGTGGCACATGTATCTATATGATTCTATATATATATATATGTGTGTGTGTGTGTGCCTGGGGTTTAAAAAGAAACAAGAATGGGAAGGAGTGTATGGTACATTCCTCTATCCTTCTGATAGGAGTATGCATATATGATTGTCCAAGAAGTATAGGAATCTACAACACGTACAAACAGTGATTGGTATCACAGAACCAATCAAGGAGGTACACTATGCAGCAAGAATGATACTAGCGTCATCATACTGTTCTATATTCAGATAAACTCCCAAAGAACAATTATTACAGGGGTAGATAAATCATATCTACAAATGCATAACCGACAGCAGCAAGGATAGCGAGAGAACACCGACAATCCATCACCAGGAGCACCTTGGCCATGATTAGCTGGCGATATGCCAACTAGTCGTCTATACAGATTTGCACACGTATGGACACCTCATGCATATCATAAAATACAATACCCTGCACATCTAATCCGAAACAAGAATACACTTCACATATAATGTGATATGAGGAAAAATTCTTAAAAGCAAAAATAATTAAAAAGCACTAACCGGTATCTATTCAAACACTACTGTTAGTTCTTATCCCCTATGAAATAACTATTCGTTCGTGTGACAACCATGAATAATCGATTATTATTGAACCATTATGTTCTATCGTAGCCATATTAGGGAAATGTAATGACCCTTAGCATTGTTTATACTATGTCATAGAATGGAATAGATCTATTTGGGGTATCCTATCGGTTCAGAATGGGTATCTACTTTTTCATACTAACCCATCCACTGTTATAGAATGGTTTAATGACATTCATATAGAATGTGTTATCATATACTATATCTCTATATCATATAAACCGCTATACTATGATCTATCATATTGTTCATGTATCAATAATATAAGTATAGTTTAATGGTATATAAATTACATAACCTGTATACTTATTAATATAATTGTAGTTTAATGGTATAAAAATTATATAAACATTATACAACTTATTTCCCCTATCATCAAACCCCTATACTATGATTCGGGGACTACACCACCGAATCACCTTCTCGTGGCGACCGTCACCACGCCTGTGGTGGGGTAGCCTTCTGGAAGGGCACCTTGGTGCAGCAACGGCCCGGGGGACTGATGGCATGGTGATGGGATGATACGTCCATGGTGAATTGATGCTTGATGAATGGAGGATATTCGATGAGTGGTGGATTTGATGGTTGATGAGTTAATGATGGCTGATGAGTTAATCATGGTAAATTGATTTTGATGGTCAGTTGATGGTTAATGATGATTGATGGTGGAAAACGATGGTTATTTGGTAGTTCATGGTGGTGAGCTGGAAAACGATACTTAATGAGTGGCCAATCAATTCTGATGGTCCACGACTGGTCGTTAATGAGTGGTTAGTTACACTTCAATTGGCGATGAATTTCTGGTTGATCAGTGAATTTAATTTGGTGGTGAACTCGTGGTTGCTTGTAGTGGCAAGTGATCTGGCTATTGGTGGAGAATGATGGCTCGTTCAAAATGATCAAAATAGCCATCAATGACTAATGATTTGAATGATGATGAATAAAAATCAATGCCTCTATCGCCACACATCCCAAGCACTTCGATGTTTGATGTGAGTGGCTCACCACCCATAGCCAGCACAAAAACGCTAACACCTTGGGGCCACCGTGGAACCAGCCACCACCGGTGCCACCGCGCCCAGCCACGCCAGCAGACTTGGCACTGGTGGTCTCCTCCAGCCTTGGGAAGCGCGGCTCACCAGCGACCAGCACCCCACAGAGGCGCCGGGTGGTTGACCAAGTTGGTGTTTCTCAAGTCATAGGGGTACCCCCCAATCATCCATTAGTAGTCATTTAATGAACCCAGCATTTTTTGGGCACCCCCATTTTGAGAAACCACCAAGTTGGAAACCAACTGGTTCCAGGCTATGGTTGCACCTCTCATGTCAGCTGGTTGCCCCAACAAAATATTTTTTTTGAGGATTGGAGGATAGTGCAGGAGCACACCATCAGGGCCCCGCATCGAGCAAAGTTTCCCTCAAACGTCTATGTGGCTAAGCAAGAGAGTTCCAGTCGTGTGAGGGCAAGTGTGAACTGCAGGCCAATCTCGGGTCGAATCCAGTTTCCGAAAGAACAAAGGCTGCGCATGGGGTACCCACTACTTCTCGGAAACGCCAGATGCTTCGTAGTTCCTATGACTTCGATCATGCTCATGATCGCCTGAGCCAAGGCCATCATCTGGTTCAGTCTGAAACCCAACTATGACTATGGTGCACCTTGTTCGATGTCCATTGCACTTTGTTTCTGGCCTACAGTGGGTAGCCCCACCTTCAGAAACTTGCAAACCACCGCAAATCCGGGGTCATCCCTCGCTTGACCCAAGTCAATAACATCACCGTGCAAAAACATTATCCGCTTGGATGTTTCTCAAAATACGGGACCCCCCCAAATCATCCATTAATTCTCATTTGTAGTAACTGATAAACTAACTAACCTTTTTTGGGTGTCCCCTATTTTGAGAAACCACCACTTGACTTCTGGATACGTTTTTCGCTACCCAGACTCTCAGATCCACCCCCAACTGGCACTTCGGACGAAGCAGGGGGAGTGGCCTGAGGGCTGCTGAGTTGATATCCCTGTGACCGGATCGATTTATCCAATGGGCCATGGTTGCTATAGGATGATCTCCTTGGTTTGGATGATCGCTATGGTATCCCAAATTCATATCCTGGGTCCAGGGTTGATATGGCTATGGGTCAATAGTAACCAACCAATTATGGGGGATAATAACCAACAATAATAGGAAACCATGGTAAATGATAGGCCAACCAGGGGTACAGAATTTTGACCCACGGCCATATTGTCATTTTTGTAGTATCCAAGATGTGCAAAGAGTCTGAGATAACGCTGGAGATAAGAGAAGCTTAAGAACATCACGATCACCATGGTGGTACAATGATCACAGTTGCTGCAGTTGCTCATCCAACCGCGCGAGCACTTTCAATGACCCATGGTTGCTATTCACGACAGCCATTGGCTGATAAGGCTCTCACAATCGCACTCGTATCCAGCCCTAGAGAGCACAGTGGGTGCTCCCTGTTAGAACAGGGATGAAGAACAGGTAACAAATGGCAACAGTGGGGATACATCCAACCAATCAACCAAGCAATCAACATAGCCATTGGCTTGGCTTTCGGTTGGGTTGGCCAATTAATCAACCAAGCAACCAACCAACCAACCAAAAGCCAAGGCAATCATCACTCGCCAGGCTGTGTCCTGAGCTCCCCTGACACTCCCAGGCGTCTTGGCAGAGAGGCCAGGCACGGCAGACTGGCCCACCGGCGAGGGAACAAGCCGATGGGTAGCGAAAGCCATGGCTGGTTGGTGGTGCGAACAGCCACCCCGTCATATGCGCAGAGTCAACCTACCAACCAACCAACCAACCAACCAATCAACCAACCAACCAACCAGCCAACCAGCCAGCCAGCCAGCCAGCCAAGCATTTGGTAAAACATTTAGGAAAAGAAAAGAAGATGTTTAAAACCATCAGCCAGATGGCTATATTCTACGTGGGTTTTGTCCATCAAAAGTTGGTTCTTTCACGTTTTTCCGATATGTTTGTCATGCCAAGTGAAACCTGGAAATGAATGCCAAAGAGAAAAATGGACAGAAAACTTGGGGACAGTTTCATATGGAGGCACGCTTTTGGATTCATGATGCTGGGGGTTCTCCAACAACTATTCAACCCTGGGTATGCGAAAACAGGAACCTGTCCATAACCATCGTTTCTGACACTGAAGACGTGGTAAGTGACGGGAAGTGATGAGAATGATGGAATCACTGTAATTGATGGCAACTCAGAAATCAAACGGATTCCAAAAGCTTGGATTTCGCCTGGAAATCATCCAATGGGTTAGCCGTTGCAGAGTGTTTAGCCGTCCATTTGGACACAGAGAAACCGTTCAAATCCTCAGTAGTCTCGACTACCATGGCCGGCCCAGGATCAACGATGATCCCCATTGAGTGGTGATGCTTCCTTCTTAAGGAATCCAGTTTTGATTTCGATATGTAAAGAGCTGTTTTTCAGGTAGGGATTCAAAAAAGTCGCATCAAACAGCAGCAAACTGGTTGGCTTGGGCCACCACCACCGCCCCCCGGTGGTACACCAAGGTGCGGGAACCCCGTGGGTTCCACCCACTTCGCAGGCCCTGCCCTGGATCGCGCCTTCGGTTTGGGTGGAGTCTTCGTGATGGCGACCTGACGGTTCCAGTGGTTCCGTTCTGGTCGCCATGGCTGTGGCTCGGTCGTGCCGGTAACACAACTCGCAGAGATGAGAGGCCGGAACAGGAGTCGAGTGGAGCTGTTGGCTGAAAAAACATATCAACCAACTGATCTATCAATATATATATATATGTGTACGTATGTATATATATATATATGTACGTATGTATATATATATATGTATATGTACGTATATATCTATTGTAAGTTTGAAAAACACCCACCAGACTTATATAGAGGATTGTATGGATAGGATTGTATGGATATAGTCAATGCTACTTTGGGATACCGTAGAAAACAGGACGCATTTCTCTTTACCATGATGGCTACGCTTTGGATTTTGTGGGTGATATTCCCAAACAAAGAACAACTCAAGGCAACAAACAATGATAGTGATAATTTCAGTGATAATATAAAAATTCGCAGAAATGCGACACATAAAATAACACGAACACAAGCAACCATTACCGGAGATATGACCAACGACTATGCGGAGGATACAGCCAATAATACTTGCTTCTCCGTGGCTAGGCAAACCGACCACAGACCGACCATGCGCTGGACTTGGCATTCAAGGTGACAGTAAAATGTAAATGGTGTTTTAAAGGGGATTCTAATGGTTGGCAAGGGATAATCACCAAAAAAAATTGTCAAACATCTATATACTACAATATCATGGTTTCTCAATAGCTGAGGGTGCCCCAGTTATCATCCTTTATACTCACCATTCACAAAACTGGCGCCAGAGAAATCCCCAACTCATCCCATGGACCCAGATGATCATCGGCTTCCAAAACTTCCGCCTTCGTTTGCCCCACCATGGGTCGTTTCTTGGGAGGTCCATCCTGCGGATCGAAGACTCTGAGGCTGCCGGACCAAGCGCTGGTGGATTTTCTGGGGGTGATACAGCAACAACAACAACAACAACAACAACAACAACAACAACAACAACAACCACCACAACCACAACCACAAGAACCCCAACAAAACCAAAAAATCGAAAAGAATCCAAAGTAACAAATGTGTTTTTCTTCTGGCTCTTATTGCTGCCGGTGTTGCGTTCGCTGTTGGTCGCAATGATTTCCTGCCCCCACAAAAGTAAAATAAAATACACCCACTCTCCCCCATCCCCAAAAAAATGTAAAAAACACCAACCCGTCCCCCTCTAACTCACTATTTTTGACCCTAGTATCCAGATTCAATCACAACGAAACCAAAGTAACCAACAAAAAGTAACCAAAGTAACCAACAAAAAGTAACCCAAGTAACCAACAAAAAATAACCCGAGTAACCAACACAAGCAACAACCAAGTTGCACACCTCCCCCACGACACCGCGGTTGCGGAGGAGCGACCACCGCCATGGCGACCCTGCCGCCGTCCTCCCCAGCCGGCGCCGTTGCGCCCCGTTTGGCGCCCTGCTTAGGGACTCCGAGCCTTATTGGATCAAGCAGCTGGGGATGAACAACAAGTCACCAGTAATTTATGGGTAACCAATAGTAGTTATAATTACCCAATAGTAATCACCATAGTAGTAACCAATATCCTATTATAAGTACTATTGGTTACCCATATCTGGTTACCCATCAACTATTCACCAGTAATATGGCTATGGGTCAAGCAGTTAAGCAACCAACAATAGCTGGTCAATGGTTAATGAATGTTAATAGTAGGGGATGATAACCAGCTTTCGGCTCAGCACCTGTCAGTGGTGAAGCCGCGCAAGCTGAGGGCTGAGGGGGACGTTCATCTCGGGTCTTAGCCATGTCGGGTTGCCCATCGAAGCTTGAACCTGCCTGGCATCAGATGTCAGTGGGTGACGAAGTCAGTTTCGTAGCCAAGATGATTTTGTGGGATCCTACAGGGGAGAAACATTTGGTGCGGACACTGGTTGGAGGATGCTTTGTGGTGGTGTTTGGCCCTTGTTCCAATGTGGCAGAGATCACAGTGCTCCAAGGAAAGATCACTCAGATGGTCAAAGGTTTGCGAGTGGATGGTCAGTCAGGCCATATTCTGTCGCACACACCAGGGGAATGGTCGGACCTACAGAACGTCATCGAAACCTGCTCAGGCATGGGTTTCTTGGGAGAAGGGGTGGCCAGTTGTGGACAGACCATCAAAGTCGTCAATGATGTCCGGTCAGTCTGGTGTGATTTTCAGGCCAAGCAACCCAATTTTCATGGTGCCACGGTGACTGGTGACATAGGTCAAGCAGCAACCATCGCAGAGATCCATGCCAAGTGCCCACGCCAAGCCATGCTCACGGCCGGCTTCTCTTGCCAGCCGTGGTCGGTGCTAGGAGACCAAGGGAGGTTCCAGGACGGTCGATCAGATGTCCTTGACAATGTGCTCACTGCAGGATACCAGCTGAGGTGCCACACCATTTTGCTCGAGTGCGTCACAGGAGCAGGTCGAGACAAGGGAGTTCAGACAAGGGTTCAACAATTCTGTCATCAAACAGGGTACAAAATGAGCCAGATTGAATTGAGCCTTCATCCTTTGTTTCCTGCAAGACGTGATCGATGGTGGTGCTTATTGACGCATCCATGTATGCCGGAAGTGGCCTTGCAACCACTTCCCACCATGCCATATCAACCCACACTTGGGATGATCATGCCCGTTTTTCACACATGGAGTCAGGAAGCCCTCAAGCATATTGCCCTGGATCGGTATGAAACCATGAAGCATGATGAATATGGGGATCTCCAACAACTGATCCTGAAGGTTGATGGTGTTTGCCCCACCGCCCTGCATGGGTGGGGAAATCAGCTATCCCACTGTCCGTGTGGCTGTCGCACCAAAGCCATGAGTGACCGCCGTTTGAAAGAGAAAGGGATTTTTGCAGCTCTGATTTTGACAGGTGGAGAATGGATCATGGAGTATAATCGGATGCCAAAGGTCCGATACCTTCACCCGTGGGAACTCGCATTCATCCATGGCTGCAATCCGAATCGTGACTGGGGCACGGATTTGCGTCTTGGGATAGCGGGATTGGGACAGATGGCCTCCCCAATTCAGAGTTGTTGGATGACAGCCCAATGGAAGTACCAGGTTTGTACATGGTTGGACCTGTCGACACCTACACCCGAAGAGATGCTTTGGGACCATGTCAAGTCCCTTGTTGCCAGTGTAGCTGCCAGTAGTCCTGCACTTGCAAAACAACCGGTCTTTGCAAACCATTTCCAGGCCATGAAGCAGGTCTTGTCCACCCTGTCTTTGAATCGCAAAGCGATTCAAAGGTCCATGGGTCTCCCAGATCAAGCTCCTGCAAACTAGCTCCCGGACTCCAAGGAGCCAGCCCAAGAAGATCTAATAAACAGCCAGCGGACGGGACGCAATGACCCAGAAGAAAAGAAAAGCGGAGTGACCAGTAGTGGGGGGGGGATAGCTGACAAACAGCCAGCGAGTGGGACGCCAGAACCCATTGAGCAGTTTGATGACCAACCCAGCACAGCCACCGCATTGAGCCCATTCGATCATTTTCATCAGGCTGCCCAGGAAGGAGACCAAAGCAACTCATTCGCTCATGATCATCAAGGAGAGGAGGTAGTTCTGAACCAAGAGTCTCTCGAAGAGATCAGTGCCACCCAAATCGATGAGAATGCTGAAAATACCATGGATGATGGATATGGGATAACCGATGCACATGATGAAGATGATGAAACCATGGACATTTCAGTTGATGACATGCATGCAGCTTTTGCGCAGGATTCTCCCATTGCAGACGTTGCTTGTGACCAGCCAGACCCATGTCAGTCGGAAGTGCCCACTTCCTCTGGCGGAGGCATTCCAGCGTTTGCAACCAAACAAGAGGAAGTGTCCCCACTGAGGTTGCATCCAGTGTCACACGTGCAAGACCATGTCAGGATTGAGGTCCCCAAGATCGAAGGTCCACGAGTGCATCCAACCATCCCACAGAGACATGAATGTCAGTACATATGGGTTCACCACCTTGGGGAACATGAACCATGTTTGATCAAGCTAGGGAAGCATGCCACGGTTGGCCAGGTGCAAGCAGCAGAGTCGGCTCTTCGACTCCAGGATGATTTGGTTCGGGTCACCACAGAAGTTGGATGTGTTATCCCACTTGCTGACACCACAACATTGTATCAACATGTTTTCCTGACACCCATACAAGCACACACTGCACAAGGATGCCTCCCAGAAGAGTTTCTTGCTCGCTATGGCTCAGCCACCAGAGCGCAGGTTTTGCGCAACCAGCAGGGTTGGGTCTCGGATGCTGAGTTTCACTACTATCTCAAGAATGAAATCAAGATAGGATGCTCAGTAGCCATTGCCACACCGTTTGTCGTTCCCTCGCACATGGAACTTGTTGATTGCCAGGACGACTTTGACACTTGGGTTGATCATGTCACAGAGCTGGTTGCGGTGTCCAAATGCATTGCCACTGGAGTACTTTTCAAGCATCAATGGGTTCCAGTGCTTGTCAAGGTCACTGAAGAAACATTGCATGTTTATACCATCCATGAAGGGAAAGCCATCATCGCAGAAGGATTTCGTCGGAAGTTCAGTCAATCAGAGGACATGGACCATTTCATGCACGTCCATCACTTGCACCGAGAGTTCGAGCATGATTGCGGGTTTCAGTCCATTGGATGGCTTCGACAGCAACTTGGAGAAACCAGCCACAAAGTCACAGCCAAGGAGGCAGGGAAGTGGCGAATTCTTTACTCAGGTCACCTTTTTCAATCCAACCAAGGGAAGGAGGAAGTCACATGTGGAACCATTGCTTTTGGTGGTGGTAAAGATGTTGATATCACTCACGGCTTGCAGTTGCTTCTCACTCAGCATGGAGTCAAGGATGATGTTGTGGTAGAGCGAGCAGCCGTTGTGATTGAAAGGTTGGGGAGGCATCAAGTTCAGACCTGCCTTCGCTCAGCACATAGCTGGCGAGACCTGAAAGCACTGGCCAATCAAGCCAGTCCCAAACTGCAATTGGTTCTAGCAGCAGAGCTTGATGCAGTGATCCAAGCTAGAGTTCAGCAGTGAAAACCATTTGGAGGCCAGAAAACAAAGAAAGCCAAGGCAACTGAAACCAAGACCCCAGTGCAATTGCAGACCACGGATATTGTCATTCCGAAAGGGGTTTTTCAAGATCCGAATGGAGGTGAGATCCAACAGATCACATTTGCTGATGTCAACCCCGAAGCCACTGGAGTGATTGTGGCCCATTCATCGGAGGCAACAGCTTATTTGAAGAAAGCCCAGGGTTTGTCCAAGAATGCATTGGGTTTGATCCTGCTGGATGCCCAGAACCCATGGTTGCATGGAGTGGGTGAAGAGATGCGCATTCCGGCGCAATATGCATCCACAAGTGAGCCTCTACTAACGACAGTCAAACTGGTCCAACTTGGCATGCAGCCGATCCGAAGATGGAAGCCGCCCCAGGTTCTTCAGGTCACAGAAGTACCCACAGAAGTGGTCAGATTGGTTGCCTACAAGGATGAACTTGATGAGAATTGGAGTGATCTGACAGACAAACCAGTCAAGTTCCTGTTGTCAAAACTGCCGATGCTTCAAGTTCAGCCCTCTGGAGACAATCCCATCATTGATTGCTGGGATCGCCAGTTTGTCACAGCCAAGATGGAGAGATGTCCTCCTGCACATGCTCACATGTTCTTGGTCAACCTCAGAGTGTCTCTTCCTCAACCGGGGGAACTTTTGAAACAATCAGGACAACATGGCATTTATGCAGAACCTCGCACGGTTGATGGTAGGCAACCAGCACCATCGCATCGTGTCATTTGGCTGCCAAAGTTTAGCAAGTCGGAGGCCCAGGTAGCACTTCAAAGCACACAGGTTGAAGCAACTCTGGCCAGGTATGCAAGCAGATACGGTTTGCGTGTTTTGTCCACATGTGCAGAGGCAGTGCACAAGGTGCATCGGCCCACAGTACCATTCTTGGCAGCGGGTGAAGCAATTCAGTATGTTGGAGGCCCTTTTCCATTCGGAACCACCAAGGCATCGCTGGTTGCATTGTTTCAGAAGTGGGGATGGAATGCGAGACCGCTTCAACCTGCTGGTCGGGCAGCCACTCAACAAGGCCTTTTGTGGAACATCCAGGCCAGTGCACCGCCGGCCTTTGAGGTTTACCAGCTTACTCACGGTGATGTGCTTCTGAGTAAGGTCACTAAGCCCACCAAGCAAACCATTCAGAAGACTGACATCCAAGCGTCCAAACAGACCCTTGACCACATGCGAGCCCAGCAAACCAAACAAATCAAGCAAGGTGAAGATTTCTTGCAGCATGATGATCCTTGGGCCCGCCCCAGTGACCCCAAGCAGTCCAAGCAGATGAGTGATGCAAATGCGGAAGCTATGGCCCTTGCCATCCAACGAAGAGTCGAGGCCTCATTAGCCTCGCAGTCCAACACGGGATCAGCCCCAAGTGACCAAGACATCAACATGCAAGAGGCTAAGATAGATGAACTAGAAGATAGACTGGCCAAGATCGAGACGACAGTCCAAGCCAATCATATGCAACAGCAAAAGGACACCAGGAAGTCACAGTGCAGATTGGACAAGTTCGGTCCCATGTTGAGGCCCAAACCATTGCACTGCAGAGCCACTTCGATCAAAGGTTGGATGACCAGTTGAAATCGATTGAACAGATGCTGAACAAACGCCACAAGAGTGGCGGGGAGTGACGGTACCGGCGGGCTTCTCAATCCGAGAAGCTGACGCCATCACTGCCCAATCCGAAGCGAATGCAGTCAGTCAGACTGCCAAATTTTGTTGGTGTGCTAATTCATTTTGTGATGCTGATGTGTGCTTTTCGCATTGGAGAAGCGGCCAACCCAGGCCCCATCATAGGTACGATCAACCCGACAGGCCTCTTAGGCAAGGCAGAGCTGCTTCACACTCTTCCACAGGGGATGTGGGGCGCTAGTGAGACCCATCTCACACCATTGGGTCTACAAAAGTTCCGTGCAGAATTGCGCCATCAGCAACCATCCATGCATATTGTTCCAGGACATCCATCAGCATACGTTTCATCCACTCAAGGTACCATCGGGGGAAGAGCAACAGGGGTAGGGATTTTGACAGCATGCCCTGCCAGAGCCCTCACATCCTCATGGGCCGATGAGTTGTGGCAGAGCAGTCGCATTCAGGCTGCGGCAGTTTTGCATCAGGAAGTTTGGTACAAAATTGGAGTGGTTTATGGTTACAGTAAAGACTCACAGACCAAGGATGTCAAAGCCAAAACGAAGCGGCTTTTGAATGAAATGACTCAACGATTGGTCTACCAAGCATACGGACCTCGCATCATCATGGGAGACTTCAATGGAGATTGTGATGATTATGAAGCAGTCCAGGAATGGAAACGTCATGGCTTCGTCGAGGTTCAACAATATGCTGAGCAAAAGTGGGGACGGACACCCATGGTTACTTGTAAAAACAGTACAATCAAGGATTTCCTCTTCATCAGCCGTGAACTGGTGCCTTTGTTGCAACGGGTAGTGGTAGAGCCAGGGCCATTTGCAGATCATCCCATTCTTTATGGTGAGTTCCAAGATTTCCCCAAGCCTCAGAGTGTAGACATCTGGCAACGACCTTTGCCCCTCCCGTGGGATCAATGCAGCCTACCACTGGTGTCACCTGACCCGGAGCCAGCTGTTCCAAGTGATATCCCAGCCTTGTTCCAATCCCTTGAAACTATGGTAGACCAACACCTGCTGCACCAGGGACAACCTGGACTAGTTAGTGCGCAACGTGGTCCTGTTCAGCATGCATGCCCCCACCATGCCAGCCAGGTCCCAACACCTCTTCGCAGATCCAGACCGCATGAGTTTGAGATTCAATATCATGGGGAGAATTGGCGACATGTTATGTGGGTCAACCAGCTCCGTCGCTTGCAGAGCTATCGAGCACTGGCTAGGAGTTCCAAAGACAGCAGTGCCGTGAAGCAACACCGAGCCCACCTGTGGTCAGCCATCAGATGCGGCAGAGGATTTCCAGGAGGGTTTGCCAAGGTCTGGCACTTGCACATTCACAAACAGGAAGGGTGTCCAGGATACCTGCCCAAGCTTTGCCCTGATCATTCGACAGCGGATGCAATCTGCCGCGCATTCAAGATAGAATTTGATCGACTTGAGCAGGCCCTCAACCAGGCCAGGATGCAAGCAGCCCAAACGAGGCGCCAGCGGAATGCTCAGGTTGTTTTCAAAGATGTCAAGAAACCACAGGCAAATGCAGTCCAAACTATCGTTGAGCAGATTAATACCCCAGTCACAGAAATCACTGATGACGGGCAATGCATTCATTATGCACCTGGCGCCTTGCGTCTTGATGAACCTTTGTGGCATGGTCAGGTTATGCTCCAGTGCGATGATCATGTAGAAGGATCCTTTTGGGTCAGAGGCCATCATGATTTAGAGGTGGGTGATAAAGTGAACCAGCAAGTTGTTCATGGAGACTTGCCCACCATTTTCGCAGGCTTTGGCAAGTTGTGGGGCCCCATGTGGAACAATGCTATGCATGATGACCCAGCGAGATGGGAACCATTTGTCAATGACCTGGCAGAGCATGTTCCCCCTGCATCCGAACCTTTTCGTTTTGAACCCATCACCGTACCACAGTGGGTTGAGGCAGTCAAATCTCGGAAGAAGCACAGTGCAGTGGGGCCGGATGGTGTAAGCCGTGCCGACCTTCTCAACATGCCAGTGGGGTTGACAGAACAACTAGTGAGAGCAATCAACTGCATTGACCAAGGCCACCAACCTTGGCCACACAGCTCCCGTGTTGGCCTTATCACATCCCTTGGTAAACATGCTGATGCTGCTAAACCAACGGAGTTTCGACCAATTTGCGTTTTGTCTCAGCTGTTTCGCACTTGGTCATCCATCAGGGCCAAGCAGCTGTTGTCATGGTTGAGTTCCATTGCCCCTTCAGACCTTCACGGTAACCGGACAAAAACATCCACCATTCACATGTGGTGGAATTTAGCTAATGATGTAGAGTCATCTTACCTTGAAGGGGACACGGTTGCAGGACTCGTGACAGACATCACGAAATGCTTTAATGTGCTCCCACGTCATGTCGTTTATGCATGTGGCATCCACTTAGGCATTGATCGCACTTTCATGCAAACATGGATGCATAACCTCCGCATGATCGAACGACGTTTTGTTGTCCGGGGGGCTTGTGGCCCAGCTCACCTGAGCAACTCTGGGTTTCCCGAAGGGGACCCTTTATCTGTAGCAGCCATGATGTTAGTCAACATAGCCATGCACCATGTAGTCACTGGGAAAGCAGGATTTTGCCGAGCTTTTTCTTTTGTAGACAACTGGGAGATCAGCGGATCCAATGCTGAATCTGTGCTTCAAGGCTTTCGTTGCATGAAGGCATTTGCAGATAACATAGCGGTTTCTTTGGATGAGGCAAAGACCTATGTATGGGGGAAGAACACATCGTTGCGGAAAGACCTGCAGCGTGCAGGATTTGTACTTCGCTACTACGAAAGAGATCTGGGAGGACACCTTGCATATAGTCGCCTGCACACTAATGCCACTGTCACTGGTCGAATTGCGAATCATAAACAGTTTTGGACTTGGTTAAGGCGTAGCTTTGCACCCAATTCCCAGAAGCTTCACATGCTTTTGGCCGTCGCCTGGCCCAGAATGTTGCATGGAATCTCGGGGGTCATCCTTGGCTCTGAGCATTTCCGCAAGTTGAGGTCACAGGCAATGCAAGTCATGAGTTGGAACAAACAAGGAGCGTCATCTCTGATCCAATTCGGTTTGTTATTGGCCCCTCAGCATGACCCTGAATTTTGGGCGATCAAGTCCACAGTGCTCACTATGCGAAAAGTGAGTGAGCCTGAACAAATTTGCAGTGTTCTTGATGCCCTTGCGTTTGACCCACCCAAGGGGAATGTCCCGGGACCAGGAGGGGTCCTCCTCCATAGCCTACATGCACTGGGGTGGGCCTGGGAAGGCAATGGGTTTGTCCGAGACCACCAGGGTTTATGTCTGACTCTGTTTGATGATCCAATCCAAAAGATCCAGTACCGACTTGAACATGCATGGCAGACACGAATTGGGATGATGCTGGCAAGTCGAAAGGACTTTTCGGGTTTGTCAGGGGTTGATGCACCAACAACGCAACAACTTCTCCACCATGTCAAAGAAGATGAAGGGCTTATGAGAACTTCCCTCAATGGGACGTTCTACACCATGGATAAACTTGTTCACGCGACACAAGCAGAAACTGATCAGTGTCCTTTTTGCCAAATGCCTGACAGCCTGCAACACAGGTTGTGGGAATGTGGACACACGCAAGGGTGTAGGGCACATGTCTCGGTGACTGACCTTCAGGCTATTCAAACCCTGCCTGATTGTGCAAGGCTTCATGGATGGGTGATGGAAAGTACAAACATGGTCATGTTTCAACAAGAGTTGATGAAGCTTCAGGATGCAACTGCAATTCATGAGCTGCCACAGGAACTCGCTGCCGGATGTCTCCAGCTTTTCACCGATGGGAGTTGTGCATCTCCGGCTTGGAAGCCGGGACGACTGGCGACATGGGGAGTTGTTTGCGCGGACCTTTCCCAGGATGTCTTTGTCCCCGTAGCGCATGGAGGCGTTCCAGGAGTCACTCAAACAGCGCTACGAGGGGAAATCACTGCGGCAATTGCAGCACTGAACATTCTGCTCAGCGTTGGATGCCATGGGAACGTGTGGACAGATAGTGACACTGTTTACAGACGAATTGTTGCTTTCCAATCAGGATTTTGGACGGCTTGTGGAGCGGACAGCAAAGACCATGACTTGTGGCAACGTTTACTCGACTTGCTTTCCACCTTGCGCCAGAGAGGGCTCAGATGCCGTCCGGTGAAAGTGCGGGCTCATCAGGATGAAGCTGCTTACTCATGTGTCATTGAGAGATGGGCTATTCGTGGCAATGAAGCAGCAGATAGGCTGGCTGATTGGGCTCGTTCACAACTGCCGATTCATTTGCTGCACCTATGGTCCAAGGTGCTCAACCATGGTCAACAACATCATGCCTTGATGAAATTGGTTCATCAGGTCATCAGGAATGTGGGGATTGCCAACATTTCTCGTAAACAAACAACTGCTCCGAAGACGTCTGATCAGCAGGTGGCTCAGCCTGCACAGTCAGATCCTTTAACTGCTGAAGAACCATCTTGGGTGTGGACAGCAGAGTGTGTGGATTTGCCTCGAACCAACTCTGCATATTCCATAGCGAACCTGCTTGAACCCTGGATCTCGGAACTGCAGGATGACACTGCAGCCCCGGTTTGGATTAGCTTCTACCAGTTATTTGTGCTCTATCAATTTCAGACACAACAGGTTGGATTTTACTATGATACCAAACTTCGAAAATGGATGGATGCAACAGAGAAAGCTGACCGTGAAGGATACAGTTTTCTGCAGATGAGTCATGGGTTTTCTGGTGCGGTGCGGTGCATTGTGAAGGCCAAACGTATGCGATGTGATGTCCAGAGGAAGTGCCCGTGTGGCACCGTTTTTCGTTGCTGGGTGTGTTCCATTTGCCTACGCATTTCACCTGTGACGATTCAACAGATCGACAAGCTTTTTCACTGGGGCGGTGTGACAACAGTGAGGGATGTGAAAAAGGGTCTCCTTTCCTTCCCGTTTGTCTCGGGGATCAACTCCTCGTGATCTTAGGTTTCACTGGTTGCTGCAATGACCAGCTGCCAGGCCGGAGAGACCGAAGCGCGAGGGGATGATAACCAACAAGTATAGGGGATATATACTAACTATATGGCGAGCTGGGTCAAGCAGTTAACCAACAAGAATGGGGGATATTAACCAACAGTAAGAAGGGAAACAATGGTTAATGATAGGGGAACCAGGGGTATATATGGGCAACCAAAAGTCGAAGTAACCAATCAATGGTTATCGATAGCAAATAATAGCAATATTGGACCAAGTAGTCAATAGTAGTAAAGTAGAAACCCATAGTAGTTGGTGCCCGTCCCACAGACGGACGCGTAACTTTGTTCACATTTGCACTTTCTCGGGGTTTTGCATGCTTCATGAAGTGGATGCTACGTCACGTCCCGGGTTGGGTCTGGGGTGGGGGGGTGGGGTCATGTTAACGTTCGCTTGCACTTGCTTCATGAAGTGGATGCTACGTGCGTGCGTGTGGGCACCTGTGATAACGTTCGGATCGACTGCGTTCGGAGCATGTTCATGACATGTCGTGGTGTGGTTTTTTTGCGTGCGTGTGGGCACCTGTGATAACGTTCGGATCGACTGCGTTCGGAGCATGACGTTCATGACATGTCGTGGTGTTGTTTTTTTGCGTGCGTGTGGCGGCACCTGTGATAACGTTCGGTGTCTACTGCGTTCGGAGCATGACGTTCATGACATGTCGTGGTGTTGTTTTTTTGCGTGCGTGTGGGCACCTGTGATAATGTTCGGTGTCTACTGCGTTCGGAGCATGACGTTCATGACATGTCGTAGTGTTGTTTTTTTTTGCGTGCGTGTGGTCATGACATGTGGTGGTGTTTTTTGTTTCGGTTTTGGTGTTTTCCGTGCATTAGATATTCAATGTACGCGACTATGGCGTGACATGGGTTGCGGGCCTTATTCATAATAAGTATGGGATGTCACATGGTTTATTTGTTATCACGTGACTTAGTTCATGTCACATAGTTTATTTGCAGCATTGCTTGCGCTGCGTTGGTTGATGTGACATATGTACTAACAGCAAGATTATTGGATCTACGTTAGTCGACTTCCCAGGTCTATGTGCAATGACAGTTGTTTATGTTTCTTGGTGTAACATCTTTTCTTTGATCGTGTTGACCAAATGTGCACTGAAAAAAGTAGTTTCGGAAGAGGCAATTTTTGGGTCTGTCCATGAGTAAAACCAGAAACATATGTAAAACGTGAGAAATTTGTTACATCCACAAATGAGACTGATAAGAAAAATACACGGCCGTCTATAGGACGGGAACCTAGTTAGAATAGGAAATAGCAGTACTTACCCATCAATGGTATGAGTAATCAATAGTAGTTATATAATAGGAATTCGCCAGTAATATATGGGAAACCAATCCCAGTAGTTATATAAGAGGAATAACCAATGGCAGATACTAATCAAGATAGTAAATGAAATCACGAGTAGTAACCAATAGTACTTATATAATAGGAAATAGTAGCAATCAAGCATCAATGGTATTAGTAATCAACGGGACTGACCAAAAGTAGTTCATAGGAATTAGTAGCAATCAACCAATAGTGTGAGTATCGTGATCCGTAGCAATTTCCAAGGATTATCAATGATAGTAACTCCAATAGTAGATCCGCGCTTACTTGTCACTTCTAGCGATAACTACTACTTGGATGTCTCACTGCTCGTAACTGGTTACATTCGCCATGGTTGGTTCCGGGAGCCGCCGCCTTAACAACAACCAGAAACTGACGCCACCCCAGGGCGTGACTTCTGAGCTTGGCATAAAACTCAGGTTTGTGGGGGATCACTGAACTTTCATCAACCATCAAGTTAATCATGAATCAGCCATTAAGAGCCATCATTGAATTTAAGCACTAATTTGGTATCATTTTGCCATTGAAGTCCATCGCTTTTACTATCATTTTAATCATCAGTTGCTCCGTCATTAGCCACCAGTTCGCTGTCATTACCCATCTTTTCCCAAACAATTTCACCATTTCACCACCAATCCAGCATCATCGACCATCACTTCACTACCCATCTATTCATACATCATCTTTATCATCTTCATCATCATTAATAAGTATAATATTCCCTTGCATTCTTGGTCTTTATTCCCAAAGTCGTTGGTGGTTTCAACCCCTGCGAAAAATAGTAGTCAACCAACCACGTGTAAATAATTACTACAAGTAGGGAAACTAAAACATGTTTGAAACCACCAACCAGCAAAATATGTCCCTAGTATATCACTAACTTTTACTCTTACATACCCTAGCATCATCATTAATAGCTATCATTTCCCCAAAAAAGTCAACCACCAACTCACCATTCACCAACCATTTTCCTAGTATTTCCAGCAAAAAATGCCCAAAAGTCAGCCACCAACTCACCGTTGACCATCGCCACCACCGGTTGAACCGGGTTCGCTGGGCCGCCCTACGGCATGCCCGGGCCCTTGGCCTGCGTGGGTCGCGCGCCGCCTGCGCCTGGGGCGCCTGCTGCGCCCTCGGCGCCTGGGCGGTTGATGGTGGTTCCTAGCGATGGTTCATATGTGGCTATGGGTCAAGCAGTTCACCAACCAACGTTCATGGGGGATTTCCACCAACAATATAAAGAAATCAATGGTTAATAGTGGGGGAACCAGGGGTACAGGGTTTTGACCCACAGCCATGTTGATAGGCTAGTTAATGCTAGGGGAACCAGGGGTCCAGGGTGAACTGACCCACTGCCATATGCTGAATAATGTCCGAGAATGGCTAGTAGTTGATGGTTGATATGTTTAATGGATGGTTCATATGGTTCATTGATGGCCATTGATACAGAGGCGGTAATATTTCATGATACATAAAACGAATGGATGTTCGTGGCAAATCGATGGATAAGGAAAGGTTGATTGATGATTGATGGTTGATTGATGGTTTATTGATGGTTGATTAATCTTGGTGGCTTTTAGATCCCTTGCTTAAAGTCTAACTTTTAGCGGTTGTGCGGTAAATCAATCATATCCAAAAAGCTAAAAAGCTAAGTTCATAGCTGTAATCCATCCAGTAATGGTTGAGTAAAGTTTAATAGCCATGGATAATCATGGACACCAATGGCCTTGGATTGAGTCAGTTCCCGATTGATCGGTGAAATGCTGGTTCATTGGTGGCTGATGAGCTGGCGAATGAGTCTCTTAAGGGCAGACATCCACAAAGTATGTCTACCACAAATGCTGTATGCGCTTCTTGCAGGGACTCTGGTGCAGGAATCCCCAATCACCTTGGCCAAAAGAAATGATTGCTATGGCCAAACAAGAATAACAATAATACCTGTTTCGTGCTATGGCCAATTACTATGGTTTAAGACTGATAGCCAATCATCACTATGGTATAATCATGTCCCACGATCATTTTCACCATCAGTCAAGCATCATCTCATCACATCGACCACCAATTCACCATATATACTTTTGCTTGGGGCTGTAAACAAACTTTCTGAGCTGGAGTTGTCAGTGACAGCTGATCTATTTCATGCTTCCCGCAAAGCGGGAAACTGATTCTTGACAAAGCTGAGTCGGGGAAACTATCCTGGGAGCTAAGAAAACACCAAATTTCATAGGTAAACCAGTCATAAATGGTTGATCTCCACGGAACCAAGTTGATTTGCCGGAGAGATCTTGTCTTTTCACTTGATTGGAAGCAGCTCAGCCAGGCTCGCCATTTCGTAACCCCATTCCTCCTGACCTGATAATTTGCAAGGAGATTGGAGATGTGTTACTACATCTCCCATTATCAACAGTCGACCATGTTCATCATCAACCACAAGTCAATAATGTTCAAATGCTCATCAACATTTATCAACTATTATAGAGATTTATCAACCATCATTACTACTGAGAGATCCATATGAATAAGCCACGATTGGTTTCCCATAAATAGCAGCTGGTACCATCAACTATAGGGGTTAATACAGATCTATCATTAGCCATCTATTTGTCGGCCAGGTTCAAGCATCATCAATATTTATTACAGTAACTATTTTTCAACCATCAATCAACCATCAATCAACCATCATCATTGCAGCATCATAGCCATCTACTAGTGATCAACCATTTATCTGCCATTATCAACCAGAACTGTCTCTCTCTGCAGCTGGGGAGGGGCATTGTCCAAGCGAGCGCGGCCACTATCAACCATCAACTACATCATCAATGGTGCTTAACCATATTATAAGAAACCATTAAACACTATCAATGGTTATAACCCCTATCTCAACCATCATTAAGTACCATGACTAGTCAGCCACTATAAACTACAAACCATCATTACTAGCCATGACTGGTGATCACCCACCACTGGACCCGCAACGTGTAGCTTCGCCTCGCCTGTCCGTAGCTTCGCCTGCAATTCGCTGAGTCGGGGAGCGACCATGGCCTCGGCGAAAACGCCGCATCGAACGATGCGTGAAAACGCTGCGCCGCTGCGCATGAGTTCGCCACACGAGGTTGCAGCAGGAGGGTTGGGAGGTGATAGTGTTAGTGTAAGGAGGGTTGTTGCAGGAGGGTTGTGAGGTGAATGATTAGTTCATGGTTAGCAATGATTTAGAATGATGGTTGACAATGGTTGGCTCTCCTTGTTTCCATCAGCTACAGTGTGTGAGGGCATTTGACCCTTTTTTAGCACCAAGCATGACCCCAAGATCCAGGACCAACAGCGTATAATAAAAATCAACCATTTTTGGGCACAGTACCCTATGGCTCCCCATAGTGGTTGAAGAAGGGGGTCCGCTGATGGTTCATTGATGGTTTCTTGGGATGTGAAACATGCAATTGCCAAAAATAAGCTGGGCAATGATGGGTGATTGTGATGAACAATGGTTGTCAGGTAAGATGGGTACGGAATCGCTCAGCATTTGGGTCTCAAAATAGGGAACCCCCGAAGCTATGATTGTTTTTTCCTACGAATGATTCGTACAAAAGAAATGATACCTGGGGGTGCCCCTATGATTTGTACAGGAGAGCTAGGTTTTAATCCCAACAATTGTAGGGGGTTCCGTAGAATTCCCCGAGATCCCCACCATGGCATAAGAGCCGGTCTTCAACACAAGAGCCGGTCTTCAACAAAAACACTTCTAATTCTGCTGCTAACAAAAACTGACTGAGATAAACTTCTGGCATTCTATTTGGCATATCTTCTGGCATTCTATCCGGCATATACTTCTGGCATATACTTCCGGCACATCTTGTAGCGTTCTATCTGACATATCCTCTGGCATATCTTCTAGCATTCTGCAGTTCAGGTCCAGCGGCGCTCACTGAGCTCGGACGTTGGCGGTTGAGGTCCAGCGGTGCTCACTGACATCGGGCACTGGCATTAGAGGTCCAGCGGTGCTCTCTGAGCGCGGACACTGGCGGTTGAGGAGAGCAGGAAGGGAGGAAGGAAGGAAGGAAGGAAGGAAGGAAGGAGAACTGGCCCCGATAAAATCTAACAACCCTCACCTGGCAGGTGGGGAAAAACATTTCTTGCAGAAACCACCACATTTGTCAAACACATTAACCAGCCAAAAAATGCTTAGTCTAATTCTATAAATGGTTCACCAAATTGACTAAGATCAACCAACCAGCCAGCACATTGTGTTGGTTCCGGGGCTTGGTATATTAAATCGGGACTGTCCCCAGCCGCTCTGCTTGGTATCATCAACCCATGGGCTTGGCAATACAGGAGATTCCTCCACTTCACCAATGGCATTTGACCACGAGTTGCTGGTTTACATGGGTGTTTCTCAAAATAGGGGACCCCCAAATCATCCAATACTAATGATTTATAGTAAATAAACATCAATTTTTGGGGTTCCCAGTTCTGAGAAACCAACACATGCCATGGTTCCACCATGTTCCGCCTGCAAACTCTCCATCTATAAACTGATAGACCCGAGTGACAATTCTCCAGCATCATGATGATCAGCTAGCCTTGTTGTGGTAATCAATATCCCATGCATCCCATCGTAGCGGATGTTCCAAAGGTCAAAAAAAAAACAGGGCAGATTAGAACCATATCGCTCGCAGCAATGGGCAATGGGATGGATGTATAATCACTCGAGCAGCAAAGCCTCCGATTGCGAGGCAAAAGGTGCTATCAAGTGGCGAAAAACTGGCTGCCTGTTGTGGAGCTGGTGAACATCTCATAAACCAAACGAGTCTAGCGGTTGGGACCGACTATGACAATGACCAACAACTGATTGCTAATGTTAGCCAATCGCTGTCAACCATGGCTGATGCTGGTTGGTCAATAAATGATAATAATTGCATGGTGAACACCGTTGAAACCCAGGGGGCCCCTGGCATTACAAAAAGAGCGTCTTTTTGCCCCCAGATCAAACTCAAGCTGAAGCTCAGGAGGAAGCAAGTATTCGTAAATGCCATTTGCATCACTTCCTCCGTTCATCATATTTACATACAATTTCCTGTCCTGCACAAGGACGTTGCGGGGCGTCATCCTTCCAGGACATGTCAAGACTTCAGTCCACGCTGCGTCGCCCAGATGAAAGGCCCACACTTTCCGTTGCCCCATGTCGACAACGTACACTTTTTCCTCTTGTGTCACAAAGAGACCATTCAGTTTAGAAATCTGCTTGTTGGGCGCCTCACCCACTACCTCCGGTTCTGACACTCCAGGCTTTAGGCGCAAGATTCGTCCCTTGGCACGGTCTGAAATATAGACCACCTCCTCGTCGGTCACAAACAAACCGTATGCTTCAAAATGCAGTTCTGCGGGAAGGTTTTGGGAAGAAACCCGCGTTTCAAGCGCTCCACGAACCAGACGTTGCACCGCTTGGCGACTCTGGGTCACAAGGTGAAGGATTCCGCTGGCCGGGCAACACATTTGGCCAATTTCAACATCTCTGAGAACGATGTTCCCAGATCCGTTTTCGAAACTCAACAGCCTGCGATTGTTTACATCGCCTAGAAAAAGTTTGCCCTCAGGTGACACGGACACTCTGCAAAATACTCCCAGGCTATCCGGGATGTTCGCTCTGGGACCGGCGACAATTTGCCGCTCAGACTCACCAACTTTCCAGCGAAAGACACATCTTCCGTCAGTTGCAATATGGTAGAGGGCACCTTCGTGGAGGCACATAGAGAAGGCCTCCGCCAAAACTCGCACAGGAGCTGCACTGGCACCCAAACCTGGCGACCAATGCCGAAGGCAACGCCGCTTTGCCCGGAAGGTCTCCGGGGTGTTTGTTGCACTGCGTTTCTTGTGAGCTTCCATGGCTTCCGTGACTTCTCGGTCGAGACTTCGAGCACCTACACCTTTCAGTTCGGAGAGGGCCGAACGGAGCTGAACCAAGTTGTTTGAGGACAGTGATTGAAAATCGACATGTTGCAGCAGGCAAGCTAAGGCAGCTAAGTCGACTTCCTGGTCGGTCGACCTGTTGAACCATCGAAAGAGCCCCCTCACAACAAGCTCCTCTCGTGGCACCCTCAGGTCTTGCCTTCGCAGGATACGGCCTAGCTGAGCAGCGTCTAATTCCAGAAAGTCAGCATGTTCAATGCAGAGTTCAAAATGTTCAGCCACCTTCTGTTCACAGACAGCTTTCAACTCGTGCATGGTCTGAGGCTGTTGCAGAATCTTCAAAGATACTGTGACAGGAGCAGAGTCTAAAGCAGCACGAAGCCCGGCCTCGATTGTCGCTGCTAGTTCTTGAAAATTATATCGATCTGCCAAGTGCAGAAGCTCAAAGGAATCTTCCAGTTGTATCTGCGGCTCTTCGCCGTAGATGTATTCAAGCAATGTGTGCACTGCTGCCGCAGAAGCTGCCATTTCTATGGGCTGACCCTGCTGCACCTGATTTGCTTCAGAAAAATTCCCAACTAGCATGGTGTTTAGCTCCACACTTGCCGCACACAGAACAGCTTTGTGGGCCACATGCTCTTTGCCACAGCGGCTTTTCACCACAATGTCACACAACTTGTTTTCCTTTCGAAATGCCTGTAAGTTCTGCAATATGCCAACCGGATGCGAGTGATCCGAATGTGTAAGCTTTACAGCTACCATGGCCGCTGGTTTAGTGAGCTACCAGGTGCTTAAAGTGATTCATGGGAAGTGCAACCTATTCGCCATGTGACAGTACTGCCACATGTAGTCGTTGTTCACTTTCATAGTTTCCAAGCTGCTATTTCAGACATGTTCACTGTATTTCACATTTCTCATACTCTCAGCTTCAAAACTGGAAGTACAACGGGATCTCCTTAAAACTGCGCTCTTCTACCGTATGTTGTCCTTATTTGCATGTTCTGAGCCTGCAAGCCCATGCCATGCAGCACGATGGAGCTAGTGTGGTCATGGCCCTTTGAAAAGGAATTCAAACACAGTGGCCTATCCATAAGTGGTATAATCTCAATCTATGATTCACAATCCACCCGTCCGCCCTAACCGAGCAAGAACCTCACAACGCTGAAGTGCTGCTGAGCGACCCTCCGGCACCAGGACCCCCGCGCCCAGCAGCAGAGTTTCACAAAACGAGTTGGTTGGTCACTGTGCTGTCCCTAGTGGTGTGGTGATGTGGGCTTTTAATGTGCTGGCAACGTGTGGCATCGTGCGGCAAGGTGTGGTTTTTGATGGGGCTGGAAAGCATAAGGGAAAGCCAGCGAGAACTTCAGGACTGGCAGGAAAAAATATCTTGCGGGGCAAAGTTGAAGCTAGCTCAAACTGATTAACCATTTCATTCACCATCATTGACCATTTCGTTCACCATCATTGAGCATTTCATTCACCATCATTGGGCATTTCATTCACATTCATTTAGCGCAGAATCTGGTAATTTGTTGGTTCATGGTTATTTTGGACCCTGGGTGATGTTGGGTTTAGGCCCACCATGTCAGCCATTGCCATTGGTGGCTGCCCAAGCTGAGCCACAGGGGAACATGGGCGACGAGTGACCTCCTGCTGGGAATGGTACCTACTGCGTGCGCAAGGGATGTAAATTTTCTTGAAAAATCAGATGTTTTTCATGAAAATGTTGCTTGTCTCAAGCAAATTCAGACTATTTTTTTACGCAAAGATGTGGGCACAGTTGGTTCGAATTGGGCCATCCACACGGAAGATACCAATCGACTCAGGTGTAAAACAGCAACCATGGGAGGATTCACTCCCAAGTCGTCAACAAATCTTAAGCTTACTCGCAAGCGATATGTTTCCCCCTAAAATGAAACAAAGTCCCTAGTTGTCTGTTACCCAATGTTTGGTGGCGTGATCCATAGTTCATCAAGGTTGGGTTCCATTCTGTGTCACAGGGAAACCAATTCGTGGGGCTCGTCATGGGCCAAGTTTCGATGGTTTAGCCGCCCCATTCGTGTCTCGTGCGCGGCTGGTCTTCCGAAAGCCCGGCTGGCAGCTCTCACTTCAGCTATGGCCATTATGATTAGCATGGAGTCCCAGGAAACGATGTGGTCAACTGGTCAACTCACCTGGAATCTTGTGACTTTGAACTTCACCAGCTGTTGTCTACTAGTTCAAGTTTGACTGCCTGCACTTTGCCATGAGTTCGCCGGATCTCAGCCAGCAATCATCAAGCTGAAAGTCTCTCGACTAGCTGCCCGTTTGTTTGAAAACTATCTACAAAATGCACATTGCCCAACAAACGTTAGTGAAATGCACCACTACCAATGATCATCATCATCGTCGTCATCATCATCATCATCATCATCATCATCATCATCATCATCATCATCATCGTCAGCAGCAGCAGCAGCAGCAGCAGCAACGAGTCAAATATAATGCATGGTGCTTTCTATGTGTGCACAATGGGGTACATATGGGTGTATATTTAATATGCCACAACAACTGAGAATTTTAAACAGAGGTGGGTGTGCAAACAATGTTTTTTTAAAGGACGGTCACCAAAGTGTTGAACGCAATTGTTTTTGATCCTCGTATTGTGGTTTGCCCCTGGGTCGCCACCAATTGGGGCCTGCCCTGTATCCCAGAAGTCCGCATATTGAGAAACCTAAAGTTTTCCACTGAAGAAATAAGAAATCATATTTGATTGCGAAGGGCAACCATATGCGACGATGATGCCAAACAACAAGAACATGGCCAAGAACAAGAAAAAAGTAGAAGAAAAAGAACAACAACAACAACAACAACAACAACAACAACAACAACAACAACAACAACAACAACAACAACGGCAACAACAACAACGACGACGACAACGACGACGACGACGACGACGCAGACGACCAGCACTAAGCCACAACCACAACCACAACCACAACCACAACCACAACCACAACAACAACAACAACAACAACAACAACAACAACAACAACAACAACAACAACAACGACCAAAACCCACAGCAACAGCCATCATTTCCCGTTGACGCAACGGACCGAAGAACCAACCAACCCACCCATCAACCAACTACGCCAGCCCTCCTTGGTCCCCGCGGTGACATCTTCAATGCGCTGCATCCACAAGCGCGTGCGGATGCGATCATGGGCCTCGATTTCGATCGTGAGTGCTGCATGGTGGTGAACCCCAACGAAGTTCTCATGGTTAGATGGTTGGTCCACCATGGTTAGATAATAATCCATGAAAGTTGTAACCATGGTTAGATAATAATGGTCATTCATGGTTACAATTACAATCAATAGAAAGTGTATATTTTTTCAAACATGTCTGAAATTCTTACATGACTAATTTACCATGATATTTGCAGCATCTGGGACTTCCTGCCTCCCAAAGACATGTGTGCTGCTGACAAAGGGGGGGGGTTCAGGTCCGCAATTTTAGATCTACAGTCACCGTTGCAGCATTGGATTGCCCTTTTCCTAACTGGCGGCCGAACTCACCGACGACAACAGCAAACAAGTCGTTGATTCGTTCACTGGAAGCCTTTCCTTGAAAGCCGCTGATCGACAAATGATGCGAAAGTTGCCAATGTCCTGAAATGAGGGATCCCCAAACCGACCATATTCATGAATGTCACAGATATCATCGGATTATCAATTTCATATTGGGACCAAGGCTCAAATCAGAAAGAAAATCAACTGTTGTTGACTTTCAGATTCAACCTGAGATTCCATCTACATATCATGATGGCATTGATATTATCAATGAAAACATCTGGCAGTGGGTCAGTTCACCCTGGACCCCTGGTTCCCTTTCACTAGTCATTGTTTTCCCTGTAGTTTTGTTGATTATTGTCTACCATTGTTGGTTGGTTAACTGCTTGACCCGTAGCAACCTAGACACACCCGCATGTTCACTGATGCGCTCCGCGATCCACAGATCGCTGCTCCCTTGTGAATCTTTGCCACCCCGACCCGGCAAAGCTGTTCAGCATGCCCATCCGCCTGGGGCGGCGATTCACGGGACCCGAACAATGCAAATAGAACGGCAGTGATCGTGGGGTTACCCTCGTGTAATCAGCTTCCCCACAAACCATCTAGGCAATGTGGATTGTCCAACCAGCACGCAGTTTGATTACCAAACAGTGACTGTGAAGAATCAACGATTCAAGCGAATCCTGCTTGGTAGCACCTCAAGAGCTCTGTTTATAGCGGTGAACAATTAGTTTTTCCAGTTGTTCATAGTGGCCAAACAGATCGCTTCGATCGCTTCATAAAGGCTGAAAGGCTACGGGATAGTGACCAGGCAACCAGCATCTGTTGACTTGGGCAGCTGGGGGTTACCCCCCCGGACAGCCCGAAGCTGTAGGGCGAGATGTGCAAATGACATGGATGCAACTGAAAGAAATGTAGCCCAACTTGCGGATATGCCCCCCATTGCCACCCGTGTTTCTGGCATAGCGGTGCGCGGCAAATACGATGCCCTCGACTCAACCAGATTTATTCCAAAACCTACATATTCCATCAACAATTGAGGGAAAAGCTCGTGATTATATCATCAGGCTCAGCTACTGTCATGTCAAGCGCTCGTAACCATTGCCCATACCATCAGTCTTTCAATATGGACCAATTGCCTAGCTGTTGAATTGTTTTCTAATGCGATTGATCGCTAGCTGCCAATTAGTCACATAGGAAAAGGTCATGGGGAGAACCACTGCGACTCAACTAGCTATGAGTATATAACTCACATGTTTACCACGAAGATCATCGTCAAAACCAATTTCCATCTAGCGGATGAGCCATGAATTTCACTAGGATGATGATTCTCTTAGTGAACATAGCTTGGATGAATTTCACTAGGATGTGACTCAACTAGCTTGGTGAATTCACCAAATTCACTAACTGGCTGTGGGTCAGTTCACCCTGGACCCCTGGTTCCCTTTCACTAATCATTGTTTTCCCTGTAGTTTTGCTGATTATTGTCTACCATTATTGGTTGGTTAACTGCTTGACCCAGCTCGCCAACTGGGATGAGCCACGCAAGCTGCTGTTGACTGCCCATATAAGCCTTCAACGATTCCTCCCAGGCTCAGGTAGCTGAGCACCCCAACCCTTCGCTGCATCACCAACTGGACCGCTTCGCGATTCCCTGGGAGGTCCCCATGGGGCACCCACGAACCATCCCCCTGCGATCCCAGAAATCGTTGGTGAATCCCATGATATTTGGAGCTTCTACACCTGGAGCTTCCATCTAGGCTGGAGTTGCCCTATAGAAGCTCCACGAGTACTTCATGATTTGCATTGGCCTAGCTCGTGTGTTGCGAATTTTGTAGTTACCACGTGCAGTAGTTATATCTCCAGACTGGCTATATCTACCATCACTACCTGGTTATCAATCACGGGATCAACACTGGTAGATGTTGGTACCATCACCGGTACCTGATCAACCCAACCTGGAGCTGCGCCTGCTCTCAGTTGTAGCAGCTCCGGTACGGATAGGAACCTCAGATACCAAGGCCGTGTCGTGGACCATGGGCTACAGTCCTTCATGTTGGTTGAAAACGCTGAAACGATTGATGGTGATTCTATGGTCAATTGGTGAGTTCCAAAAAATATCATGGTTGGTATTTTTGAATTCTATGGTTGTTATTCTATGGTTGATGTTCATGGCCTTTGTGATATTTGGTAAGTTCCCAAAAACAAAGTACAGCTGTACCTTAGAAACTGTGGGTTGAAATCATGATTGCTAGTGCCTCATCGTGTTACGGGTCATGAGACTTCCGGAAATTCCAGACCTACTCATACTCTCAGTATTCTATCCCACAAGCGAGTCAGCAGGGTTGGCTCTTGCTGGCAGAAGTGTAACTAATCTGCGGTTTGATTTGCATATTCAAAAACATGCATCCCTGTTGCTGTTTTCGGGATATCACCATGGATATACTGATACAACAGCAACCAAACAACTTAGCGATGTCCCTATGCAAACGGTTCGGCATTGTTCTTCGAGCCCATGCGCTTCCAACGACAGCCTGCCTCGCCCATGTCGACCTACAGCCCCCGAAGCTTTCAGCTACATTGCAAACATCACGTGGTCCCCAAAAGTTGGAGGTTTTCCTCGCCACAAAAAATAACACAAAAACCATCTCCCAAAAGATTCTCCGACTCCTGGCCCCTGGTGGAAGAACCCAACCCCATGGGATCCTGTACCAAAACCTCTGCAGTTTACATCGCTTCAGCTGAGCTTTCAGGCAGCGCCACGGCTGACAGGCAATGTCCACTGAGGCCGGCCTTGCGGGAAGAATTCTGGGGCCCATGGAAGCTGCATGGGCATCAGGTATTCACTCAGAAGTCTGGATGATGAGTGGCTTATCCCATGATTGGCAAGCAAATTTGACAATTTTCCCTTGACGCTGGCCCCTCAAGTGGAGAAACGAGAACTGGAGGCTGGAAATCCGTTCACCTATTTGGCTGTGGGTCAAAACCCTGTACCCCTGGTTCCCCTATCACTAACCATTGTTTTCCCTATCAGTTTGTTGGTCATTATTGCCCATTATTGGTTAGTTGATATTGACCCATAGCCATATATAGTTGGTATATATTCCCATTATTGTTGGTTGTTATCCCCTATTATTAACCATTAACCAGCTATAGTTAACCATGGTTGTTGGTTGGTTAACTGCTTGACCCAGCTCGCCATTTCATGAAATCAGCTTTGGAATCACTCCTGCTCACCTGGAGCCAAGCTTTGGGAGCTTTGACATGCTGGGGATGTCACTGGGAGCCCCCATGGACCGTGGCGACGGTGGCAGTTTCAGGTTCTATGGAACCGTTGCCCAGGACTCTGGTCCTAATCATCGGTACCAACATGGACTGCAGTTGAAGCCTTCTCCAACGAATTCCAGCGATATGATCGACAAGCTTAAAACCGGAGATTTTTAAAACCAGAGATTTTGGCAACACTTCCAACGAAACGAACTTTTTTCCAGTCGGCAAATCGCAACCCGGGCAACATGGCGGTATCCAGTGGTGGCTCGGAAAAGATCCGCCAGCACAGTTTTTGTTCACACTGCGACCAGCTGACTCGCCATCCCCAACTGATTCTTGGTGATCAGTCACGATTCTCGTTCTTGGTGCTGAAGTGTCAAGTGGAGCCGAAAGAACTCTTTCACCAGGTCATGTTCCAGGCTGAATCTACCCCTCTCGCTAGCATGCCAAGTGTGAAAATCACCAGGTAGCAACTGGCAACTGCTCATTGTTGACCATCTCTATTCCCTGCTGTTGTTGGTTTGCTGTTTGTCCTCCATCATTAGCCAACTTTGCTGATGATCCTCGATGATGTATAATAATTGATGACGACGACGTCATTATGTCAAAGGAATAAATGACTGAGGACGTCATCAATGAGGAATTTAATTCAGGAATTAAGTCATATACTTCATTGATTCATTAATCACTTCATGAAATATTACGGCAATCAACTACTGACCATTGTTGGTGATCATCTACTGGTGATTATGATCTCCATGGATCCCCTAGTGCTGAAGAACTATTCTCAACTATTGTCCCCTAGGTCTGGAATCGTAATTCCTTCTTATTATCTATGCTGTTGCTGATCTACGATCCCCTATGATCCCCTGCTGTCTCTGATCTATTGTCCACTGTTCTTGCTGATATCCCCTTGTCTAATTGTTAGTTGCCATCCCCTTCAAAAAAACCTTTCATTCTCTGCCAGTGCTGATGTATGATCCCAAATGACTATTGCTAATTGATGTTTGTCCCCTAGGATGATTGATGATGCCGTACCATTGCTGATCCATGATCCCAAAGTGATCCCAAATGATTTTCTGTCATTCATCAAAATCAGCGAAATGGGATCACTTTGGGATCATCCAAATCATCCAAATCAATATGGCAGTGGGTCAAAATCCCGTTCCCCTGGTTCCCCTATCATTACCCATTTATTTTCCTTATTATTGTTGGTGAACTTATCCCCTAGTACTGCTTGGTTGATATTGACCCAGCTCGCCATATTTTCACGTCCTCAATTCTCCTCGGCTTCATCTAAATCATCGAAATCGAAGAAGCCCCCGCCACCGGCCGCCGGCTCCCCCAGCGGCTGTGTCGGCGGGCCCGCCCGCCGGCCAACCGTGGACGGCTCCTGAGCTCGCTATGATGGCGGCAGCGCCCAGCTGCTTGCTGATTAGCAGTGAATGGTTAGGAACCAGGTCTGTGCGTTAGTGGTAAATGCCTATGCCAATACACGTCAATCGTCATGGCAAGGTCTGAAATGAGATGAATAACAATCAGTTACAATAATATACGATTAACACTTAACTAATAACCATCTGCATACGAGGTGTTAAATAGTCAATAGTCGGTTAGTTATCATCACAGGTGAACGCATCTTCAAACCTCATGGAAAATAGTAGCTAACCACCACTCAGGGTGGTTAAAGCTACAGTGCCACGGCTATTGATCCAAGGTAGCTGAGCTGACAAAATGAACCGCCCAACTAACTTGGCCGACTTGGCTTCGCTATCGACGGGGCAGGTTGTCCAAACAGGGCCAAGGTGCGACTGGCAATCCCGTTGGGAAAGCAGCTGGGAAATGGTGGATTTGTTTGAGATCTTCCAGGCAGTGAGGGCGGCCAGGTTAACCAGACAGTAACCATGATTCAGAGAGTAATCATGCCATAATCAGGTTAAACCAAACCAATACTGATGATGTTTATGACGGAGAGTAACAATGATTGGCATTGTTGGCATTGATTTTTTTTACCAAGGGGTTTACAAGTTGCGTTTACTATTCGAACTAATTGTGATGGGATGATCATCACATAGCCACAAAAATACTTGTCTAAGCTTGTGTTGATCAATACTGCTTGTTCTCATGAAGCATGATCGACCACTGGTCCACCAGCACGGCAATTCAGTTGGCAATTGACTGTCGGACTGTTCGCCGTTCCATCCCTTTTTTGGATTAACCATCATGAACCATCATTAACCATCACTGAGCATTGACCATGATAAACGACCAAGTTGCACCCATATTTCTCCCATATTCCCCATATTCGTGGGCCAATCATCGATTGTGTCGCTCCTGAATCTCGCCCAGGCCAGTCTCACTGGGCTTTTCGGGTTCAGCCGGCTCCTGCAGCAACAAATGGTGGGTAAGTGCAACCTCCGAGTTCAATGCACATATTTAGGTACACACATGTGTATGTATATGTATATGTGTGTGTGTGTCCATATGCTTCTTCTGTGGGCATATGCAGTGTCACAAATCAGAGAAGACCTCTGCGTTGCTGGCCTCAAGGTGGTGCCCCACCCTGCAAAGGTCCTTCGCCGCATTGTGGCCACTCTCCGGCGCATCGGTGGGCTCTTCCACAGCTGGCCCCTGCAGCTGCAATGTGAGGATGCTGAGATTGGAAGCGATTGATCACTTTTATGAGACCGGAAGCTTCCAGGTACAACTCCACTCTCAGTCATCTAACGAGGCGATGTTCTCAGAAAAAGCCTTGGCTTCAAAGGGATACCCCACGTAGACATTGTTGATGTGGAACAAGTAGGAGCACACGAAGCAACACGGTATCAAAGAAAATGGACTGCCACAATACCTGACAAATAGAGAAAAACTAAAAAAATAGAAATATGTTTTTTAAGAATTGTTATTTAAATTGTTCATTCCTTCCTCTGAGATCAAGTCAAAATTATCATGGTTGCCGAACACTTCAGGCCACTGCGGCGCGTAACTCATGGCCCTCCCCCCTTCGCCACTCGGGTCCTTCGCATCATCGTGGCCACTCTCATCGGTGGGCTCTTCCACAGCTTGCTCCTGGAAGTACATCCAATGTACAACTCCAGCAAAACATGGTGATATGGCCATGGGTCAAGCAGTTAACCAACCAATAATGGGGGATAATAACCAACAAAATTATACCAGCGTTGACCCCAAACAGGAAATGATAAACGTTAGAGTATCTCAATGCTGATAGTTTACCTGACAAATGGGAGACAAGTGATGGAAACAATGCGACCAACCGGACCCAGAGTGGGAGACAAGTGGGAGACAAATGAAAGACAGATGGAAAACCAGTGAAGGGAATCATACGACCAATCAGACCAAGAGCGGTAGGCTAGACAAGTAAGAGACAAATAAAAGACATATGGGAGACAAGTGGGAACAATACGCGACCAACTGGTCCCAGAGGAGACACGGGACACAAATTAAAGACAAATGGGAAACAAGTACAAGAAATCATGCAGCCAAGTGGATCCAGACTGGGAGAGAAAAGGGGAGACAAATGAAGGACAAATGGGAGACAAGTAGAGGAAATCATGCGGCCAAGTGGGCCCAGAGTGGGAGAGAAGCGGGAGACAAATGAAGGACAAATGGGAGACAAGTACAGGAAATCATGCGACCAAGTGGACCCAGAGTGGGAAAGAAAGGGGTGACAAATGAAGGACAAATGGGAGACAAATGAAGGAAATCATGCGACCAAGTGGACCCAGAGAGGGGATTGAAAGGAGAGACAAATGAAGGACAAATGGGAGACAAGTACAGGAAATCATGCGACCAAGTGGACCCAGAGCGGGAGACAAGTACAGGAAATCATGCGACCAAGGACCCAGAGTGGGAGAGAAAGTGGAAACAAATGAAGGACAAATGGGAGACAAGTACAGGAAATCATGCGGCCAATTGGGCCCAGAGTGGGAGAGAAGCGGGAGACAAATGAAGGCCAAATGGGAGACAAGTACAGGAAATCATGCGGCCAATTGGGCCCAGAGTGGGAGAGAAGCGGGAGACAAATGAAGGCCAAATGGGAGACAAGTACAGGAAATCATGCGGCCAATTGGGCCCAGAGTGGGAGAGAAGCGGGAGACAAATGAAGGCCAAATGGGAGACAAGTACAGGAAATCATGCGGCCAATTGGGCCCAGAGTGGGAGAGAAGCGGGAGACAAATGAAGGCCAAATGGGAGACAAGTACAGGAAATCATGCGGCCAATTGGGCCCAGAGTGGGAGAGAAGCGGGAGACAAATGAAGGCCAAATGGGAGACAAGTACAGGAAATCATGCGGCCAATTGGGCCCAGAGTGGGAGAGAAGCGGGAGACAAATGAAGGCCAAATGGGAGACAAGTACAGGAAATCATGCGGCCAATTGGGCCCAGAGTGGGAGAGAAGCGGGAGACAAATGAAGGCCAAATGGGAGACAAGTACAGGAAATCATGCGACCAAGGACCCAGAGTGGGAGACAGGGACGCAAGCCCGGAGACACAGCCAAAATCATCCAACCAAGGCAAGCGACCCTTTTCAAAGGATTAAGAACCCCATACAGGTAAACCTGTTTGGGGAATGAAGGGCAAATGGGAGACAAGTAAGAGGCAAAATCATGCGACCAAAGGGACCCAGAGTGGGAGACAAATGAAAGGCAAATGGGAGACAAGAAAGAGGCAAAATCATGCGGCCAAAGTGACCCAGAGTGGGAGACAAATGAACGGCAAAGGGTAGACAAGTAAGAGGCAAAATCATGCGACCAAAGGGACCCAGAGTGGGAGACAAATGAAGGGCAAATGGGAGACAAGAAAGAGGCAAAATCATGCGGCCAAAGTGACCCAGAGTGGGAGACAAATGAACGGCAAATGGGAGACAAGAAAGAGGCAAAATCATGCGACCAAAGGGACCCAGAGTCTGAGGACGCAAGCCCGGAGACAAAGTCAAAATCATACGGCCAAGGCAAGCAACCCTTTTCAAAGGAGTAAGAACCCCATACAGGTAAACCTGTTTGGGGAACAAAAGGGAAAACAATGGTGAATGATGGGGAACCAGGGGTACAGGGTTTTGACCCACTGCCATATAACGAATACAGGCGACACTGACGGGTTTGAAGAGGTAAAAGCAAAAAAAGTGCTGGCCGTGCCAAGACTCCTCTCTCTTCGAGTGTCATTCAAAATGGCATTTCAGACCTTGGGGGTTCAACATGTGGAAAGTGATGCAAATGCATCGTTCTCAACTTGGACCGAGGCCTGTGTAGCTTTGCATGTGTATGAACGTGTGTGTGTGTGTGTTATTTTGTATTAATTTGCTTGTGCTCATACAGATTGATCAACCCCCTCTGCTCACTCCCACATCATAGTCTCATTCACACCTGGTCTCATTCGCAGCATCCCCAGAAACTATCAGAAACTAAGAAAAATACACAAAATCAGGTGTTGAACAACCATGGGCAAAGGGTCCACTCCAGAGAATGAGCAGCTCGGTCCTTCGCATCCTCCTGGCTCTGCATATCACTGGGCTCAGCTGGCTCCTGCAGCGCGTCCGAAAGCCCAATGCAACCAAGAAATCGTAGAGATGCAAGGGATTGCTGAGAAGCACTTCGTGCGAAGTTTCAGCGAATCACAATTACTTCATATTACTTCACTCCCCATGGTTTCTTCCAAAACTGAGTAGCCTGCCATTTCAGCAAGTTGCATGGCTCTCTACCAAGGAAAAGTGTTCAGATGTCACATAGTTGTCGATACATGGCAGTCTATTTCCGTAGTCAAAAACACCAGCTTCAATCGAGGAAACCGTCAGCTGCAATAGGGAATGAGCTCCAGAGTCCACTAGGTCACTATGTGTGGTCCGATATACCCATCCAAATTCATAGCTGTTCTTGGTTTCAACCCCTATCATTTACCACCGATCAACCTTTTCAACCAACATGAACCATTGCATCCCTGGAAGTGATTGTCGAAGACTTTGCACAAGACCGACACTGATTTCAGCATTTCAATGTACAGCTGATTCCCAAGACACTGCGTAAGCACATCTTGTGACGTTCTCACCACAGCTCGAACTTCCTGCAGCGTCCAACTTCCATGATCCTATATGGAAAAAGATACCGCTTTGTCTCTCTGTGATCAAGCGTCCAAAGTCTCATGGTTGCTAGCCACGGCAAGACGCTGCAGCCTGTCACGGTGGTGCACGACCCCCACTTTGCCGCTGGGTTCCTTCGCCTCATCGTGGCAGCTCTGCAGATTGCTAGGCTCTTCCCCAGCTGGCTCCTGCAGCTGTGCAGGAGGATGCTGAACTCTTCCACCAAAGTGAACAAGTAAAACCCCATGCTTTCTCGGCAGTTCCCAATCAAGATCAATCAAGTCTCCCACCTTCCCTGGCTTCTTGGATCATCATGGATTCTAAACATCTCTTCATCTCCCATGGTTTGGTTCATCTCCCCCAAACAAGCTGCAAAGCCCATGGTTTGATGAGTCGCCCTCGCTGCGGTGCACAACCCTCCCTCGCCTCGTGGCTCGGCACAGTGCTGGGCGCTGGATCCTGAGGTCATCACCAAGGTGGGAGCGTACCCAATGGAACCACTTGGAATACTTGGTTTCCAGGGGTTGGTGCAGCCACCTTATAGGGCTTATAACGAGGCTTATAACCCCAGCTGCACATCCCAGTGACCCCATACGACTCCCAACAACTCCCGTAGTTACAGAAGTTGATCAGCGGCCTCTGCTCAGCCTCGAGCATTTCACCGAGCTACAGGAGATTGGTGGAGATGAAGGTAGCGTTCTTTGGATTGTCTATGAGGCCTTTGGGGCGGATCCATAGCCCTAAGCAATTGGTTGGTTTTCCTAGAATGGAAGCTTCCAGGTACAACTCCACTCCCAGTCATCTGATGAGGCGATGTTCTCAGAAAAAGCCTTGGCTTCAGAGGGATACCCCACTTAGACATTGTTGATGTGGAACAAGTAACAAGTAGGAGCGTATGTACTGAACTGATACGCTCAATCAAAGAAAATGGACTGCCACAATACCTCACAAATAGAGAAAAAACTACTCATTCCTTCCTCTGAGATCAAGTCAAAATCATCATGGTTGCCGGCCACATCAGGATCTGCAGCCTGTACCTTCGGTGGTGGTGCCCTGCAGACGTCCTTCGCATCATCGTGGCCACTCTCTGGCACATCGGTGAGCTCTTCCACAGCTGTCTCCTAGCAGCAGCGATCTGAAAACACATTGGCATACAACTCCAACAAATCATGGCGATATAACAGATATAAGCAACAGCCAGATTTGAAGGGGTCACTGATACACCCTCTGCTCACCCATGCATTGTAGTCTTGTTCACGCCTGGTCTCGCTTGCAGCATACCCAGAAACTATCAGAGAAACGAAGACACTTACACAACACCAGATGTTGAACAACCATGGGCAAAGGGCCCACTCCAGAGAACGAGCTGAGGTCCTTCGCATCCTCCTGGCCACTCACATCGTTGGGCTCAGCTAGCTCCTGGAGCAATGTGCAAACATCATCAAACATCAAGGTCCAACATGTCCAACAGCCCAACCAAGAAATTCTAGGGTGGCAAGTCATGGAGTAGAGCTCAAGGGAGTCACATCTAGACTTGGCAGATGACTTGCCAGAAAGCCTGTTTGTGCGGAAGTGATGTTCGCTTGGAGTTGTGTCAAAAGATGAGTAGACTGCCATTTCGGCAGATCCACGGCTATGTACCAAGGAATGATGTTCAGGTGTCACGGGGTTGTCCATACATGTCGGTACATTCCCGCTTAAAAAGTGTCAAAAACACCAGCTTCAATCAAGGAAACACCGGCTTTTGTGGGGAAACATCATCAATTCCATCTAGTCACTACTTCTGGATATACCGTATACCCATCTTGCTTCGATGTTCTTCTCAGCCGCAGATCACTGGCATTGATTATCATGAACCGGTGTACAAGTGGAAGGGATCATCGAAGGCTTTGCACGGAAAACACTGGGCTCAAAGCTGGTCCCAGAGCCAAAGACTTTCAGCATTTCCTAGTAGGGTTTGTTCCCATAAAACCGCAAGCTTCTACACAACTCATCTTAGTGATGATATTCTTGCAAAACCACAGCGGGGAACTTACTGCACTTATCTAACTCTCATGGCTCAAGAATCCCGTGCCAAAGAAGGTCTCGCATTCTTTCTGTGATCCAAATTCTTATGGTTGCGCTCCACTTTGAGATGCTTGCAGCTGCCAATTTGCACAACCCTCCTCGCTTTGCCCCTCGGGTCCTTCGCCTCATCGTGGCCGCTCTGCACATTGCTGGGCTCTTCCACAGCTGGCTCCTGCAGCTGTGTAGGACGATGCTGAACTCTTCCACCAAGGGAACAAACTCGCCCAAGCTACAAAACCCCCCCACCTTCCTTGGCTTGTTGGATCATCACCGATGTTGAATAAGTGTCAATATCTCTTTATCTCCCCCAAACGAGCTGCAAAGCCCATGGTTTGATGATTTGTATTGATTTGTTGGGTTTTTCCATCCATCTCTTCGCATCTTCGTCTCCCCATGGTATGGTTGGAAAATGGTCCCTCACTACCATGGACCTCACTACCATGGATCAATCCATCGCTCCTCAGGTGCCGCGCCAACGCTTTGGTTTTGCGCGTCACCTGCCGTGCGCAGGGCCAGGAGGGTCGAAATGATGGATCCAACGGCGTCGAAACTCAGCTGGTGCCAGACCCTTCGTGGCGATCGTGGCAATCCCACATGGCATGGGTCCATCCACAAGTCACCCCACATGCGGCTTCTTGACCTGACTCAAAGCAGCCCAGCCTTGCGGGGATTTTCAAGCAAGTTTAATGGCCTGATCTTCCATAGCCAACCCTCCAACCATGGCTTGCAAATGAATTCCCCAGCTGAAAAGGTCATGCAGAAGCCCTCAACGCTTTGGCACATGGGAAACCATTCGTTTCTAGGTTTTTCCCGGCGTTCGCAGGTGCTCTTCTACCAGAGGTTTCCATTGTTCAACATCATTAGTTTCGTCCTCCATCATCATCATCATCATCATCATCATCATCATCATCATCATCATCATCATCAT